>CM064566.1:10203726-10339133 GCA_032716605.1 Paralithodes platypus
GCACTAGAGCAATACAATACTGCAGTGTCGCACTAGAGCAACACAATACTGCAGAGTGTCGCACTAGAGCAATACAATACTGCAGAGTGTCGCACTAGAGCAATACAATACTGCAGTGTGTCGCACTAGAGCAACACAATACTGCAGAGTGTCGCACTAGAGCAACACAATACTGCAGAGTGTCGCACTAGAGCAACACAATACTGCAGAGTGTCGCACTAGAGCAATTTTGTTTGATGACTAGAATGAAGTTTGGAAGAACCAGCCTTCGGTCGGGACATTTTTCTACGAAAAATGTACACATTTATCTAGCAGGCAAAATGGCAAAAACATAACTTCCTCCAACATCGTTCGCAGAGGTAATTATCACAGGTTGAAGAAACAGATGGGTAATAGAAAGAAAATAATAAAATTAAATAGCCCTACACCTATTTCTTTCCTTTTCGCCCCCCCCCCCTCATGTTTAGCCCCATTAATGTCGAGATTTTATGAGTCGCCCCATTAGCTTAGCGATTATAAGACATTTCGTTCCATTTCTTTGCCAATATTAACACCTCTCCTGCCATTTAGGAGTCGATCTTTCACTGGCGTGCGAAAGCGAGCCTGTAAATTAGGAGAAACTGGCCGAAAAATGTGCAAATTTATGGCGAAGGGGGTTCTTGGGGGGTGTTTTCTAATCTTGATGGAGGTCTAGTGAGCAACCTATAACCCCCCCCCCCCCTTAACCCCTTCAGCACCATGACGTCATTATCATCATAGTCTGGTTACCATTAGACGATTCTCTGTAGTTTAGAATCTACCTCTAGGACGCAGAGGGGTAAATTCCATCTCGATAAACCCTCTGATTAACAAAGGTCTTTCTGAAACTGAATAAAATCGTCAAATTTTAGACAGACTCAAAGGTTAAGACGCTAAGTAATCTAACAATAACACTATTATCAAATGGAAAACAATTACGTAAACAAATCTATCTATCTATCTATTGCCGGACGCCTTACTCCCCTTAAGGGGAGATTTCCACTTGAGAGATTTTTAATCTTGACTCCTTTCTCCCTCATGTTTAGCCCCATTGATTTTCTAATTTTAAGACGTTCGCCCCATTATTTTGACGATTTTAAGAACTTTCGACCCATTTCTGTCAAATTTAAGACCTTTCGTGCCATTTAGGTGTCAATGTTATCCTGGCGAGCGATAGCAAGCCTGTAATTTAAGAGGAACCGGCTTTCAGCCGGAACATTTTTCTACCGAAAAATGTACAAATTTATCTTGAAAGGGGCTCAAGGGGGTGTAATCTTAAGCTTGATGGAGGTCTAGGGAATAAACTAAATACCTCCCCGGTTTTCTGGACCACTTTCTCCCTCATGTTTAGCCCCATTAATTTTCAGATGTTAAGATGTTTGCCCCATTAGTTAGTCGATTTTAAGACCTTTCGCCCCATTTCGTCGTCAATATGTAGACCTTTCGTGCTATTTAGGTGTCGATTTTTCCCTGGCGAACGATAGTGAGCCTGTAATGTTGGAAGAACCGGCCTTCGGCCGGGAAATTTGTCTACCAAAAAATGTACAAATTAATCTAGAAGGGGGATATAATGGATGTTTTGTTTTTTTAATTTGATGGAGGTCTAGGGAGGAAACTAGAAAAATAATGAATACATGCAAAAATCGCCCAAAAAGTTAACCATCCCCCCTTAACGAGGGTGGCCATACACAGAAGGCCCCCAAGTGGACCTATTATTCCCTGTAAGAGGGACAACCCACTCAAGTTAGGACCCGTCCGACCCCGAGGCCCTCTATAATAAGATAATAACAAAATAAAATAAAATAAATAATAAATATATAACCTGTACACCAAATAAGATAATACAACAAAATAAATTATAATAAAACCAATAATAAATATATAACCTGTACACCAAATAAGATAATACAACAAAATAAATTATAATAAACCAATAATAAATATATGCCGGTATATATAACCTGTACACCTAATAAGATAATACAACAAAATAAATTATAATAAAACCAATAATAAATATATGCCGGTATATATAACCTGTACACCTAATAAGATAATACAACAAAATAAATTATAATAAAACCAATAATAAATATATACCGGTATATATAACCTGTACACCTAATATATACCGGTATATATAACCTGTACACCTAATAAGATAATACAAAAATAAATCTTAATAAAATAAATAATAAATAAGATAATACAAAAATAAAATAAAATAAAATAAATAATAACTATATAACCTGTACAGTCCCCTATCTCTCTCATTTTTGGCCCCCCTCCAACTCTGGTCTCATTCGGCTCGTCTGACCAGCCCGGCTCCTACTTCGGTAAATATCGGGCCAATCTTGTTTATTTCCGGACTTTCGGGCGTGGGATAATATTTCTCCGACGTATAGGGGGTGCGTGGAGGGGGGGGGGGGGGGTTCTTTTTTTCTTGTGTATTATTGATTTTCTATATATATTTTCTATATATATTTTTCTAAATTTATCCAATTGACCATATTCTACTGTATAGTCAGTTAGGGGGAAACAAAAAATTGTATTAATTTTCTTGATTTTATGTTTTTTTGTTTTCATTATCCAATTGGCCATATTCTATAGTCACTTATAAGTATTCATTATATATTCCACGGTTCTAATTACGATGCAATAGTTCTCGGGACTAGGCTATGGTGTCATGGCATAGTTGGCTACAAATACATAACCTACTGTAGGCATAATAGTATATGCTGTTAACCCTTTCCACCTCGGGGGGTGGGGAGAATGAGGGTTAGTTTATGTGGGCATTCCCAGGCTGCCCAGTTTTGAGACGGACCTACATAATTATAAAACAAATGCGTTTTTTGAAGGTAATTTTTTGAAGGTTCGTTTTTTAAAGGTTCGTTTTTGAAGGTTCGTTTTTGTAGGTGTTCGTTTTTGAAGGTCCGTTTTTGTAGGTTCGTTTCGGTATTGTTTTCCGAGCACTTATTTGCATGCAAATGGGTGGAAACACTTGGTAATTGCTTATACTAAACAGTTTTGTGGTAAAAAAAAATAATATTAGGCTATTTAGTTGTAGTATCGGTGGCACGAACTAAGCTTTGAGTACGCGTGCGGCGGGGTGTGTTTACATCACGATATCTATCCCGGTAACGAGATGCAGAGAACAATAGGTTTTGATGGTTTTACACAGAAGTATATTTTAATTATGTTTATATTCATTTGATAGTTTACTGAATTTTACATAATTCTGCACAGTCACGCTGAATAACGTGTCGCAGTATTTGACGTAGATTAAGGGGAGGTATTTAATTTGTTCCCTACGTTTTCATCAAGCTTAAAATTACACCCCCTAGACCCCCTTTCAAGATAAATTTGTACATTTTTCGGTAGAAAAATGTCCCGACCGGAGGCCGGTTGTTCTTAAATTACAGGCTCGCTATCGCTCGCCAGGAAAAAATCGACACCTTAATGGCACGAAAGGTCTTAAAATTGACAGAAATGGGGCAACATTTCTTATAAGGTCCAAACTACTAGGGCGAACGTCTTAAAATCTCAGAAGCAATGGGGCTAAACATGAGGGAAAAAAGGGATCCAGAAAAAAATCCCTCAAGTGGAAATCTCCCCTTAACCCATTCAGTACCAGCTCTGTCATCTTAAGGGGGTAGTACTCACTTTTCCTGGACCCCCTTCTCCCTCATGTTTAGCATATTAGTTTTGAGGTTTTAAAACGTTAGTTCCGTTAGTTTGGCGATTTTGAGACCTTTCGCCTCATTTTTTTGTTATTGTCAGTAATAAGACCTTTCGTGCCCTTTAGGGAAGCTTTCTACCGAAAAATATACACATTTGTCTTGAAAGGGGGTCTAGGGGGTGTTTTCCTAAGCTTGATGGAGGTCTAGCGAGGAAACTCAAAAATAAATAAATAAATAAATACATAGACCAAAAACCAAGCAGCACTGCCCCCTTAACCCTTATTCTGGCGACTATTAGAAGATTTTATTCAGGTTCAAAGGGGGGGGGGGGGCCTCCGTGTATAACAGGCTTCGAATAACACTTAAGGGGAGATCTCCACTCGAGGGATTTTTTTCTTGACCCCTTTCTCCCTCATGTTTAGCCCCATTGCTTTTGATACTATAAAACGTTTGCCCCATTAGTTTAGCAATTTTAAGAACTTTCACCCCATATTAAGACCTTGCATGCCATTCAGGTGTCGATTTTATCCTGGCGAGCGATAGCGAGCCTGTAATTTAAGAGGAACCGGCCTTCAGCCGGGAAATTTTTCTACCGGAAAATGTACAAATTTATCTTGAAAGGGACTCCAGGGGGTGTAACTTTAAGCTTGATGGAGGTCTAGGGAACAAACTAAATACCGGTACCTCCCCTTAACCCACTTTACTACCATAGATCCTTCTTAAACTGTACAAAATCCTCTAAACATAGCTAGAACAACATTTCTAAGACATCACCGGTACAGAAGGAGTTAATAAGTTATCTCATAAAATAGGGATCAATGTACGGTCGCGCTATAATAAGTCATGTCCCACCTGTCATTACGTTTGGCTGGCTCTTTGCTGTATTAATGTCTGTCAGATGTTGAATAGGGGTGGGTAAGTGTAGGAACGTGTTTGTATGTTTCACTCGATATGAAAGAAGTCAAGCTTAGATATGGCTGATACCAATTATATATTGATCACAACATACTTTGGTGCCGAGACATCACTTATTAGCAGGATTGTACTTAGTTGTTTTACCTAAGCTTAGTTACCTTAGTTAAATAGTTAATTAGTTAAGCTTAGTTAAGCTTTTTTACCTAAGCTTAGTTACCTTAGTTAAATAGTTAATTAGTTAAGCTTTTTTACCTAAGCTTAGTTACCTTAGTTAAATAGTTAATTAGTTAAGCTTAGTTAAGCTTTTTTTACCTAAGCTTACCTACTTAGTTTTTTAACTAAGCATGATAATTAAAGACAAAAAAAAACTGGAGAATCATAACGCGGTTTAACAGTTTATTCTGCCTAGTACTCGATAATGGATAATAAGTCGTAGGCTTGTGCATAAACCTTTAAGGGGAGATTTCCACTTGAAGGATTTTTTTCTGGACCCCCTTTCTCCCTCATGTTTAGCCCCATTGCTTTTGAGATTTTAAGACCTTCGCCCTAGTAGTTTGGATAGTTTAAGACATTTTGCCCCATTTGTCAATTTTAAGACCTTTCGTGCCGTTAAGGTGTCGATTTTTTCCTGGCGAGCGATAGCGAGCCTGTAATTTAAAAGCAACCGGCCTCCGGCCGGGAAATTTTTCTACCGAAAAATGTACAAATTTACCTTGAAAGGGGGTCTACGGGGTGTAATTTTAAGCTTGATGAAAAAGTAGGGAACAAACTAAATACCTCCCCTTAACTGTCGTGGTGGTGTAATGGTTAGAGCGTTTACAAATCTGTATGTGGTAACCCAGGTTCGAATCCCGGTGGATAACATGTATGTATATTCTCAGGCACATACCGGTACCCCATTGCTGAGGGTGGCCGACACGAGACAGAGCCCGAACAAAAACAAAAATTTAAAGCTCCCATTTTCAGGGTTCGGGACCACTTTCGCGTTCCCTTGCCCGTTTCTCTGTCTCGTCGAGTAGGAGAATTTTACAAGGGGAGGAGAATTCATTAAGGGGAGATTTCCACTTGAGGGATTTTTTTCTTGACTCCTTTCTCCCAAATGTTTAGCCCCATTGGTTTTCTAATTTTAAGACGTTTTCCCCATTATTTTGACGATTTTAAGAACTTTCGACCCATTTCTGTCAATTTAAAAACCTGTCGTTCCATTTAGGTGTCGATTTTATCCTGGCGAGCGATAGCGAGCCTGTAATTTAAGAGGAACCGGCTTTCAGCCGGGAAATTTTTCTACTGAAAAATGTACAAATTTATCTTGAAAGGGGCTAAGGGGGTGTAATCATAAGCTTGATGGATATCTAGAGACCAAACTAAAAACCTCCCCTTAATTTCATTGGAGGTGTTTGGTGTTGGAGTGAAATTAACACTAAATTATTGCATGAAACTTGGATCATTTGAGAGCCAGTCTAGTTTACTCGGGATAATATTTTCTTTCCTGCGCCTCCTCCGCTTCTCACGCCCGATAAACCCGGAAACAGAGACCCTAGCGTAATAACATATCGGACAACTTCTTACCTGAGTGCAATCTTGGTGGCTATTTCATTTTTGAGCTTTTATAATTGGTAATGGCTAAACTAATCAACAATCCTTCGCGGTTATTAATTCGGATACATTGTAAAGCCTTGATATTTTTTAACCCCTTCTGTACCGGTGACGTCCTTTTTTATTTTATTCTAGCTATATTTAGAGGATGTTGTGCAGTTTAACCCGGGAACTGCGGGAAGGCTCTTAAGAGTTCCCCCGGCGGACTGCGGGAAGACTTTTAAGAGTAAGGCTTTTGAACACGTACCAAAACCGCGGGTTTATAGGCAGGCGGCTACAAATTGGTGTGGGTGTAGTACTACATGGCAACTCTCGATACCACCCCGCCACACGCTCGCCCCGCACTCGTGCAAGCGCCACCGCGCCAGAACCCAAGCACTAGTCATGGAGCCCACACGTCCCTCACGCTCGCACCCTGATGACACAACCAGCCCTCCTTCTGGTGGTGTCAGCCGCCGTGGAAGGCAGAGGGTGGCTACCAGAAACCCTAGCTACCAGTACGACACACCCTACAGCTCGGAGGACGAAGCACCAGCACCAAAAGCACGTAAAACACGTGCAAGCAAGGCAATTGCACAGGTTATTGGCCTTTGGGGACACTGCCACCACGACCCAGGCCACTGCAACAACCACTAGCACCACCACTGCCACCACTGCCACCAGTACCAGCGACGCAGGAGGCCGCCCTAGGGCTGCAGAACCTGCGGGGGCAGGCAAAATCAAAGGCACGGACGTAGGGAAGAAAACCTGTACGCCTGCCACAGTGACCCTACCACCACCACCACCACCAGCCACCCCTGGCCCGGCTGCCCCTGCTGCCCCTGCCCAAGGAAAAGGGAAGGGGAAGGGGAAGGGGAAAGGGAGAGGGAAAGCGACTGCTGTCCCTGCTGGCCCTGCTGCCCCTGCCGCCCCTGCCCAAGGAAGAGGGAATGGGAAAGGGAAAGGGGCGACAGGCACCACCATCATCTTGCCTGCCTCCAGGCCCACTGCACCACGCACCACTGCCGCCCCTGCCGACGCCGCCCCTGCCGGCCCTTCTGCCCCTGCCCCTGCCCATAAGACGCCCCTACGTGCTAGAGTGAGCAGAACAAATCTGACACCATCCAAGTACGCCGCCCTGCTGTTTGGTGGTGATTCGCAGGGCATTGGCAGCCCTGCGGGTTTCGACGACGACACCCTAGCACGGGACCAAGGGTGGGGGGATTTGGGAGTGGACAGTGGAAGTGAGTCAGACGTCGGTGATGAGAATGAAGAAGGGCGTCTGTCTAGTGAAGAGGAGGGTGATGATGATGCTGTGTTGTATCGCGAACATGAAAGCGATATTTCAGACGCAGAAGCAGACGGAGACGACATTCCGATCCCTGGCATGCCTTCGTTTGAGTGGTCTGACGGGGTCAATTTTGTGCCTGACGTGCCCCAGTTCAATCCTGGTACGTCAGGTACAACTGATGACTGGCCCTGTGACGAAAACGCAAACGAAAGCGAGTTCTTCCTCACTTTTTTCGATTTGGAGGTAATGACTTACATCGTTGCCCAAACAAACGCCTACTACAGGTGGGTGTTTGGCAAATTGGACGTCATTTCTCCAAAAGCGAGAATACGAGGCTGGGTGGATACGACTGTGGAAGAATTTATGACGTTTTTTGCCTTGTTGTTCCTCATGCCTCTTTGCAAGAAGCATGTGTTGCAACACTACTGGAAGCACGACCCTCTCATCGCCACCCCAACTTTCAATAAGTTCATGACTTGTGACAGATTTTTGTTGCTGCTAAGATTTATGCACTTTGCAGACAACGAAAATCCTAACAGGATTGACAGGATATGGAAAGTTCGGGATGTGTTCACCATGTTGTTGGAGAGGTATAGGAAATACTTTTACCCCTTCCTCAATTTGGTGATTGATGAGTCGCTCGTGCTCTTCAAAGGACGTCTTGTTTTCAAGCAGTACTTGAAAAGGCATAGGTTCGGAATCAAGCTCTTCGTGTTGTGCAACTGTGAAACTGGAATAGTGCTTGACATGATCGTGTATACAGGAACTGACATTGACGTACCGAAAGCCGCTCCCGGTGACCCCATGGGTATGTCAGGTGCCATCGTCAGGAAAATGTTGGCACCTTACCTGGGCAAAGGCCACATCATCTACACTGACAACTGGTATACTTCTCCTCCTCTCTGCCAGTTTCTTCATGACAACCAAACGGGGTCATGTGGGACTGTCAGAAAGACAAGAAAGTTTATGCCCAAGTTCACAGGTGATGTCATTCCTCTGTCAGATGCCTCCTCCAGTGACACACCTTCTGAAGATGAACTGGCCAAGGAACACCGCGAGAGGCATGTCCAAAGAAGGCGACGAAAGGGGCAGAAGTACATGCAACTTGAAAAGTCCGGGAAAGTGGTAGCCCTGAAGTGGAAGTACAAAAGAGACGTTCACCTGCTTTCCACAGTTCACACAGGTGCCCAGATGGACTCTGGTAAAATCCACTACCGAACCAGGAAGACCATCTATAAGCCCGACATGGTAGTGGACTATACAAAGAACATGCACCTGGTGGACAATTCTGACTGTCAACTGTCAGGCGTTGAGTGTCTGAGGAAGACTGTGAAGTGGTATCACAAGCTCTTCCTCCACCTAGTTGACATCACGATGCTCAACGCCTACAACTTGTGGTTGGTGAAGAGAGAGATGGCCCCAAACCAGAAGCTAAAATTCCGAGAGTTTGTGTACAACGTTGCATATCAACTCCTGGAGAAGTATGGCACCACCACTCACAGACATAAGGCATGCCGTGGGGATCACGTCCCTGACTGCATCCAGCTGGGTGTGGAAAGACACTACCTAACCAACACCGAGCTGGTTGGCACTTGTCACAGGCAGGTGCAGTGCCACGTCTGCAGCACCAGTGTCAGGAAACCCCACGTAACCAAAAGAGTCACCTCAATGTGCGCCGAGTGCAAAGTTGCACTCTGCTTGGGTGACTGCTTCAGGGACTACCACATGTATAAAAACTACTGAGTGCCGCCCCCTGCCCTGCCCTGCCCTGGACTCGCGCCCTACCTTACCTGACCTGACCAAATTGATCACGCTACCTCATAATGTTACATATATATTATATAATGTATAAGTTCCAAAGATGTCCCTGTGATATAGCTTTTTACATTATATAATTGTATCTTTCATTATTTAGTTTATAAGTTTCAAAGATTTCCATGTAATATGCCTTCTTTTTTAGTATATCAATATATATCTTTGTTATAGCCAAAGTAATGTGTATATATTTTCTTACCTCAAATGAATTGTACCAAAATAAATATGTTTCAATAAATCCTGTCAAACCTACTAAGATAATAAAAAAACAAAATAAACAAAAACAAAAAATACAAGGTCATGTCATTGTATTCTTACAATATGATATATTATATGAATATTTCATATTGTTAGAATACAATGGCATGATCTTGTAAATTTTGTTTTTTATCAAAATTTATCTAAACAGTATAAAACCTTCCTCTTGGATTCGATCCCACTACCCTACCACACTTTGAGTTTTCCAGTCCGCGACCTTACCAACCATGCCACAGGAGCTCATACCAAATGTCACTCAAAACTTCGTGTCTACAATCGAAATGACAATATACAAAAAAAAATTAATTACCCCACCAATTTATGTTTATAAATTGATGGGATTATCAATTATATCATGCAAAGGTTTATAAAAGTTTGTCTCTGCCAAGAATTAGTAATTATAATTATTCTGTCAAAAATTGCCCAAACACTCAGCAAAATTGCCCCTCTCAGTGTGACTCCAGTCATTATCTCACGGTCAGTGGGTCAGTGGGTCAGTGGGTGATCCTTCCCTCTCTCCATCCACAACACCTCTCTCTGTCGAGTTTGGCTACCAACTAAATTCGTATAAATACAGCATGCATAAAATACTCTTCACAAATACATTTGTATTGTATAATATTGTAAATAATAATGAATAATAACTGTGTGGGTGTCGAAAATTGGTCAACCATCTTTCTTATATCTCGCCTACGTGCATATATTGGATTATACATAGTCATGACTGTCATACAAATACTTGCAGTAGGTTTCGAATATACATTTAGATTGCGTATTACTTGGAAATAAATAAATATAAGTTTTCTGGTGGCAATCTACCCTTTCGCAAGTGTGAGGCGACACCAGTCTATATTTAGCTCTCTATCAAAAAAGGTTAACTGCCGATGTTTACTGACCACCCTCGTTCCTGGTCTATAATATAGTACTTATTTACAGTCAATGGCCTACATATTTCTGTGGTACTTCACATGTGTCTAAAATGCAATGTCTGCTTGCATAAAAATGCAATTCTGAAAGCCATTTATACATACGACATACGCATGTCTCACTTTCTCCATTCCTGACTCATGTTATTGTAGACCTCTGGGTGGCAATGAACCCCAGACACCTGCTAGACATAAGGTTCAAAATCCCAAGACATCAATACGCCTCGGGCGCCTCCACAATTATCACACAGCTGCGTATGTTTCTTGATCGCTGCGTATGTTTCTCCCTGCCTTCACTCTCTCCACGACTCACTCCCTGCCTCCCTCCCACCCACCCATCTTCCCCCACCCACCCTTTTAGGCTTCCGTCTGCTAGAAACTCATTGATAATGTGCGTAAATATCGTAAATATCGCATGAATTGGTCTATATGCGGTATATATATTGTTATATGTGACGTCTACATATGTACAAGTCTGTGTTATAGCATGACAGTGCTCTAAGTACGAGATATACGTGATATTTATGGCGCAACACACCCTCTCCCCCTTCCATTCCCAGCACAACTCAATCACACCTTGGTTCACGCATAGAAACTCATTGATAATGTGCGTAAATATCGCATGAATTGGTCTATATACGGTATATATATTGTTATATGGGACGTCTACATACGTACAAGTCTGTATTATAGCATGACAGTGCTCTAAGTACGAGATATACGTGATATTATAGCGCAAACCACACTCTCATCTCATAAATTGCCGCCAAACCTCCAACCCGTCTTCATTCCCGCCTAAAAATTCATTGATAATTCCCTTATATATTGCAATTTTTGGTCACTATGAGGCATATTCATTGTTATATGGGTGGCCTACACACGTATACGTACTCTACATAGCCTAAAAGGGATAAAAAAGGAGATATACGTGATATTACGCGGTAACTCACCCCCTCCTCCCTCAGGTTCTATCCCCTGGGCGCGTGAAAATTTGGCCGGGAAATCTCGCCGCTCGATAACAATCTAGCCGTGCGGTGCCATTCGCTCCACATTTTTCAACTACGGACCGTTCCCCCACCCCCCCCAGACATTTTTTGGGGGGTCAAATATATATGGGCCGATGCACGCAAACATTCCCTACACGCTGATGTACTTTTTATCGAAATTGGCAATGGGTCCCAAAATCATCATACATGCGCACAGTATGTAGCTGTAAAAAAAAACCTGTGCGCCGCGGAGAGGTTAAGAAGGATCTGTGGTAGTAAAAAGGGATAAGTGAGATAGTTCAAAGCATTTTTAATAGCTCGAGACTCTTTTGAAACTGAATAAAATTGTCTAATAGTAGCCAGATTGAAATTAAAAAGACGTTGCCGGTACAGAAGGGGTTAATGTCCAAACTATACAACCATCCTGCACGGTACAGTCGCGGTCAGTAATTCCGGTACATTTGAAGGGGGGGGAGGGGGTCACCTGTTTTTTTATTATCTTTCTCTCCTTTTCTCTCTTTCTCTGTTTTTTTTTTTTTTTTTTTTCTATGTGATTGAGGGAGGCAAAAGGCATAACTGCCTATAGCAAGTGCCCCCCCCCCATAGTTGAAAGAGTGACAGGGCCAAAATCAAGGGACGTTCGAGCCAAAATGCCTGGACACAGGGAGTTTGAAGCAATTTAAGTCATAGGAAGAGGGAAAGACTGATTCTGGGAGAGAGTTCCAGAGCTCAGCTGTTGAGTAGAAGAAAGTTTGAGAGTAACGTTTCACTCTTGGGTTGGAGAGTTGCACAGAGTAGGGGTGGGATTGAGTTGCAAGACGGGTACCACGTGCCCTACGTAAAGGAGGTGGTATGCACTGGGATAGCTCTGAGGAACACTGATTATTATAGTAGCGATAGAATAGCGAGAGAGATGCAACATTGCGGCGGAGAGAGAGAGATTGCAGAGAGTTGGTGAGTGGACGGGAGTTAATGATACGAAAGGCCTTCCTTTCAACTTTGTCTAGGAGAGCGGTGTGAGAGGAACCTCCCCACACATGTGAACAATACTCAATACAAGGGCGCACTATGCCCCTGTACAGAGCAAGAAGCTGTGCCGGGGAAAAGAACCCCCTAAGGCGGTTGAGCACACCCAGCTTCTGGGAGGCTGCCTTAGCAAGGCTTGTATCCATTCGGCCCCATTCAGCCAACTGTGTTAAGACGCTTATCCCCATCCAGGTGTCAATATCTTCCTATCAGCATTGTATTGAGAAATTCGGCTTCGCCGGAGACATTTTTCTATCGAAAAATGTACAAATTTAGCTTGCTCTCAAAACAAAAATAGCCTATATATATGCTGGCTCGCTACCGCTCACCAGGAAAACATTGACACCTGGATGGGGGTAAACGTCTTAAAACAGTAGGCTGAATGGGGCCGAATGGATACAAGCTAAAGAGAGAGGGAGAGAAAGAGAAAAAAAAGCGAGATGGGCTCCCTTAAAGCCTTGATATTTTTAAACGAACTACCGGTACCTAAACCAGTAGGCTATCCAATACCATACATCATTAACTAAGAGTTTCAATTCAACCCGATACCGCTTCAAAAATGTATATGTGTTAATTAGTTAGTTAAAATAGGATTTCAGAGGCTATCAACCGTTCTGGAATATTAAGCCAGCACACTGTAAGTCAAGAAGAGCGTCAGGACTGGAGGCCCTTTTCGAGAACTCCAGTCCCTTGTATATATTTTTTTCTTTTTCTATGTGTATGAAGGAGACAAAAGGCATTGTTGTCTGTAACGAGTGTATCCCTTAGAGTCAAAAGTGACAGAGAGCCAAATTCAAGGGACGTTGTGGTCAAAATGCCTGAATACACGAAATTTGAAGCAGTTTAAGTCATAAGATTAAGGAAAGATTGAGGGAGAGAGTTCCAGAGTTCACTAGTTGAGTAGAAGAAAGACTGAGAAAATTTGCCAATTCTTGGATTTGAGATTTGGACAGAATAGGAGTGGGACTGTGTTGAAAGGCAGGTGCCTCGCACTCACCGCAAAGGAGGGGGTATGCATTGAGAGAGCTCTGAAGAACACTGATTGTTGTAATAGCGGTAGTAAAGTGAAAGAGATGCAACATTGTGGTGTGTAGAAAGATATTGTAGGGAACTAGTAAGAGGAAGTAAGTTAATGAGACAAATTGCTTTGGACTCTACTCTTTCGTGAAGTGCGGTATGGGTGGAACCTCCCCATACACATGAACACTACTCGATACATGGGTGCATTGTGTCCCTATACAAAGCAAGAAGCTGTGCAGGGGTGAAGAACCCACAGAGACAGTTGAGTACCCCTAACTTCTTGGTAGCAAGAGTGGTAATATGATCTTTCCAAGATAGGTTGGATGGAGAGTAAGATAACGAGGAAAATAAATACCACGCCACTACCACCACGCAGTTTTCCAGCGCATACCACCACACCACCGAGGAAGGAAGCCATAACTACCACACTGCCTAGATACGCCAGAGTTGCATCCATAACTCCCGCACCCCCTCCAACACCCTGCAAAGATATACAAGTCACCATTCATAGCCCTGATGCCATGAAGAGAAGGAAAAGCACAAAGGAAAGTAAGACCACCAAAAGGCTGCATAAACACCATACCTCCACGCGCCCTTCTTCCTCCAAGCCGCATCAACACCATGACTGGAGAAGCTAAGAGGGATTACCCCAACCACCTCAGGGCCTCCTCCCCGCACAGATGTCCTTCTTACCCGGAGAAGGGACACCGGGAGAAACGCCAAAAGAGATAATACTATGACGAGCAAAGTTAAGATCTACACAATTGGAAAGCTATTAATTACCCTCACTGGAAGGTAAATAACAGCTGGAAGATTTGGGTTTGATACTAAATAGACCACTGACAGCACTGGTTGTAAAGATCTATTTAGGATTATTTAGATCTTGGTTCATCAAAGGAATTCTTTATTAGATCTCACTGGAGACAACCTAATATCAGTTCTTCTGCCTCGATTACCAGGCTTTACTGTCAATAAAGAATGCTGATTTGTCAAGCGCTTTATTGGTAGTAAACCAACCTCTAAACCTTACTAAAGTTCACGCACTGGCTGGGCTTTGGAAAGATAGGGCTCTGCGAGATATCGTAGCTTTGCATAACAGCACTCTGCATATAGTCCTTACAGTACGGAATCCCAGGCACTAGTTCTGGGGTACGTATACTGTAAAAGGCCCAAAATCACCTCATCCACTCAGTCCCTGAAAGACTCTTATAACGGTCAGGATAGTTAAGAAACGTTGCGTCAAAACAGCCCTCTTACAATAGTCCGATGATATGTTACAGATGCACTGGCATATTGTATATAACATTTAAGACCCAACACTCAAGAGTACTGGAAGGTTCTGCATCAATACTCTTATAACGGTCAAGAGTAGTTAGAGAGCTTCTCTCTACGTTCGCTCGATGATATATTACAGATGCACTGGCATATTGTACATAACATTTAAGACCTAACACACAAGAGTTCATCATCGAGTTCCATCCACTGTCCACCACCATGGCCAAGACCCTCATCAGAAGACTACAGTAGTGCCTCATTATATAATACCCAGTGTAACCTCAAAGAAGTACTAGTGACGCACCTTATTCAAAGGAAGTACTGAAGTGAATAACATAATATTTTAATACGCTATTTAACCTCAAAGAAGTACTAGTGATATACGGTACCTTATTCAAAGGAAAGTACTTAAGTGCAATATCCTCATAATCTCAATACACAGTGTAACCTCAAAGAAGTACTAGTGATATACCTTATTCAAGGGAAGTACTTAAGTGAAAATCTTTATATATATATATCTACGTAGTGTAATCTCAAAGAAGTACTAGTGACGTACGGTACCTTATTTAAGGGAGTACTTAGGTAATATCAACAGGCAGTGTCTTAATCGTGAGAGAGTATTGTGGAACCTCGCTCGTGCGTCTATATTTATATTTTACCTATTACGTTTACTAAATCAATATATGTGTGCCTTATCAATACAATTTATGAATGTACGCTGTGTTATATTTACCCTGTGTTATGAATGTACGCTGTGTTATATTTACCCTGTGTTATGAATGTACGCTGTGTTATATTTACCCTGTGTTATGAATGTACGCTGTGTTATATTTACCCTGTGTTATGAATGTACGCTGTGTTATATTTACCCTGTGTTATATTACCTTCGTGCATGTGTTTAATGGACTCAACTTCTCCAGTTAAGCCATAACCTACCTAATGAACCCAATTAACCCCAGCAAAAACCTGGTATAACAAAGAGGATACACCAAGGATATTGAGAAAGGATGTAGGGCTATATATGGATCTTTATGAAGAGTATAGACATAGTTGATTGGGGCGACAGGCTAAGGTCACCCGTGGCACCAATATGGCGGTGGTTGGCCGATCTCTACAACAATAAGGTTACTAGCCCGAACTTGCTACTCCACGCCGTTTGTTTCTTTTTATGACCCCTAGTACGATTTGACGCCAGAAGAAAGTGATTGGTGTCTTGTTGATGTTAGTAGTAGGCTATGTGTCGCCTTATTACGTTCGACATTATGATTAGGGGAAGAACTAAGTACATTTATACCTCTGTAATGATATAAATACACAATAAATACATAATAACACATGATAATTAATATAATATACATACCGTAAGATATCAAAGAAATATAAAAAAACAGAAGAAAGGGATTGGTGTCGTCGCTTGTTGATGGGTGTGTGTGTGTGTGTGTGTCCTTAAAAAGGGGGGGGAGCTGCTTTTTGTCCTTCATCTTTGGTCCCATTAGCTTTGAGATTTTAAGACGTTCGTTTCATTAGTTTGGCAATTTTAAGACCTTTCGCCCCATTTATCGTGCCTTTCGTGCCAAAAAACCAGCCACTGTCCCCTTAAGGCCACGATTCATGTACTCGGGTGTACACCAATGATATAACGTTAGCGATCAATAGTGCAACAACTAGTGTATATTTGGAGTATGCAACAATAAATAGAGCAAACACGACCAACAAGCACAACAACAACCAAATTAACAGCAAAACAACAACAATAGCAATAACAACAACAATAATAACACTAACAGCAATAACAACAATAATAACACTAACAGCAATAACAACAACAATAACAATAACAACAACAATAATAACACTAACAGCAATAACAACAAAAATAACAATAACAGAAATAACAACAACAATAACATCAACAATAACAACAACAATAACAACAATAATAACACAAACAGCAATAACAACAATAATAACACTAACAGCAATAACAACAACAATAACAATAACAACAACAATAATAACACTAACAGCAATAACAACAACAATAGCAATAACAACAACAATAATAACACTAACAGCAATAACAACAATAATAACACTAACAGCAATAACAACAACAATAACAATAACAACAACAATAATAACACTAACAGCAATAACAACAACAATAACAATAACAACAACAATAATAACACTAACAGCAATAACAACAAAAATAACAATAACAGAAATAACAACAACAATAACAACAACAATAACAACAACAATAACATCAACAGCAATAACAACAACAATAACAACAAACCCGTAAACATGAAGATCTTACGTTGATAGCCAGTAAGTTTATCTCCGTTTTCCTTGCTCTCTCTCTCTCTCTCTCTCTCTCTCTCCTCCCTTCTTTCTGTCCCATCCGCTATTACCTCACAAATCTCTTTCCTTTCTTTATTTCTCTCTCTCTCTCTCTCTCTCCTCCTCCTCCTCTTATTATGACGTTATAGACTGCATCACCGTTGATTCATTTAAACTCCGCCTAGACAAATATCTCGCATCAAACCCGCGACTGACTGCGTTTGTAAATGAATAACTTTATTTTATCCCCCCCTCAGTTACTAACCCATCTGTCCTCTACAAACTTCCTAATCCTGCCACGGACATTAGTTCCAGGGCAGTAATTTCCTTTCCAATGTTCCCTTACCCACTCTAAACCACTGTTTGGACACTTGATCCTCAGTGTTTTGGAGGACAAGCAACCTAGAAGGGTCACTAGATCTGTTGTGGCTTGATTTCCTTTGTACTCCTTTGTACTCCTCCTCCGTTCTTTCTATCCCATCTGCTATTACCTCACACATCTATTCCCTCTCTCTCTCTCTCTCTCTCTCTCTCTCTCTCTCTCTCTCTCTCTCTCTCATCAACATCATCGGCCGAACTGGACTGGCAGCTTAAGGGGGGAGGTACTCGCTTTTTATGGACCTCCTTCTCCCTCATGTTTAGCATGAAGGTTTTGAGATTTTAAGACGTTCGTTCCGTTAGCTTTGGCGATTTAGAGACCTTTCGCCTCATTTTGTTTTGTCAATTTTAGACATTTCGTGCTATTTACATGCCAAATTTTTCCTGGCGAGCAATAGCCAGCCTGTAATTTTAGAAGGAACCGGGGAAATTTGTCTACCAAAAAATTTAAAAATCTATTCTGAAAGGGGGTCTTGGGGGTATTTTTGTATAGCTTGATAGAGAACTAGCCTAGGGGACAAAGTAAAATACATAGTTCGAAAATGGTAAGCGCAAGCAAAATCTTCAATAATAATTAAAGAAAATGGTAAGCGCAAGCAAAATCTTCAATAATAATTAAAGAAAATGGTAAGCGCAAGCAAAATCTTCAATAATAATTAAAGAAAATATAATAACCTACAAGACGTCAGCCCAGATAGTGTAATTAAATATATATAAACGTGATATATATATATATATATATATATATATATATATATATATATATATATATATTAGTGACTGCCTTTCCTCTCCTCTACATCTCTATTTCTAGCTATCTGTCTATCTAGTCTATCACGTCATTGCTTCTTTTTCATGATGCTTCCTCCCCTCCTCCTCCCTCTCCCCCCGCTTCTCTCTCTCTCTCTCTGTCCCTGAATTACGGATCCATACGTCTTGCTTCACCCAATGAGCCTTAAGAATAGAGGGAGGAACTTAGGGCATGAGTCAGGAAGAGAGAGAGAGAGAGAGAGAGAGAGAGAGAGAGAGAGAGAGAGAGAGAGAGAGAGAGAGAGAGAGAGAGAGAGAGAGAGAGAGAGAGATTAGATGATTCCTGGAAGTAGAAGAGGGAAATAGGCTAAAGGAAGAGAAGACAGACAAAAAACAACATTTTACAAGAACGTTTTGCAAGGACGAAAGGAAAAACAGAAATATATAGATAGAATGTGAAGAAATATAATAATTATAATATATATATATATATATATATATATATATATATATATATACAGGGTGTTCCAGTAATGCTTTTCATAAATTATATGGTGGACTCATCAGACAAAAATAAGAATACATTACTCTATGAACATGAGGTTGAGTATTTATAATAACGGAGTTATTACACGATTTAAGTTAACGATAGATACAATGCCATTCAGTCCAAGGGGTAATGTTGCCATTTTAGTGGATTATATCCATTTGGCCTTCGCTATCGCTTGCTAGCCTCAAGATAGTGAGCAGTAGGGATCTGACTTTTCGGTAGAAAAATATGTCCGGCTTCGCCGGATTTGATTTTTCTACCGAAAAAATCAGCTCGTTACCGCTCGCTAGCCTGAAGAGAGAACGCCGATTGGATACAAAACTATCTTGAGGCTAGCAAGCGAATAGCGAAGGCCAAATGGATATAATCCACTAAAATGGCAACATTACCCCTTGGACTGAATGGCATTGTATCTATCGTTAACTTACTTAAATCGTGTACTAACTCCGTCATTATAAATACTCAACCTCATGTTCATAGAGTAATTTATTCTTATTTTTGTCTGACGAGTCCACCATATAATTTATGAAAAGCATTACTGGAACACCCTGTATATATATATATATATATATATATATATATATATATATATATATATATATATACACTAAAATAAACTACTATGGACAGATAGATAGATAGCTGAACATAAAGTTAGAATGTGAATTAATATAATAATTATAACATATGCTAAAATGTACTAATATGGGCAGATAGATAGCTTAGTACCGGTACACTGTTACCCTTTGAAGAAACTTATGCATTTTGACAGTTATTCTGGCTATAATTAGACGATTTCGTACAATTTCGGAAGGATCTGTGGGAGTTAAAACGGTAAGGGGAGGTGTGGTGGAGTGGTCTTGCCACTGGACTGGTAATCTAATGAACCCGGGTTCGAATCCCGATATGTCAATGGAAAAATATTATTGGGATGGAATTTGTGCTGTACCTAGTATCAGTGCATTACCACAAAGCCCACCGAAACGCCAAATAAATACCCTCATTGTTCCCTGATTAAATAGCACTGTATGAATATTCCCATATTCAAAATATGCTACAGGGGGGCAATGCCTAGTGAGTTCATTGCTCAATAGGTGACGTTCTGAGAGTGAGGGTCCGAGTCTAGGAGGTGAAACAGCGAAGCACTGGAGTGAGGCAGCTTCAGAGATGGGGCTGCTTCGAGCCGTGGGTGAGCAACTAAGCCCCATGCATCCTGCGAAGGCAAGATGGCAGGGGCTGGTTGCAGCTAAAAGTGTTTCACGTCTCACCCCCTAGACTGGAACGAGACCTCACGAGCTTCACCGTTCAATGTATAACGGTTGAACGTACAGCCTCTCAGCCTATGCCCGAGAGGGAGTAGTTGGAATAGGCCTATAGAAAAAGAAAAAAAAAAAAATGTCCGAGATGACACAAGTAGGCTAAGGTGAAAGGAATTTGCAGCTAACTTCATACGTTTGTCTGAGATTACACAAGAAAGGTGAAAGGAATAAGCAGTTAATTTCATACGTCTGTCCGAGATGACACAAGAAAGGTGAAAGGAATAAGCAGTTAACTTCATACGTTTGTCCGAGATGACACAAGAAAGGTGAAAGGAATAAGCAGTTAACTTCATACGTTTGTCCGAGATGACACAAGAAAGATGAAAGGAATAAGCAGCTAACTTCATACGTCTGTCCGAGATGACACAAGAAAGATGAAAGGAATAAGCAGCTAACTTCATACGTCTGTCCGAGATGACACAAGAAAGGTGAAAGGAATAAGCAGTTAACTTCATACGTTTGTCCGAGATGACACAAGAAAGATGAAAGGAATAAGCAGCTAACTTCATACGTCTGTCCGAGATGACACAAGAAAGATGAAAGGAATAAGCAGCTAACTTCATACGTCTGTCCGAGATGACACAAGAAAGGTGAAAGGAATAAGCAGTTAACTTCATACGTTTGCCCGAGATGACACAAGAAAGATGAAAGGAATAAGCAGCTAACTTCATACGTCTGTCCGAGATGACACAAGAAAGATGAAAGGAATAAGCAGCTAACTTCATACGTCTGTCCGAGATGACACAAGAAAGGTGAAAGGAATAAGCATTTTTTTTTTTTTTTTTTCTATGTGATTAAGGGAGGCAAAAGGCATAACTGCCTATAGCGAGTGCCTCCCCCATAGTTGAAAGAGTGACAGGGCCAAAATCAAGGGACGTTCGAGCCAAAATGCCTGGACACACGGAGTTTGAAGTAATTTAAGTCACAGGAAGAGGGAAAGACTGATTCTGGGAGAGAGTTCCAGAGCTCAGCTGTTGAGTAGAAGAAAGTTTGAGAGTAACGTTTCACTCTTGGGTTGGAGAGTTGCACAGAGTAGGGGTGGGATTGAGTTGCAAGACGGGTACCACGTGCCCTACGTAAAGGAGGTGGTATGCACTGGGATAGCTCTGAGGAACACTGATTATTATAGTAGCGATAGAATAGCGAGAGAGATGCAACATTGCGGCGGAGAGAGAGAGATTGCAGAGAGTTGGTGAGTGGAAGGGAGTTAATGATACGAAAGGCCTTCCTTTCAATTTTGTCTAGGAGAGCGGTGTGAGAGGAACACTGAGGAACACATGTGAACACATGTGAAAACATGCACACATGTGAACAGTACTCAATACAAGGGCGCACTATGCCCCTGTACAGAGAAAGAAGCTGTGCATGGGAAAAGAACCCCTGAGGCGGTTGAGCACACCCAGCTTCTGGGAGGCTGCCTTAGCAAGACTGGTAATATGGTCCTTCCAAATGAGAGCAGAAGAAAAAGAGACACCAAGAATATTGAGAGAAGATGAAGGGTTGATTTTTGTATTGTTGAAGAATAAGGGATAGTCCGCTGGGAGATCCTGACAGGTAGATAGATGGAAAAATTGGGTTTTGGAAGCATTAAAGTTAACAAGGTTTTCTCTGCCCCAATTGGAAATAGTATTTAGATCAGAATTTAAGAGTACTATGGCTTCATTACGTTTGTCGTTGAGGGATTGCTGGCTGGGGCGTTCTGAAAAACTAATGGAGTAGTGCAAGGTTGAGTCGTCTGCGTATGAATGGATAGGAATTAAGGTACAGTTAAGGAGATCATTTATAAAAATTAGAAAGAGAATAGGAGATAGGACAGAGCCCTGAGGAACACCGGAGTTTATAGGGTGAGGAAGTGAACAATGGCCGTCCACAACCGCGGCTATGGAACGGCCGGAAAGGAAATTGGAGACAAAGGCACATATGGAGGGATAGAAACCGAAGGAGGGTAGTTTAGAAATTAAAGATTTATGCCAGACTCTATCGAAGGCTTTCGATATGTCTAGTGCAATAGAAAGCTATCGAGTAAAAATAGCTAAAATAGCTACCTTCATACGTCTGTCCGAGATGACACAAGAAAGATGAAAGGAATAAGCAGCTAACTTCATACGTCTGTCTGATATGACACAAGAAAGGTGAAAGGAATGAGCAGCTAACTTCATACATCTGTCCGATATGACACAAGAAAGGTGAAAGGAATAAGCAGCTAACTTCATACGTCTGTCTGATATGACACAAGAAAGGTGAAAGGAATAAACAGCTAACTTAATACAATTGTCCAAGAAAGGTGAAAGGAATAAGCAGCTAACTTCATACGTCTGTCTGATATGACACAAGAAAGGTGAAAGGAATAAGCAGTTAACTTCATACGTCTGTCCGAGATGACACAAGAAAAGTGAAAGGAATAAGCAGCTAACTTCATACGTCTGTCCGAGATGACACAAGAAAGGTGAAAGGAATAAGCAGCTAACTTCATACGTCTGTCCGAGATGACACAAGCAAGATGAAAGGAACAAGCAGCTAACTTCATACGTCTGTCTGATATGACACAAGAAAGGTGAAAGGAATAAGCAGTTAACTTCATACGTCTGTCCGAGATGACACAAGAAAGGTGAAAGGAATAAGCAGCTAACTTCATACGTCCGAGATGACACAAGAAAAGTGAAAGGAATAAACAGCTAACTTCATACAATTGTCCAAGAAAGGTGAAAGGAATAAGCAGCTAACTTCATACGTCTGTCCGATATGACACAAGAAAGATGAAAGGAATAAGCAGCTAACTTCATACGTCTATCCGATATGACACAAGAAAGATGAAAGGAATGAGCAGCTAACTTGTCCGAGATGACACAAATCGGGCCCCATACAAACCCAGCCAAGCAATATAGCATTGGTTAAAGGAGACTGTCTAGAGCAAAGTGGAAGACAACAGAAAAGAAAAGGAAGGAAATTAAGGTGCGATTTTACTATACTAGCGTGCATTTTCAGGTAGGCTATCCCCAATAACTTATTAGATATCTATTTTAGGTTTCCACGCATCCATCAACAATCTACACTCTTTTCTGGTCTGTTAATAATAATGGAAATTATCTGGTAACGTTTTTATGTGGTTTTCAACGAGAATAAAACGGCGCGCTTGGGCCGAAAATTGGGAGTTCACTGCCTCTTCCGATCGTCGGTTTGTTGACATGACGCTCGAGGTTAGTTACGTTTGCTGTTGTTATTTGCCCACTGCTGGCAGAATATATGATGATGACAATAAGTCTATGGGGGGTGAGGGGGGCCAAAGCCTCTCAACACATACTGTATCCCAAGGACTACATTTATATTCAACTACCAAGGGGGGAAACATATTAATGTTCAAAGTAGCCTATTAACGTCGAGCGTAAAATTTAAACTAAGCGATCGACGATCGGGAACACAACTCTTACACCGAGTTATCTATAAACTCCGTCTATTATTATTATTAACATTAGAGTGTCCCCATTACTCGTTGGGTGTTTCATATACCATAAAAGGGTGTAGCTTGGTGTTGGATGCATGAAAACCTAAATATCTGTGGTGGTACAGTCACGGCGGTATATGCTGGACCAGGGGATGTGTCAAAAACATAGGCTATGCACACTGGCGTACCGTACTGAACATAAAAGCAATACTTTGAGCTACAACTATAATCCACCTTTGTTCATTTTAATTTAAGGAATAGGCTACAGTACCGGTACTTCGAAAATATAAATAGTTATTAAAAATATGTGTGGTGAAGAAAATGGTTTATCCCCTGATCCAGCATTACAGCCGTGACTGTACCTGTAAAGTGCGCGCTACTAAAGTAAAATCGCACCGAAATTAATTAAGAGAAAAAAACAAACCAAGAGGAGAAAAGAAGGTAGCCTATATATATTTTTGTTTTCTATGTGATTGAGGGAGGCAAAAGGCAGAACTGCCTATAGCGAGTGCCTCCCCCACTAATTATTTGAAGACTAGGCCTATTATAGAAGAAGGATGTTGCAAAGATCATATTAAAATTTGTTTCAACCTCCGGAAATACATTTTAGGTGCACTACGCTATTCAACACTTAAAACAAAAAATCTGGTTATTTTAAACTACACTACTGCAGTGATATGAGAAACAATTAATTCGGGAAAATAGGCACCAATAGATTCGCCATATTTTTCTCCATATACATTAGTCCGCATGGAGGATTTTCGTTATCGACGAATTGAAAAAATACCCACTTCACATACAAATACACCAAAAAACCAAGTTAAAGATGTCAAACAGCGGGGGTGTGGGGGCGGCAGCCCCCACCCATAATACTAGGATAGGTTAGGTAAGGTTGTTAGGTTAGGCTAATGTCCTTTCAAAGGGGTATAGTAAACACTAGGATAGCCTATACCCGGTCAGAGGTATGTCCTGCGGTAGTCTCCTTGAATGCTACCAAAAATCTCCCTATTGACGGCAGTAAAAATCTTATTAAGTCCCTTACTGGTTAAATAGATGCCGATTTCAATAAGTCAGGGGGGGTTGAGGCGGGGCAAAGCCCCACCTTAACCCATCCTGTATCCCAAGACAAAAAATGGTAGTTTTATATTCTGAAAATTAGGCTACATACAAATGAGTGATTTAAGATCGTTGGATAATGGTGAAATGAACATTTTCTGGGGATTGTAGGCCTAGCTATTTTCAAGTACTGTATAGGCCTAGGCTAATGATTAAAACTACCTACCTAAAACAAAAAAGAAGGATAATCTTCAAGGACACTACATCCGCCCTATTAGAAACAATTTATTAGGGAAAATAGGGACCAATAGACTCGCCATATTTTTCTCATTATAGTCCGCATGGAGGAATTTCGTTACCGAGACTTGAAAAACCCTGATTACTCCAAAAAATAACACAAAAATAATAAGTCCCGACCGTAAACAAAGCATTGCGCACAATGAATCCTTCGCCCTTCTTCTTCTTGTTTTGAAAGATGCGGTGAGTGCGATTCACCCAATAAATGGCGTGAGCGTTACTCACAAAAACGAAATACCGGCAACCTGTTTTTGCCCCCTTGTAGATCTACATATATGAGGATGACAATAAATGATAATCTTCAAGGGCACTATATCCGCCCTATTAGAAACAATTTATGAGGGAAAATAGGGACCAATCTACTCGCTATATTGTTCTCATTATAGTCCGCATGGAGGAATTTCGTTACCGAGACTTGAAAAAACCCGATTACACCGAAAAATAACACGAAAATAATAAGTCCCGACCGTAAACTATTGTAAGACCTCACCTGGAATACGCTAATCAGGTGTGGTGCCCACACTTAATAAAGGATATTGAGGCTATTGAAAACGTCCAAAGACGGGGAACCAAGATGATACCAGAACTGAAGGCCATGGAATACGAAGACAGATTGAAGAACTTGAACTTTCCTACGTTATCCTATCGGAGATCGCGTGGTGATATGATTGAAACCTTCAAGATCATCAAGAATATCTACGACCCAGACTGTACTGAGAACATCTTTAGCATGAGACGGATGACTACACCAGAGGGAATAGCTCTAAACTGTTTAAAACGAGGGCCCGATTGGACATCAGAAAATACTTATTCCCAAATAGTGTGGTTAACAACTGGAATTATCTTCCTGAGTGGGTAATCGAAGCATCTACTGTTGACAGTTTTGAAAGACGTCTCGATAAGCATTGGAAGAACCAGGAGCGCAGGTTTAACTATAGAGAGCCAATATCCGCTACCCGCCACAGTTGCCACAATCAGTTGAGTGATGAAGAGCATGATCCGGAGCCGCGGGCCTCATCCGGTACTACGTATACGGTAATCTACGGTAAACAATGAATCCTTCGACCTGACTCTCCTTCTTCTTCTTCTTCTTTTGAACGGTGCGGTTGGTGCGATTCAACCAATAAATGGCGTGAGCGTTACTCACAATAACGAAATACCGGCAATCTGTTTTTGCCCCCTTACAGATCTACATATATGAGGATGACAATAAATCAAGGGGGGGGGGGGGGGTGAGGTGGGGGGCCCTCTCAACCCGTGAATCCAATTTACCCCACAATTTCACTTACCTACTGTAAAAGCGCGATTCACCCAATAAATGGCGCAATTTTACGCTGTATCTTCAGATTGATAGATAATAGGTAAGTTCATGCAAATCCTCCACTCAAACCATACAAAACAACTATGAAACACTATATTCCTTGAAGAAAAAACAAAACATGGTAAATAAGGCCGATGTAGTCTTGTTGAACGTTACCCAATAAATCAAGGGGGGGTGAGGGGGGGCAATCCCCCCCCCCTCCTCAACCCATGTGTATCCAATGTACCCCACAATTTCCCTTGCCTACTGTATCAGTGTTCTAACTTCTAGAAGTTTCATGGACGATAGTATGTGGGTGTACATGTGATTACCGTCGCAAATTCACTATAAGTGAAATACGAGAAACTTGGATTGTTCACCGATAAACAGGGAATGTGAGCAGGGTTTAGACCGTCGCGTACCCATAAACAAGGAACGTGAGCTGGGTTTAGACCGTCGCGCACCCATAAACAGGGAACATGAGCTGGGTTTAGACCGTCGGTTAGTTTTCGGTTAGGTTAAGTTAAGTTAGGTTAGGTTAGGCGGCAAGAATGTTAAGTGCGGGCATACCGCCAGCCTTGTTTACACTATGCGTAGTGGCGTCGGACCTTTCCCATCATGTTCCCATCTATTTTGACTGCCTTTGGATATAAAATTACATTAGCCTAACCAAACAACGGTACGATTTTAGTTATTGGACACCTATTTGACAGATACCACCGAGGATTTAATACATATTTTTTTTCGGTTTCCACGCATCCAACACCAAGCTACACCTTTTTCTGGTCCGGTAATAGTATTGAAAACGATATAGGCCTAATAACTTTTTAAATGTGGTTTTCGACGAGAATAAAACGGCGCGTTTGTGCCGAAAATCGGCGGCGGGAGTCCGTCGTCGCTTCGGATCGTCGCGGTTTGTTTACCCAGGACGCTCGAGGTTACTACGGCCAGCTGTTTTACTTGCCCCCTGCTGGCCACATATATGACGATTATTATAATTCACGGGGGGGGGGGGGGGGGGGGGGGGGAGGGGGGCAGAGCCCCCCCTCAACCCTGTCCTGTATCCCACGGCCAATAACGCAAGTCTTTATCAAAAAATGGACCCAACAACTGGTTATATAAGCTTAGCCATATGAAGTCGACCGCCAAGGCGGGACCGGGGAAGTCACTCCGAGCGTAAAGTAAACAAAGCGACGCTACTTCCACGAACGCAACCGCGTTGTCTTTATATTTCGTCTCATATTGTCATTATCAAAGTGTCCCCATTGCTTTTTTAGTGTTTCGTACACCAGAAAAGGGTGTAGCTTGGTGTTGGATGCGTGGAAACCGAAAAAAAATATGTATTAAATCGTTGGCGGTACCTGTCAAATAGCCTAGGTGTCCAGTAACTAAAATTGTACCCAAACAACCTAACCTAACCTAACCTAGTATTCATGTAGTAATGACAGGGTGCAAATAGCAGAAAATATAACGTTGAAATAGACGGGAACGTAACTGCGAGCGCACAACATGACCGTACGCCCGATCACTACATCCATCCCGGTTAGGCTAATGTTGAAAATACTAAAATGCGATTGTCCTCGGTATTAAACAACACTGTAGGCCTAGGCCTAGGCCTTCATCAAAGAAAGAAAAAAAAAAAAAAAAAAAAATAGGCTAGGCTAGGCCTAGCCTAGGCTAGTAAAATGGCTGTGTGGGGTCTCTTAAATTTTTACCATAATGGATAAGTTAATGCAAATCCTCCACTCAAACCATGCATAAAACTGCAGGGTGTCAAACGACGCTGTTTTTTTGAGTGATAACGCAAATGAACTTTTTGTATAATAATAACAAACTCCCCCAACCCTTTTTTGTTTAAGAAACATAAAAGGTAAATTGACATAATTTTGGTCTCCATATTTTCCATCTTGATTGCTTTTAGGCTAGATTGCAGGAAATACTGTTTTAGACACCTAAATTCTCAAAAAAATCACGGGGGAGCATGCCCCCGGACCCCCCTAGAGCTTGTGCCTTCGCCGCTCCATCGCGCTATAGGCTAATGATAACAAAATAATAAACCATAATGATAACACAATTCATATTTTGTGGATTGACACCCTGAAACTATGAAACACTAGCCTAGGCTATAGGCCTAAGGCCTAGCCTAGGCCTATTCCTTGAAGAAAACAAAAACAAAAACATGGTAAATAAGGCCGATGTAGCCTAGTCTTGTTGAACGTTACCGTTTCGGTAATATTTTCCATATATTTAATTACTGATAGGAATTAAAAGGAAAAAGGAGACAGGAGCACGTCACAAAGAGAGAATACAAAATTATCAGGGAAGTCCCGTTAGCAAGGTGCTTAACTTCTCAAACCACAACTGAACTGAACTCCTTACCTTAGCTTCACTGTAAACCGTAGGCCTTCCAAACTGTCACCAAGTACACTGCAATACTTCCTCAACCACCCAAACGTTTATCAAGTCGCTAGGACACCCAAAGAACGCGCTACGGCACAAAATCCGTCACTTCTCACAGAGTAAACAAAACTTGTAAACACGGCGGAGCTCGCGAGGGACTGCCAGTGTTGCTAGCAGGGTTACCACTTACCAAATGAAAGCACAAAATACCGCTAGATCTGTTCTCATAAGTCGCTAGTATACCGCTGTTTAGTAAATAAATGTAAACAATATCGCTAGAATAATGCCACAAACTCTAGAATATGGCTCTAATGTTTGAAATCCCTAGAAGGGCCTAGAATATCGCTAGGAATTAAGTCGCTAGATGTAAAACAAAATATTGCTAGATTGAGATAAATACCCCTATATCTAGCGATAAAGTAGCTAAATAGACAACACTGGTTGATAGGTGTTGACGATATTTCCCTAGCTCTCACCCCAGAATTTATTTTTCCCCTAAACATATTCTGATTTACTCCTAAAGGGAACACAATTTTACATATAGGCCTATTAGATTTTCCTGTACTGCAATTTCCTAGTTATTGTTCTTGCATTTTTAAAAACTTTCCTACTCAGTTCAAATCTCTTGCATGTCAAACTTTCCCTAAAACGGGGAAATTACCCTGAACGAGAGGCAAGGTTTGACTGACGGAGTTGTGGGGATGTAACTTTTTCGTGTCTGGCCTTCATATCGGTATTGCTTACGAGCTTTGAGCCGTCAGGTTTCTTATGTTACATTTGGAAACCCATTAACGCCATCAGACAGTAGCCTACACTAGGACCATACGGCTGGGACAGTATAGATAGCAGAGTTGTAGATGGAGGTAGCTGTTGGAATGGCTTTGGTATGTGTGTTAATAGTCGGTATACGCCGTCGAGGTGTCCCCCGACTGGGTGCGAACATGATAATTATACTGTACTTACAGTTTGCCGCACAAGTCGTGCTTTCACCATCTCAGTGAAATCGTAATTTGGTAGCGTCGGACACACCTCCCCAACCGCCTTCCCTCACTCCACCTCCTTCCTTCCACCCCACCTTTCCTCCCTCTCTTCCACTGTCCGGCTCATAGTATCTCACGGTTATGAAGTAGGTGTATTGTAAATCACTTAAACCACTTACTTTCATTTCATTATATTGATACCCTAGCTGTAAATAAATATATCAAAAAGGTTCTTAACCCCTTCCATACCGTCAATAGCCTTTGCATTTTCTTCTGGCTACTACTATTCGATTTTATTCAGTTTAGAAAGGATCTCTAGTAATTATAAGGCTTCGAACTATCTCAATAAACGTTTTTAACTACAACATCTTCCTAAGCTGCATAACATCGTCTAAATATGGATAGAATACAATTATAACAAACGTCGCTGGTACAGAAAGGATTAACAAAGTTATGGCGCGTTATAAATTTGTATTCATATTTCATAAAACAATGCCTGGATAAGTTACCCATGAAACATATATTTCAGACAACTCAGAAAGGGAGAGAGAGAGATGATCGTAATTCAACATCTATGACGTCTGGCAATAGATAGATAGATAGACCTTAAGTGTTTCCAATTCAGTTGTGAATCGGGATATTATAAATTATATGTATGCGTGAAATTAATATAGTTCTTTTCTAAAACCTTATTTCCAATCACAGTAGGCTATATGGTATTATTGAGAAATGGATGAGCAATAAATATTCAATGTCAGAATCACAAACAGCAAGGAGAAGTGTAGTGAGGATCGAGTTTTAACCCCTTCTGTACCGGCACCGTCCTTTTAGCTTTATTCTGGCTACTGTTAGACGATCTTATTCAGTTTTAAAAGGGTGTCCAGCGATTAACAGGCTTTGAACTATCTCATTTAACCCCTTTTACTACCGCAGATCCTTCCTAAGTGGCACAGATATCGTCTAAATATAGCAGGAATAAGATAAAAAGATGTCGCCGGTATGGAAGGGGTTAATGCATCAATAGAGGAGCAGAACAATACCGGTAGTAATGCTTACAATAATAAGAGTGGTGATGAAGGGATAAGATAGGCTGTATAACTCATGGCACTGGAAATGTTGTCAACAGAAATGTATTGGGTTATGTATGATTCCGAATAATATTGCCGTATTAGTTACTATAAGAGAGGAATGACAAAATCAAGTAGGTAATTCTAAAATATGTTGAATACTGAATATTATACCGAAAGACAAACTCTGACAACTAAATATTCACAAACAAATACACACAAACATAACCGAGTATACATAAAAAAAAAATAAAAAAAAACATTTATGAGGACACATATCAGGACACACACTCTCTCTCTCTCTCTCATTGTTAGACCCCATCTTGAATATGGCGTTCAGTTCGGGTCCCCGTATTTCAAGAAACACATTAAAAAACTCGAATATGTGCAGCGCAGAGCAACTGAAAACCAAGCCATATTATGAAAGATTAAAACAAAAATGTGTTCTCGCTAAAGAAAAGGAGGTTGCAAGGCCAATTTCTCGAGTGTGTTAAGAAACTTAAAGGATTTGACAGAGTAATTCAGTGCACTGGTCACGATTAATAACAATGCTGCAACCCGAGGTAATGGAATGAAATTAATTAGAGAAAGGCTTCCTTAGATGTGACACAACATTTCTTCACATACAGTGTTGCTAAAGAGTGAATACAAGGAAGGCGGTCGACAGTAATTCAATTGATAGGCCTACGTTAAGAAAAGACTGGACGATCATCTGATGGAGATTGGATAAATATGAATTAATCAGTAGGCATGTGTAATTTCCCTTTCAAACTAATTACTTTCTATACTCTATAAAAACTTTCCTTGTGGGCATTTCCTGACCCATAAGGTTACACTTAATCCTATTTTCCGGTACGGCTTTTTAGCCGGAGGGTGGGGAGAGAGTCTTCTACTTTACTGTCCTATTCTTCCACTATAAACTGTCCCTGTCTAGTAGCATTATAAGGCTGGACCACCTAGTTGGCACCGCAAGGTCTGTGTGGTCTGAATATCTGTGTAACTCTCTCTCACTCACTAAGGATAAATTACATTGGACAACGCCCTTTGAACTGTATTTATTGTATAACATTGAACAACGTTGGCGAAACGGTATATTAATTTACGGCTCGGTATCAATATAAAGAAATGAAAGCAAGTGGTTTAAGTGATTCACAACACACCTACTTCATAACCGTGAGATACTATTAGTCGAACAGTGGAAGAGAGGGAGGAAAGGTGGGGTGGAAGGAAGAAGGTAGAGTGAGGGAGGGGGGTTTGGAAGGTGTGTCTGACGCTGTCAAAATACGATTTCACAGGACTTGTGCGGAAAACTTACAGTACATGCTAGGACGTATTACCACAACCCGTCACGGCTGGTACTTTAGCTATTTTTTTAATAACTATATCGAATCTAGATTATTGTATTCGTTACTAGGCTTGGTATATCAGCAGAATTGTGTCGCGCAATTTTAGCCTACTAACTTGTTACTTCCTATAAGAATATCTACCACAGATCATCTTATTACGGTACTCCCGATGCAGTCAATATTCACGTGTTCTCCCGATAGTGAACACGGTACTGACCTTGAACGTGTTAGTTAAAATAGGACTTCAGAGGCTATCAACCCTTCTGAATTATTAAGCCAGCAATTCAGCAAACTGTAATTCAAGAATAGAGCCAGGACTGGAGCCCCTTTTCGAGAACTCCAGTCCCTTGTTGAAAGAGTGTTTGGAATGGATGCCGCTTGTTATGTCTTTGCTTACCTTACTTAGTGATAGTTAAAGAGGCATGGGAGTCAGTGCTCATAAAAGGTGCCTCTTCTCAGTCTCATACCGGTCATATCTATTTTTAAACGCGTTAACACTCTGGCTCATGACGATTTCTTCTGTGAGACTATTCCATTGGTTAACCACTCTTGCGTTAAAAAAAAAAAAAATCATCTTGGATGTCCTAATGTCTAGGCTTGGCTAGTTTCAGGCTGTGTCCTCTGGTGTCTGGCCGGTTGTTTCTTGGAGCGAGCTGAAGGAAATGGCCTTCCTTCACTGCATCAATACCATGTAGGATTCTGTGGGCTTGAATCGTATCACCCCGAGCTTCCTTCGCTGCTCCAGCTTAGTTAAGCCAAGGCGGCTTAACCTTTCCTCAGATAATTCCGGAACCAGTTTAGTTGCTCTCCGTTGAACTTGCTCAAATTTGTTGATATCTCTTCGAGTGTAAGGGGACCAGGTTTTGTGTATGTGTGTGTGTTTATCCTAAACCTAACATAACCTGGATTAGGTTATACTTTTTTTTTTTTTTTTTTTTTTTTTTTTTTTTATCCTGGTGAGAATGCACGGAGACTGCTTCTAGAAAGAGGATTCTACTATGTGCTGATTGGTTGGTTGGTGTGGAGGTGCTGTGTCCGAATAGCTATTTTCAGTATAAATAACAAGCACAGAAAATGTGCTAAAGAGATAAAGTACCGACTCAGATAAATTAAAAATTTAGTTGAAGTAACCAAACCAATAATTTAAAGAACTAACGATCGATAAGCAATAATATAAACAGTGAGGTAATCAATAACCTTAGCCGAAGAACAAAGTCAGTTCCAGATGAAGTCTTCTTTCTTAACATTTCACTATAATTACAGTAAGCCAAGGAAAATTACGACTACCATATACAACTATGGGTAATTATAATGCTTAATCAAGACCAAGATCTACTCATAACATGTATGTAAATGTAATGATATGACAGTTTTTTTTTTTTTTTTTTTTTTTTTTGAGACAATGAACGGAGGAAGGAAAAACACGGATAAAACAAAAAGGTCCATGTGCCTAAAGGCATCCTCCATTCATACATTTTTTGTAACAACTGGATTTAAACATTTGTAGATTGTAAGTTTGTGGAAAGCAATTCGAGGGAAGTGAATTCCAAAGAGTAGTAGCTCTGGGGATAAATGAATTCTGATAAGTAGAAGTTCTGCATTGTGGAGGAGAAAGTGTAAATTCATGGGCGCTCTCAGCTGCCCTAGTTCTACGGGGAAAGATGTGGAGAGGCGGCACAATTGAAGCAAGTTCCTCGGAACAATTGCTGTGAAAATATCTATAGAATAATGCAAGGGATGCAACGTTTCTTCGTATGGATAATGTAGGAAGGTCCTGTGTGATTGCAGGGTTATTTATTAATCTAATAGCTTTATTTTGAATTTTGTCCAACTGCCTCAATGCAACCACTCCACTTCCACCCCACAGAGGTGAACAGTAATCCATCTGAGAACGCACATGACTTTTATATATTACGGCCAACTGCTCGTCAGTGAAGAATTCTCGAACTCTGTACAGGAGTCCCAGTTTTTTAGAGGCATTCTTAGCAATGCTTCTAACATAATGTGTCCAGCTTAAGTTAGTAGTTAATGTTACACCGAGAATGTCAATACTAGGGGAAGTGGGAATATTTACATCATTAAAAAATATATGGGAGTCAGTGAGATTCTGTCGGTTAGAAAATTGAATGTACTTGGTTTTCTGTGCATTAAAGGAAACTAGATTCTTTTGTCCCCATTCATTAATTTTAGAAAGGTCCTGGTTCAGAGAAATTGCAGTGATTATTTTTGAATTTATAAGATCGGGTTGGGTGAAAGAATTGGTAAATGTGAAGGAACTGTGGAGGAGTGTTGAGTCATCTGCGTAGGAATGTATTGGATTATGAGTGGTAGATATGAGATCATTGATATGAATGAGGAACAGAGTTGGGGCCAAAACTGATCCCTGGGAACACCAGCATTTATTGAGTGAAATTGAGAATAAAAGCCATCTACCATTACACATATTTTTCTGTTATGAAGATAAGAGAAATTAGTGGAACTAATGATGCAAGGCCGTAGTGTGACATCTTCGACAATAAGGATTGATGCCTGACTCTTATCAAATGCCTTTGATATATCCAGTGCTATTATATGTGTTTCACCATGTTGGTCTGTAGCTTGGTTGATTTGATGCGTAAGAAGGCAAAGAATGTCTGCAGTTGATCGACATCGTCCAAAACCATATTGCCTATCACTGATTAATTTATTATTCTCAAGATGCTTAATTATGTGATTATTTAATATAATTTCAAAGACTTTACCAAGAGTGGAAGTTATAGCTATTGGTCTGTAGTTGATGGATCTGAAGAGGCACCTTTTTTAGGAACTGGATGGATGTTTGCTTCTTTGCAGGGTACTGGGAAGCATGAGGTATGAGTACACAAACGGATTTGTTTTGCCAATACAGGAGCGAGCACCAAGGAGCAATTCTTAAGTACTATTGGAGGAATTTCATCTGGACCAGGAGCCTTATCTACTGAGAGATTCTGCAAAATAGTTTTGACATGTCTGGTGTGGATCTTAAGTGAGGGAATTTCAGGCGAATTAAAATTAAGTACAGGGACATCTTGATTTATTTCATCTAAGGTTGAGTTGGTGGAGAAAATATCCGGAAGAAGGTTAGCTTTACCTCGTGGGTCACTTACAAGATTGCCAGTCGGAGATTTTAATGGTGGAATGGATGAAGCAGTAGTGAAGTTGGATTTGAATGAGTTAAGAGTAGACCAAAATATTTTGTTATCATTTGGATTATTTAGAAGTTTATTTGCCTGCTTGTGGAGAAAGTTTGATTTAGTTAGGTTTAATACAGTTTTAGCATGATTTCTGATGTTTCTAAAGTAATTAAAAGCTTCATGTGTTTTTGATTTTGTGTATGCATTGTAGGCTATTGCTTTTTGTTCAGTTACTCTAGCACAATTATGGTCAAACCATTTAGGTGAATTAGATCTTTTACTGTACTTTTGATGAGGAATAAAAGTTTCCATTCCAATTTTTACAAAATCTTGTATGTGGCTCAAGGTGGAGTGTGCATCATTAGAAAAGAAAGAGGTCCAGGGAATATCAATAAAGAAACCTTGAAGACCCTCCCAGTCTGCCCTATCGTAATGCCATTTAGTCACCAAAACAGGTTCAGAGTGGGAAGGTGTGGTAGGTGATAGACAGGTGGCCTGTATCAGACAGTGATCAGAAGATCCAAGCGGGGACCTCACTGTAACATCATAATTTTCTGAATTGGTTGTTAAAAATAAGTCCAGTAGGTGGGAATTATGATTAGGATTATCTGGTACACGGGCTGGGTTGGTTGACTAGTTGAGTGAGATTAAATGAGTCTGCAAATAGCTCACATTCAAGACCAGCATCATCAGTCCTGGCTGAATGAGTGAGCCATTCAACATTATGGATATTAAAATCACCCAACACAGTGATTTCAGAAGGAGCATTTAAGTTGAGGACACCGAGTTGTGAGGAAAGAGAATCAAAAAGACTTTGCTCTGGAGGAGTATTTGGGGAACGGTAGATGCAACATATGTATTTAAATTTACCAGCAGAAATTAATTTGTATATAGAATAATCAAAATAGGGACAATTGAAACTAGTAACCTCCTCCAGGGCAATTTCAGATTTTGCGAAGCAACATACACCTCCTTTAGGTCTGAAATTTTGGAGCAGTTGATAACCTGGAAAATTAAATCTAGATGTGTCAGATGTGGATGTTACTTGAGGCTCTGTCAAAAAAAGGAGAGTAGGGGATTCTGCTTGAAGAAATTGGTGTACAGAATTGATGTTAGAGTGAAGTCCCCTTATATTACTAAAGAAAAAGCTGCACCGACGAGCAGCTTTGGGACGTTGCAATGCTCTTGACACAGTCGCATGATGACGACCGGGAGGGCCCTGTGAAGCCGCTCGTCACTGGTGGTTGGGGCGCCCTGATGCTATTTTCACCCTTTATTTCAGTGTCCCTCATTTTCTTTCTAATGTTCCCCATGTATCTGTCGAACGTAGGCTTATTGTTGCTAAGCATGGCAATGGAGTTAAGGGGAGGTTTTTAGTTTGTTTCCTATTCCTCCAGCAATCTTAAAATTTCACCCCCTTGACCCCCTTTCAAGATAAATTTGTACATTTTTCGGTAGAAAAATTTCCCGGCCGAAGGCCGGTTACTCTTAAATTATATGCTCGCTATCGCTCGCCAGGATAAAATCGACACCTAAATGGCACGAAAGGTCTTAAAATGGACAGAATGGGGCGGAAATTCTTCAAATCACCAAACTAATGGGGCAAACGTCTTAAAATCTCAAAAGCAATGGGGCTAGACATGAGAGAGAAAGTGGTCAAGAAAAAAGTCCCTCAAGTGGAAATCTCCCCTTAACACAAGGACACACATTCCCAAACTTTGGTCTGCACAGTAAAACATTTCAATCTTCTATATAGGCTAAGGTATTATGAAAGTTGGAAATATTTCAATTGTTGGATTAATTGAAACCATAGATAGGCTATTAGGCGTGGCAGCAAAATACCAGTCGACATTGAATAATTATAATACGTGCAAAGCAATAATCCCCGAGAGAGGATTATATAGGCTATAAGTTGACCAACGGTTATATCATAGTAGGCTAATCACAGTTTTATTTGTCTGTATGCGTCGGGTAATGATACAAAATAGCCTACGAGATAATAGCCTAACATGGAGAGTTTGTAGTTAACAGTCGGTAAGATAGGCTATGTTGTTTTATAAATATTTATGGGCTGCTAATATTACAGTAATTGTGTATGCAGTCTTAGAAACATAGTAGTAACAATCACTCGTAGATTGATGTAAGTAATGTAATACTGTTGTTAGGCTACACATATATAGAGTGGATAATCTATCTATCTATCTATCTATATGCTCAGGCCCAATCCCCATTTTGGGGGTAGCCGACTCAAGACAGAGCAAGAACAGGGAAAACACAAGAACATAAAACAAAAAATAAACACAGATAAAAAACACAAACTCTCACACATCCAGGTCACCCAGGAGAAGACCCAGAGACCAGGGTTACCAAGGTCGCTCCAGCACTCCCCCGGCCCCTGACCACCCGGAGAGAGTGGATAATACTCGCAATAAAAAAAAAAATGGTTTAAGGCAAATTAAAGTGATAAACTATATAATCGAATGAGTTGCCTCGGCATATGAAGAAATAGATATACTGTATATGCTGTATATACTGTACTGTATATACTATATACTGTACTGTATATACTGTACTGTATATACTATATACTGTACTGTATATACTGTACTGTATATACTATATACTGTACTGTATATACTATATACTGTACTGTATATACTATATACTGTACTGTATATACTATATACTGTACTGTATATACTGTACTGTATATACTGTACTGTATATACTATATACTGTACTGTATATACTGTACTGTGTATATACTATATACTGTACTGTATATACTATACTGTATATACTATACTGTACTGTATATACTATATACTGTACTGTATATACTGTACTGTATATACTATACTGTATATACTATATACTGTACTGTATATACTATACTGTATATACTATATACTGTACTGTATATACTATATACTGTACTGTATATACTATATACTGTACTGTATATACTATATACTGTACTGTATATACTGTACTGTATATACTATATACTGTACTGTATATACTATATACTGTACTGTATATACTATATACTGTACTGTATATACTGTACTGTATATACTATATACTGTACTGTATATACTGTACTGTATATACTGTACTGTATATACTGTACTGTATATACTATATACTGTACTGTATATACTGTACTGTATATACTATATACTGTACTGTATATACTATATACTGTACTGTATATACTATATACTGTACTGTATATACTATATACTGTACTGTATATACTGTACTGTATATACTATATACTGTACTGTATATACTGTACTGTATATACTATATACTGTACTGTTATACTGTACTGTATATACTGTACTGTATATACTGTACTGTATATACTATATACTGTACTGTATATACTATATACTGTACTGTATATACTGTACTGTATATACTGTACTGTATATACTATATACTGTACTGTATATACTGTACTGTATATACTGTACTGTATATACTGTACTGTATATACTATATACTGTACTGTATATACTATATACTGTACTGTATATACTGTACTGTATATACTGTACTGTATATACTATATACTGTACTGTATATACTATATACTGTACTGTATATACTGTACTGTATATACTGTACTGTATATACTGTACTGTATATACTGTACTGTATATACTATATACTGTACTGTATATACTATATACTGTACTGTATATACTATATACTGTACTGTATATATTTATTATTTTGCTATGAGTGTTTGCAAGTAGTAGGCTAACCATACCACTTTCCACGTATCGTTCCTAGATTACTTTATCATCTATTCCTCTCTCTCTCTCTCTGTCTGTATCTGAGTGTGTGTATCTCACTGCCACTCTCTCTCTCTCTCTGTCTGTCTGTTAGTCTGTATCTCTCTCTCTCTCTCTCTCTCTCTCTCTCTCTCTCTCTCTATGTCTTGATCGCCATTAGCACATGTAGCCTACTATAATCTTGTACGCATCATTTATTCACCCATAACCTATAAGTGTGACAATCAAACTCATTAAATAATTATGTCGCTACACTCCAAAGGGAGGTGTGGTGGAGTGGTCATGCCACTGGATTGGTAATCCAATGGACCCGGGTTCAAATCCCGATATGTCAATGGGAAGATATTATTGGGATTGAATTTATGCTGTACCTAGTATCAGTGCATTACCACAAAGCCCACCGAAATGCCAAAAAAATACCCTCATTGTTCCCTGATTAAGCAGCCATGATGGATGCTTCACATGTCTCACTCCCCAGACTGGACCAAGACCTCACGGGCTTCACCGTGTTGAGAGGTGGAATGTACAGGCTCTCAACCTATGCCCTAGGGGGAGTAGTTGGAATATAGGAAAAAAAAAAAAAAAAAAAAAACTTAGTTGCATCTGACATTTAAAAATACGACTATATTTTGCAAAGTTCGGTTTAAGGTCTAAACGGTGGAGGGTTTATTTATTGGTCGATTTCTATCTATCAATCTATTGCCTGACGCCGTGATCCCCGAAGGGGTGGCCACGAACGAACCACCCTCATGCACCTCTGTCCCCAGTCAGTCGATGCCCCTCCTCCCTCTTAGACAACCTAACCTCTTAGACTTCTTCCACGATATCCTCAACCTCTACGATGAGAGTAAAGCTGTTGTTGTTGATGTTCCCCAAGCTGCCTGGTCGAACAGCCCCAAGGCCCCGAGCAATTCCAAGGCCATAACCGAGCGCCCCCACAGAACCCTCCCTGCCGACCACAATAAAGCCTGGGTGACCGAAGCCACTCCATGGCGGGAAGCTGAGGAGGGTGCGGAAATGCCCGGGAAACCAAAGCACCACCCAGGGCCCTGTGCCCCTCAGCAATTATGAAGAGAAAGTTGAGGGGCAAAGGGAAAATGTGACGCTTTGGCTTCCAATCTTGGTAGATTGGGAGATCAATCCACGGAAGATACGGCGTCACTTGAGATCTAGAAAATATATAAGTTAAAGGAACAGTCAGAGTAAGCTATGGGTATGGCAGAGATCGCTCAGCTCTCACTCTGATAGACCAGCCCATCACCAAGAGTAAAGCTGTAGATATTATATAACTTGATTTTCAAAAGGCCTTTGACAAAGTTCCCCACAAACATTTACTGCTAAAACTAAAAGCGCATGAAATACAAGATGGTGTGTTGAAATGGATAGAAAATTGGCTCAGCGACAGAAAGCAAAGAGTAGTCATAAACGGTAAGGCATCTAAATGGACTAATGTAAGTAGCGGGGTACCCCAGGGATCGGTACTAGGACCAATTCTCTTTCTAATTTACATCAACGACATAGATGAGGGTCTCACCTGTACAATCTCAAAATTTGCTGACGATACAAAAATTGCAAATAGCGTACTCTCAAAAGAACAAGTTGAAGATATGCAACACAATCTAGATAAGTTGTCATGTTGGGCCCAAATTTGGCAAATGAGTTTCAATGCGGATAAATGTAAAGTACTACATATCGGATACCAAAACGAGAAAGCAAACTATTTGATGAATGGCACTCAGCTTAAGAATGTAAACAGAGAAACCGATCTGGGAGTAACAATATCGAGTAACCTAAAACCGAGCCAACAATGTTCAGAAGTTGTTAAGAAGGCAAACAAAATAATTGGCTTTATAGGCAGGTCATTTGAGCATAAATCCAAAGACGTTATCCTAACCCCTTACAATTCCTTAGTCCGCCCTTACTGCGTTCAATCCTGGTGCCCTTATTACCAAAGATATAGACAAGCTAGAACGAGTTCAACGTAGAGTTACCAAAATGATACCTAGCCTAAAGAACAAACCATACGGGGAGCGTCTTAGAGAATTAAATCTATTTCCTTTAACCGAGCGGAGATTAAGAGGCGACTTAATTCAAGTGTTCAAAATCATCAAAGGCATCGACAATATGAACTGTAGTAAGTACTTCATTATCGACCAATCTAATTACACTCAGGGAAACGGTTGCAAAATTATTGGTAAATCTTTTAACTCACACGAAGCTAAGAATTTCTTCTTCAATCGAGTTGTCAACTTATGGAATGGCCTTCCCCGAGATGTCATAGACTGCAGCACCGTTGATTCATTTAAACTTCGCCTACACAAATATCTCGCATCAAACCCGCGACTGACTGCGTTTGTAAATGAATAACTTTATTTTATCCTCCCATCAGTTACTAACCCATCTGTCCCCTACTAACTTCCTAATCCTGCCACGGACATTAGTTCCAGGGCAGTAGTTCCCTTTCCAATGTTCCCTTACCCACTCTAAACCACTGTTTGGACACTTGATCCTCAGTGTTTTGGAGGACAAGCAGCCTAGAAGGGTCACTAGACATGTTGTTGCTTGATTTCCTTTGTACTCCTTTGTACTTTGTACTCCCAACCAGCACCGCCTTCATCCATATACTTCCTCACTCCATCCTTCCACCTCTCCTTCGGTTTACCTCTCCCTCTCTGTCCTTCCACCTCGCTCTCGTACACCCTCTTAGTCATCCTCTCGCTTTCCATACGTTCCATATGGCAGAACCATCTCAAGTTGTTCCTTTTCACACTTTCCAGCACATCTACCTCCACACCACACCTCCTTCTTACTTCCTCATTCGTTTGTCTATCCCTCCATGTAACTCTGCACGCACTTCTTAAGTAACTCATTTCCACTGCTCTCACTCTTGGTCTGAGTCTTTTCGAACGTCCATGCTTCGCTTCCGTAAGTCAGTGTCGAGATTGCCACACTGTCATGCAGGAACTTCTTCACTACCATACTGACCACCCTATTTCTTGTTACTGCTTTCAACGTTTCTACAACCCTCTTCCCCTGTTGCACCCTCTCCCACACTTCTTCATCCATAGTCCCATCTTTACTCAACACACTGCCCAGATACTTAAATGAGCGGACAATCTCCATAGCCGTTCAACTTCACCTCACACTCTGTGGCTTCACCCCTTTCGAAGACCATGACCTTGCTCTTCCCCGCATTTACCTTCAGATTCCGTTTTTTGCACACTGTTCCAAACACATTTACCAGACCCTGCAACTCCCATTCATTATCGCTCATTATTATTATTATTATTATTATATGAGATGCCGAAGTCTCCAACCAGGGTGCAGAAACACCATCAAGATTAATCCACACAAAACACCCGGAGGCACTGGAGAGAGACTACGGCAACTTAGGAAAAAATAAAAACATATACTGTATACTGTACTGTACATATACACATATTAAACATATACTGTATACTGTACTGTACATATATACATATTACACATATACTGTATACTGTACTGTACATATACACATATTAAACACAGATAACATATTATGCAGTGGAGGATATCAAGCATAAACATAATATAATAAAATAGAATAAAATAAGTTTAAAAATTAGAATTAATGCTGCAAAAAAGCATTAACTCTAGACTTAAAAATGGAGATATTAGCTGAATTGACTAGTTCATTTGGCAACTTATTCCACAAGTCAACCATGGCCGGCACAAAACACCGTGAAAACTGTGTAGTAGAAAAATTAACACGGCTCATGGCAAGATCATTAAGATTGCTTGTGAATCTAGTTGCACGAGCCCGGACATAGGGCCCAGGCAGAACCCCATGTAAGGGATGCTGAGGGTTGTTAAAAACTTTAAATAAAAGACTAAGGGCACCAACTTTACGTCGATGACACAGATCAAGAGACAAATGAGGTAGAATAAAACTGATGGAATTTAGCGACCTGTCAAGCAACTTGAGATGGCAGTCAGCTGCTGACAACCAGACAGGTGAGCAGTACTCGAAATGTGGCAAAATAAAAGCATAAAGACTTGATAACAAACCTCACAAGCAAATGTTTATAAACCTTGCGAAGCAGACCAATGTTTTATAAACCTTGCGAAGCAGACCAATGTTTATAAACCTTGCGAAGCAGACAATGTTTTAATAAGCAGATGCGAAGCAGACCAATGTTTTATAAACCTTGCGAAGCAGACCAATGTTTTATAAACCTTGCGAAGCAGACCAATGTTTTATAAACCTTGCGAAGCAGACCAATGTTTTATAAACCTTGCGAAGCAGACCAATGTTTTATAAACCTTGCGAAGCAGACCAATGTTTTATAAACCTTGCGAAGCAGACCAATGTTTTGGGAAATGGAAGAGGAGAAAGAACGAATATGCTTTTCAAAAGTAAGTTTGGGATCAAGAGTAACTCCTAACAAACGCAGAGTATCCACATTCTCAATTTGCTCTCCAGAAACTTGTAGATAAGGATGGGGAGGATCCAAGGTACGAGATCTGCTGATGATAATGGAGTGTGTTTTACTAGCATTAAGTTTCATGCCCCAAAGTTCACACCATGATGTAATTTTGGCTAAATCCCTATTCAGAGCAGTAGCAATTACGTGTCGATCTATTGGTGATGCAATTGACGCATATAAAGTTGTATCATCAGCATAGAGATTAGTTTATTTTCAAGCTCGGAACACAGGTCAGCAGTAAAAATAATAAAAAGCAAAGGCCCAAGGACACTGCATTGTGGAACACCAGAAACAACAGTAACAGAAGGGGAATGACACCCATCAATGACCACAGACTGAGATCTTTTCGTCAAAAAATCTTCAAAGTTCCTTAAAAAATTGCCACCAATACCAATGAGCTGTAACTTATACAGAAGTGCTTTATGGTTGACTAAATCAAAAGCAGAACTAAAGTCAATAGCCACGACACGAGACTCATGTCCCTGGTCCAATGAAGATTGCAAGTCATGGGTGAGTGTCAGAAGCGCATCACATGTACCCAGTCCCTTACGAAAACCAAACTGTGAGTTTGGTATCAAATTATGACTATTACAATAAGAGGAAAGGCGTCTGGACAAAAGCCTCTCATAGAGCTTGGATAGGATAGGTGTAATGGAGATAGGGGTGATAATAGCCTTACGCCAGCAAAGAGGAAAACTACCTGATTTCAAAAGCAACCTAAACACCACAGCCAATTTAGGTGCCAAGACCACTGCAACCTTTTTAAAAAAGAGAGGGAAAAACCCATCCGGGTCTGTGCCACCATAGGTATCAAGATCCAGCAAGTACCTTTTCAGTTCAGCTGATTTGAATGCCATTGAATTGAGGTTGGGTCTAGGGAAACATGTCAATGGCAAAGACAATTCCTGATTACTCTGCTTATTAATAAAAATATTAGATAGAATATTGGCCTTCGATAATGGATCAAAAGAGATGGAGCCATCAGAATCACAAAGAGGAGGCATGGAGGAATCTATTCCAAATAAAGAGGATTTCAAAGTGGACCACCATTTATGAGGCCGTGTAGCTCCTGCCAGAACATCCTGAAGATGGGAGTTATAATCCCTCTCAGCACCATCATAAACTCTCTGTGCAGCTGCCCTTTTAAAAACATAATTTTCCCAATGCAAGGGGGTTTGATTACGCCTCCATAGACGATATGCAGCCTGTTTGTCATCAAATGCACGCTTGCAGTCATCTTTAAACCATGCTTTATCCCTGATACGAGACATAATTGTCTTTGATGGAACTCTTTTGCGAAGGATACCAAGAAGGGAATTGTTGAGAGCTGAAACCGGATCATGAGATCTTAGGATGTGATTCCACTCAATATTACAAACATCATTACAAACGTTGTCCCAGTTAACCCGGGATTTAAGGTAGACTTTACGTGAGAGAGTAATATTAGGAACAGAAAAATCAAGATTAATTTTACACATGATGGCATTGTGGTCGGAAGTGCCAACAGGTACAAGAACGGAGGTTTCTACAACGCCAGGAATGTCTGTTAGTACTAGATCAAGACAATTTCCAGACATATGAGTAGGTCCTTGGATTAGCTGTTCACAACCAGATAAGTTTGCAAAATCCAATGCAGCATGACCATTTCTATTAGTTGGAGAGACCGAGTTTAACCACTCTTGATGATGCGCATTGACATCACCAACAAAAATAAAAGATGATTTGACATCTACAGACTGTATTGAAGCCATGGCTGTTAAAAGGCAGTCATATATGTCATTGTTAACATCAGGATTTCTGTACAGGCTAAAAATGTAATGATTATGATACTTGCTGGAAACTTTAACTAACTGCATCTCATGGCATTTACAAATATGCTTAGTTAAGTGCTGAGCATCATACCCAGATCTAATATACAAGCTCATTCCACGAGCACGAGGAATAGAATCACGCCGAATAAGAACTGGTTTACCGAAGTTAGGTATAAGAAGTTCAGAATAATCTCTATAACCAGAGACAAGGGTTTCAGAACAAAAGACAATATCATAATCAACAGATGCCAATGTAAGATCCTTGATGTTCTTATAGAGACCACGAATATTGGAATAAAATACACGACAACTTGTAGCAAGTTGTCTGTGAGGACCGGGATTAACTTCTATATCACCGGACAAAAGTAGAAACAAAAACAGAAAAAGTTGAAAGCAATCTATATACAAATACATAAAGATGGATATAAACAGGTCGACCCAGACGGAGCCATCACATCTGGGTAAGGTATAAAACAAGCCCCAAAGACACCATATCCAGGGGGGAGCAGTAGCGGTTGATTTTATTTGTTTAGAAAAGACTAGAAACAGAAAAAGAATGCCAAATCTCCTGAAAATCCACCAGACTCAAAAGTCTTCCTCATTGGCCTGCTAACCTCCGTGGGGGAAAAAACAGGAGATTGCAGGAAAAGGAAGGAAAGTTGCTGTATAGCACCAAACAGCAGGGATGGATGTAAACGGACAATGGAAGACCTTGGTGCAGGCTATGGCAGCATCCTAAACATCCATCATGGTAAAATACCATAGGTTTGCTAGATGGCCGTTGACTAATATATACAGTAGTTCATCCGCCCTTTGACAGGTATTGCTTTTAGTCCTGCAGGGTGTCTAGCCACCCACCCTCCAAGTGAGGACCCGGAGGGGGAGCCGGTTTAGTCGCCGACAATCCGACCATGAAACAGGTAGTATCAGATTACATGTTACTGATAGCAGGAATACCTGACCTGACACTAACTGTATCATCAGCAAACAGAAATACAGGTAGCTTCCACTCATTTCCCTCCCTTATCAGCGATACACCGACATCCACTACTCTTCCTTGTATTTCTTTCATGACTCCATCCATATATACAGTAAACAACCACGGGGACATCACACACCCCTGTTTCAACCCAACATTCAGGTCAAAGAACTCGCTCTGCTCATTCTCCACACGTACTGCCGCCTTTGCGCCCTCATCCATGCTCTTCACTGCTTTCAGCAACTTGCCATCTACTCCGTATATTCTAAGTACTTTCCACATACCTTCTCTATCCACTCTGTCATAGGCCTTCTCCAAGTCCATAAAGGCAACATACACCTTTTGTTGCTTCTCCAGATATTTCTCCACAATACAATTTAGGGTAAAAATCTGATCTACACATCATCTTCCCTTCCTAAAACCGCCCTGCTCGTCACCTATCCATTTCTCCGTTCTCGCTCTTACTCTCTCAATCACTACCCTACTGTACACATTCCCTACTATGCTTAGAAGACATATTCCTCGGTGGTTACCACACACTCCTCTTTCCCCTTTACCCTTATATAGGGGGACTATTATGCCTGTCTTCCAGTCATCAGGTGCACTCCCCTTCTCCCATGCTAGTTTGCACATTTTCCATACCCACTCGATCACTATCTCACCACCATACCTCAGCATTTCCCCACACACTCCATCTGTCCATGGTGTTTTCCCCAACTTCACTCTTTTCATGGCTTCCCACACTTCTGACCTCCTGATCCCCACCTCCTCCTCCACTGCTTCTCTTCTTCTCTCTCTCATACCCATCCAACTATGTGTGCTGGCGCTTCATTCCTTACGTTTAGCAACTCGTTGAAGTACTCCCTCCATCTTTCGACTTTCTCTGCTTCTCGGCTAGCACTCTCCCATTCTATCTTTCACACCCTTACTGTTTCCCTTGCTACCTTCCCTAACTTTCTTGACTTCTTTCCAGAACAGTTTCTTACACTCCCTCCATTTTACACTCAGATTCCTTCCAAATTCCTCATCTACTCTTCTCTTACTTTCCTTCACCACTCTCTTTCTCTCCACGTACCTCGCTCGTTTCTATCTCTCCAAATCTTCATTCCCTCTACTACCAAACCACTCGCTATACACTTTCTTCTTCCATAATGTACCTTTCACTCCCCTCCCTCTTCTCCTTACTCCACACACCTCCTCACATGCTGCACAGATCTCTTCCTTAAACACCTTGCTCATCTCCTCCACTTCCTCCATACCTTCCAGGTCAAACCCACCTAGTCGTCTTTCTACTGTTCTCCTGTACTTTGCCCTGATTTCCTCCTCCTGTAGCCTCTCCACCCTCCTCGCCATTCCACCTTCCTCTCGCCTCCCTCCAGCTCTCCTAACCCACTTCTTTTGTATCCTAATTTTAGCTACTACTACATAATGATCAGACAGACCCCCTCCAATACCCCTATAGGCTACACCCTAGCATCCAGCACAGATTCCTTCATTCGTTCATCCACACATATATAATCAATCAGTGCCTTTCGTTCCACCACTGTCTTCTCCTTCTCCTTAATCTCCCACACCACTTTCCATGTGTACCTGTGTATCATTCTGTGTTGGAAGAAGGTGTAGGCTATCCACAGCCTCCTCCCCACACATACGTCCACAAGTGCACTACCATTCCCATTCACCTCTGACGGTATCCCTCACCCTCCCACCACTCCATCAACTTTCCTATCACCCACCTTCCCATTCATATTCCCAATCACATTCACCCAGAACTCCTCTTTCTTTCTTACAAGTTTATCCTCTGTCGGAGCATACACACACACAATCACCCACATTTGTATTCCTACTTTCATTCTCACCCACACAATTCTTGAACCCACAGACCCATAGTCTCTTACACGCTCCTTCCATTTGTTACTTACAAACAAACATGCACCTTCTCTCGCTGTTCCCTTACTCACTCCAACACACACACTCATTCCACACTCCCACATCTGTACCCCTCCATTTGGTCTCCGTCATTCCACATACATCCAGCCTGGCATTCACTAACACTTCCAGGACCTCTCTCTCATTTGTGTCATCATTCATGCCTCTCACATTCCATTTTGCTATTCTAAGATTGTCCATAGTCGGTCGGGGTTCATCAACACAGGGTCCGTTCGCATCCGAGGCTGTTCGTTCGTTTTCCGTTGCTTAAGTCTTTTTCACGGGTGGGGGTCGCAACCCCACTGACCCAACCTCTTTAGTCGCCTCTTACGACACACGCAGAAGGCACGTGGGGCATATTCTAATCCCTTACCCCCAGGGGTCGATTTAATTATTATTATTATTATTATATATATATATATATTTTTTTTTTTTAGTTCCCTCCCTAGACCTCCATCGAGCTTAAGAAAACTTCCCAATGATTCCCCTTCTAGATAAATTTGTACATTTTCCGGTAGAAAGAGAGAGAGAGAGACAACAACAACTTCATCAACAACAACGACATGAACAACAACAAATTCAATAACACCAACAGTAACATCAACAACATGGGCGGGTGCCCAACCCCGAAAGGAGTTGAAATAGGGGAGCTATCCCCCCGCCAAAGGCGGCTTTCTAGGGCCTTTCCTAGCTGATGCTGAGAGGATTGGGTTCTAGTCATGCGGTGATGGGCTGGTCTATCAGAGTGAGAGCTGAGCGATCTCTGCCATACCCATACCTTAATCTGACTGTTCCTTTTACTTATATATTTTCTAGATCTCAAGTGACGGCGTCTCTTCCGTGGATTGACCTCCCTACTGCCAATCTAGAGGTTGGCAGTTTGGGAGCCAAAGCGTCAGATTTTTCCTTTGCCCCTTAACTTTCCCTTCGTAATTGGTGAGGGGCACAGGGCCTTGGGTCGGGCTTTGGTTTCTCGGGCGTTTCCACACCCTCCTCAGCTCCCCGCCTTGTAGTGACTTCAGTCACCTGGGCTTTATTTGTGGTAAGCACTGCAGGGAGGGTTTTGTGGGGGCGCTCAGTTATGGCCTTGGCATTGCTCAGGATCTTAGGGCTGTTCGGCCAGACAGCCTGGGGAACAACATCAACAACAACATAACAAAATATATAACAACAACAACAACAAAACAACAAAATTAATAACACCAACATCAATATCAACAACATCAACAACAACATCAACAACAACATAAACAACAAAACAACACCAACAGTAGCATCAACAACATAACAATAACAACAAAATTAACAAAACCAACATCAATAACAAAACCAACATCAATAACAAAACCAACATCAATAACAAAACCAACATCAATAACAAAACCAACATCAATAACAAAACAACATCAGCAAAATTAACAACAGCAACACCATAAACAAAACAACAACAACATCATCAACAACAACAACATAATAACACCAGTAAAACCATGACTACGTAATGTACTGTTCATAGACTTTTAATACTCGACGCAAATTAAGTCTAAATACAAATATAATTCATACCGTATATTGCATGTACAGTATATAGTAAAATAAGAAGCATCTGAATAAAGTTAAATCGCCACAAATAAGAAATATAATTATATACTCTAAATGAAAACACAATTACTATATTGCCTCTCTATAATAAACACAATTACTATATTGCCTCTCTATAATAAACATAATTACTATATTGCCTCTCTATAATAAACACAATTACTATATTGCCTCTCTATAATAAACATAATTACTATATTGCCTCTCTATAATAAACACAATTACTATATTGCCTCTCTATAATAAACAGAAAGAATTTGAATAAAGTTAAACTACTACAAAGTATAAGAAATATATATACTCTAAAATAATTATTGGACCCTTTTGCTCCAATACTGCTCAAAGTCTTTATTAAGAGACTCTGACCCCTTCTCTCTCTCTCTCTCTCTCTCTCTCTCTCTCTCTCTCTCTTATCTTCTTTAGCGTTCTACCTCTTCTCTCCCTCTTATTTTTTACCTCTCTTAATCTCGGTGTGTGTGTTTGTGTGGGTGGATGTGTGTTTGTATGTGTGTGAGTGTGTGTATGTATGTATGTATGTGTGTGTGTGTGTGTGTCCTCGGTACCCATCTCTCCTGCTCCCCCCTAACCCCCCTCCCCCCCCCTCCACCAGCATCGGAGAGTTATTAAAAATGTTTTGGGTCACAAGAGTAACTTTCTCTCTCAGGGTTTATTAAAAACTATCCCCACTCCAAAAAAAAAAAAAAAAAAAAAAAAAAATCCTGTATAGAAATCTTCTTGACCTTTTTCCAAACCGTTCTCTCTTCGCTCATTTTATATATATTTCTGCAAACCCTGTGAAGAAACCTTGGTGACTTTGGGTGGATCAACATTGGTTCTAGCAGCTTTCTATTTACCTGTCGTTTTATTAACCCTTTCAGGTCCGAGGGTTGCCGTTTAGTATTCAGAAATAGAATGATCTTAATCTCTTAATTACCTCTCCAAAATTAGTTTTCTGCCCACAACTGCAGAGGTTAAAGCAATTAAACTAAAGGTTTCTTAACACCTCAGATGGTCACAAAGGTTTTAAAGTATCCCCAAAAGGACACAGGCGCGTCCTGGTGCGCGAAAGGGTAAATTTATATAATATCTATTACATTATCCATCTAACATGGGTCGTGTCCCATCGGCCTTCTGAGCAGGGCTGCCCGACCTTGCTCATGTCTATGCTAAGGAGCCTAGGGTGGGAGATGTAAATGGTTTGAGGATAACTCGACCCGGGGAGCTACATTCGCCATGTTGGCTTTCAAGGTCTAGCAGGTGTGTCTGGTGTTAAGGGGGCCCAGGGGGTGAGGGAGGGAAAGCCCACCTCACCACACTCCCAGGACTTATTGAAATCCTCATATATTTCAACAGTTGGGGCACAAACCTAATTTTCCCCAACGCGAGACGCCGAGGCTACACTCGCGGCGGATGTAAACTAAGCCACCCGCCTCTTGCGAGGTAGGCGATATAGAGGATTTGGTAGCATTCAAGGAGACTACATCAGGACTCTTCTTCTTCTTCTTACCTCTGACGGGTATAAGCTATCCTAGTGTTTACTAGCCTATACCCCTTTGAAAGGACATTAGCCTAACCTAACAACCTTACCTAACCTATCCTAGTATTATGGGTGGGGGCTGCCGCCTCCACACCCCCGCTATTTGACATCTTCGACAGATTTTTGGTGTATTTTTCTGTGAAAAGGGTATTTTTTCAATTTGTCAATAACGAATATCCTCCATGCGGACTATATGGAGAAAAATATGGCGAATCTGTTGGTGCCTATTTTCCCTAATAAATTGTTTCTAATAAGTCGGATGTAGTGTCCTTGAAGATTATCGAGGATTTTTGGTGTTTTTCGGGATCGGTAATAAATGTTAACGCACATTTAGACACATATAGGAATAAAATACATGGTATAAGAAACCTATAGGCCACGATAACATCGGTCTGAATTTAATTACATAAACTTTCTATTGTCCAAAGTGCTTTCCACACTTTCTAACCATAAAATACACGCTTACAAACCATTACAATATAAAAATAAGAAATACAAACATAAAATAACAGGAGTTGTTGTTCTGCAGAATTACCCACAACAAAACAAATATAATTATAGTCTATTTTGTTTCCAGTTGATGGTAATTTGAATCTTTTAACATCTGATTTATCGATTCTTACTGGACAAATATGATACTGCCATGTTTGTACGTCATAATATGATACTGCCATGTCTGTACGTCATAATATGATACTGCCATGTTTGTACGTCATAATATGATACTGCCATGTCTGTACGTCATAATATGATACTGCCATGTTTGTACGTCATAATATGATACTGCCATGTTTGTACGTCATAATATGATACTGCCATGTTTGTACGTCATAATATGATACTGCCATGTTTGTACGTCATAATATGATACTGCCATGTTTGTACGTCATAATATGATACTGCCATGTTTGTACGTCATAATATGAAACTGCCATGTTTGTACGTCATAATATGATACTGCCATGTTTGTACGTCATAATATGATACTGCCATGTTTGTACGTCATAATATGATACTGCCATGTTTGTACGTCATAATATGATACTGCCATGTTTGTACGTCATAATATGATACTGCCATGTTTGTACGTCATAATATGATACTGCCATGTTTGTACGTCATAATATGATACTGCCATGTTTGTACGTCATAATATGAAACTGCCATGTTTGTACGTCATAATATGATACTGCCATGTTTTGTACGTCATAATATGATACTGCCATGTTTGTACGTCATAATATGATACTGCCATGTTTGTACGTCATAATATGATACTGCCATGTTTGTACGTCATAATATGATACTGCCATGTTTGTACGTCATAATATGATACTGCCATGTTTGTACGTCATAATATGATACTGCCATGTTTGTACGTATAATATGATACTGCCATGTTTGTACGTCATAATATGATACTGCCATGTTTGTACGTCATAATATGATACTGCCATGTTTGTACGTCATAATATGATACTGCCATGTTTGTACGTCATAATATGATACTGCCATGTTTGTACGTCATAATATGATACTGCCATGTTTGTACGTCATAATATGATACTGCCATGTTTGTACGTCATAATATGATACTGCCATGTTTGTACGTCATATTATTGCCAAGTTTTCATAATTAACAACACATTTAACTACAAATTCCTGGTAATTCCTGGTAATAGCCGAGTAAGCAGGATGGAGAGATAGCAAATGAGTATCAGCTGGGAAAAAAACAGAGTATAGTGACAACTACCAGCGAGTTTATTGTGGCTTAAGGGGAGGTATTTAGTGGATTCCCTAGACCTCCATCAAACTTAAAATTACACCCCCTTGAGTCCCTTTCAAGATAAATTTGTACATTTTTCGGTAGAAAAATGTCCTGGCCGAAGGCCGGTTCCTCTTAACTTACAGGCTCGCTATCGCTCGCCAGGATAAAATCGACACCTGAATTGCACGAAAGGTCTTAATATGGGGTGAAAGTTCTTAAAATCGCTAAACTAATGGGGCAAACGTTTTATAATATCAAAAGCAATGGGGCTAAACATGAGGGAGAAAGGGGTCTAGAAAAAAAAATCCCTCAAGTGGATATCTCCCCTTAAGTTAGTGTAGATCAAAGCATCATAACCCACCTTGATGTTTGATCTCGGCCGTCTGCTATATATTCACGATAATCACTTCATATTACCTGTTAGGCAGCAGCTCTTGGGGTTGTTACGACTGCACGACATCCTTATTACTCTCCTGTAATCGGATGAGCCATTGTAAATACCCATATTTTACGGAAACAATTACAAACACTACTTTCGTGTGGATATTTAAGCCTTGTATCTCTATTTCTCTGTAATTGGTCGAGCCTCGTGACGTCATTGTCCGAGGCAGGATGATACTGGGCTGCCATTGGCTGTTGGTGTCCCGGGGCATTATGGGTCGAGTTGAGGTTCGAAAATGTAAACAAACCAATGTACGCGGTAGGGTTTATTGGGCGTAGAACAACTCAGATCGTTATATCTAGACTTTAAATAAATATTATCATCAATAATAATTCATGGGGAAATTTGAGAAAGGCAAATGAATATCATAGTGCTTTTTATGAAAACGAAGTCAGCTTTTTATGACCTTATCATTCCTTTAAGGGGAGATCTCCACTTGCGGGATGTTTTTCTTTACCCCTTTCTCCCTCATGTTTAGCCCCATTGCTTTTGATATTATAAAACGTTTGCCCCATTAGTTTAGCGATTTTAAGAACTTTCACCCCATATTAAGACCTTTCGTGCAATTCAGGTGTCTATTTTATCCTGGCGAGCGATAGCGAGCCTGTAATTTAAGAGGAACCGGCCTTCGGCCGGGACATTTTTCTACCGAAAAATTTACAAATTTATCTTGAAAGGGACTCAAGGGGGTGTAATTTTAAGCTTGATGGAGGTCTAGGGAACAAACTAAATACCTCCCCTTAACCAAAACATAATCATAAATAACTCTGGGTATTAGGGAATGATTCAAGTGTTTAAAGATTTAATAATTAATACTTACGATGTAATAATAGGTAATTAAATAATGGAAGAACAGAGAACACGTAAATAAAAGGGAAAAGTTGCAGGTCGAACTTTATCATGTGATCAATATTTGCATAAGTTGGGCTGTCTTCTTCATTATGGTAAAAAGACCCCCCCCCCCCACCTCTCTCTCTCTCTCTCTTTTTTTTTTTTTTTTTTTTTTTTTTCTTTTTTTTTTACAGGTAGGGGGGTGAAAAGAGAGGTACCCATATTATAGACCGTACGTAGCTGGTAGGCGGTATTATCCGTATATTCTGGCAAACACCAAGCAGTCTACGCCTTTACACTCATGTCGCTCAGAAAGATGGCGTTTACCATAGGATTAGCAGTGTACACTCTTGGACTCTTGGTTCACTTTTTGGGTTATTTTTGCATCTATTCATTATTTTTCTAGTTTCCTCCCTAGACCTCCATCAAATTTAAAAAACAAACATCCATTAGATCCCCTTTCTAGATTTTTTTTTTAAATTTTTCGGTAGAAAAATGTCCCGGCCGAAGGCCGGTTCTTCCAACATTACAGGCTCACTATCGTTCGCCAGGGAAAAACAAAACGACACCTAAATAGCACGAGAAGTCTAAATATTGACGAAGAAATGGGGCGAAAGGTCATAAAATCCCCAAACTAATGGAATCAACGTTTTAAAATCTCAAAACTAGCGGGGCTAAACATTATTGAGAAGGGAGTCCAGAAAACCGGCCTTGAAACCCCTTAAAACCCCTTAAAACCCCTTTAAGTTTCCCGAGATATCCCGAACTGAATGATCGAATCTTCTCATTAATTCTCTACCACGTATTATCTGTTTCGGAGGTTCGTTTTGTTGTTCGAGGAATAATGTCCTAGATGCATCGACAATTATATTAAGGGGAGATTTCCACTTGAGGGACTTTTTTCTTGACCCCTTTCTCCCTCATGTCTAGCCCCATTGCTTTTGAGATTTTAAGACGTTTGCCCCATTAGTTTGGTGATTTTAAGAATTGCCGCCCCATTCTGTCAATTTTAAGACCTTTCGTGCCATTAGGTGTCGATTTTATCCTGGCGAGCGATAGCGAGCCTTTAATTTAAGAGTAACCGGCCTTCGGCCGGAAATTTTTTCTACCGAAAAATGTACAAATTTATCTTGAAAGGGGGTCAAGGGGGTGACATTTTAACCCTCTCCGACATATGACGCAATTTTGAGCCTATTAGGGATACTTTAAAGCCTTTATTACCATCAGGGTTTTTTACAAACCTTTATTTTAGTTACTTCAACCTCTGCAGTTGTCTTTGAGTTAGATGTGGGCAGAAAACTAATTTTGGAGAGGTAATTATAAGAGTGAGAGAACTCTATTTCTTATTGCTAATCTGGCAACCTCTGCGTCATATATGTCTGAAGGGGTTAAGATTGCTGGAGGAGTAGGAAACAAACTAAAAACCTTCCCTTAATGTATTCGTTTCCAGATATATACTTGAGTAACATCCCGTTCTTAACATTAATCATCAATTACAAAACCCAATGCACTTGAATAAACTAATGAATACATAATTATGGTTCTCCCGGGATTCGAACTCGGGACACCACACCCAGAACATAAGCATCTAAACCATGACACCACCAACATAATTAAAAATGGGAGGTCCACGAATTTATAGGAGTGACTGTACAATCTATAGAACATAAATCGGGGCCTTAAATTTCCGAAGCTGTCTCGAACTAAATCGAAGCTTCTCGTTCATTCTCTTCCAATTATGTTTACGTTTCAGAGCTTCGTTTTTGTTATTCGGGGGCTCATATCTTAAGGGAGCCCACCTCGCTTTTTTTTTCTCTTTCTCTCCCTCTCTCTTTGGCTTGTATCCATTCGGCCCCATTCAGTCTACTGTTTTAAGACGTTTACCCCATCCAGGTTTTTTTTTTTTTTTTTTTTTTCTATATTTCAACTACTCCCTCTCGGGCATAGGCTGAGAGCCTGTACATTCCACCGCTCAACACGGTGAAGCCCGTGAGGTCTTGTTCCAGTCTGGGGAGTGAGACATGTGAAGCATCCATCATGGCTCGAAGGAGCTCCATCTCTGAAACGGCTGGTTGCTTCGCTCAAGTGCTTCACCGTCTCACCCTCCAGACTCAGACCCTCACTCTCAGAACGCCACCTATTGAGCAGTGAATATTTTCCTGGCGAGCGGTAGCGAGCCAGCATATATATATTTTTGTTTTGACAGCAAGAAAAATTTGTACATTTTTCGATAGAAAAATGTCTCCGGCGAAGCCGGATTTCTCCATACAATGCTGGCTCGCTATCGCTCGCCAGGAAGAAATCGACACCTGGATGGGGATAAACGTCTTAAAACAGTTGGTTGAATGGGGCCGAATGGATACAAGCCAGGGAAAGAGAGAAAAGGAGAGCAAGATACAAATAAAGCGGTGACCCCCCTTAAGAGTGTACGACAGGTGCCAATATATGAACCTGGGAGAAGTATTATTAAGGCAAGATGGGTCGTTTTTCCTGTTTAGTCCCATTAGTTTTGAGATTATAAGACGTTCGGCCCATTAGTTTGGCGATTTTAAAACCTTTGCTCCATTTCCTTGTCAATATTAAGACCTTTCGTGCCCTTTGGGTGTCGATATTTTTCCTGGCGAGCGATAGCGAGCCTGTAATTGTTGAGGAACTGGCCTTCGGCCGTGACATTTTTCTACCGAAAAATGTACACATTTATCTCGTAGGGCGATCTAATAGATGTTATATTTAAAATTGATGGAAGTCAAGGGAGGAAACTAACAAATATATGAATATATATATATAAATAGACCCCCCAAAATAACCAGTGTCCCCTTGACTACAATCATACTTGGCTACACAATCATCGTATTAGCTCAGCAATCAAGATGGATCCTACAACACAATTTAGTCAGATGACAAAAAAAAAAAAAAAAAAAAAAAAAATCTCACTATAGATGGGTTTATCATGACCTTTCTTTAGGGAATATCATTAACCCTGTCTGTACCGATGCCGCGCTTTTAACTTTATTCTGGCTACTAATAGACGATTTGGTTCAGTTTTTAAAAAGGGCCTCCAGCAATAATTACCAGCCTGCGAACTATCTCACCTGTACCCTTTTGAGTACCACAGATCCTTCTTAAGGGGAGAATTTCCACTTGAGGGATTTTTTTCTTGACCCCTTTCTACCTCATGGTTAGCCCCATTGCTTTTGAGATTTTAAGACGTTTGCCCCATTATGTTGACGATTTTAAGAACTGTCAACCCATTTCTGTCAATTTTAAGACCTTTCGTGCCATTTAGGTGTCGATTTTATCCTGGCGAGCGATAGCGAGCCTGTAATTTAAGAGGAACCGGCTTTCAGCCGGGACATTTATCTACCGAAAAATGTACAAATTAATCTTGAAAAGGGGTCAATGGGGCGTATTTTAAAGTTTGATGGAGGTCTAGGGAATAAACTGAATACCTCCCCTTAAGCTACACAAAATCGTCTAAATATATCTGTACTAAAATAATTAAGACGTCGCCGTTACACAATGGATTATGGACACGTTAATGACTCTGTTCATACCTTTTTATAAACCAGTTTGTGCAAGCGTTCGCATACAGATTTGAACCCTTTGAAGATTATGACACAATTCGACCGATTATTTGACACAGTTTAGGAAGGATCTGTGGGTATTAGCAGGGTAAAGTCTATCTGTGGGTATTAGCAGGGTAAAGTCTATCTGTGGGTATTAGCAGGGTAAAGTCTATCTGTGGGTATTAGCAGGGTAAAGTCTATCTGTGGGTATTAGCAGGGTAAAGTCTATCTGTGGGTATTAGCAGGGTAAAGTCTATCTGTGGGTATTAGCAGGGTAAAGTCTATCTGTGGGTATTAGCAGGGTAAAGTCTATCTGTGGGTATTAGCAGGGTAAAGTCTATCTGTGGGTATTAGCAGGGTAAAGTCTATCTGTGGGTATTAGCAGGGTAAAGTCTATCTGTGGGTATTAGCAGGGTAAAGTCTATCTGTGGGTATTAGCAGGGTAAAGTCTATCTGTGGGTATTAGCAGGGTAAAGTCTATCTCTGGGTATTAGCAGGGTAAAGTCTATCTGTGGGTATTAGCAGGGTAAAGTCTATCTGTGGGTATTAGCAGGGTAAAGTCTATCTGTGGGTATTAGCAGGGTAAGTCTATCTGTGGGTATTAGCAGGGTAAAGTCTATCTGTGGGTATTAGCAGGGTAAAGTCTATCTGTGGGTATTAGCAGGGTAAAGTCTATCTGTGGGTATTAGCAGGGTAAAGTCTATCTGTGGGTATTAGCAGGGTAAAGTCTATCTGTGGGTATTAGCAGGGTAAAGTCTATCTGTGGGTATTAGCAGGGTAAAGTCTATCTGTGGGTATTAGCAGGGTAAAGTCTATCTGTGGGTATTAGCAGGGTAAAGTCTATCTGTGGGTATTAGCAGGGTAAAGTCTATCTGTGGGTATTAGCAGGGTAAAGTCTATCTGTGGGTATTAGCAGGGTAAAGTCTATCTGTGGGTATTAGCAGGGTAAAGTCTATCTGTGGGTATTAGCAGGGTAAAGTCTATCTGTGGGTATTAGCAGGGTAAAGTCTATCTGTGGGTATTAGCAGGGTAAAGTCTATCTGTGGGTATTAGCAGGGTAAAGTCTATCTGTGGGTATTAGCAGGGTAAAGTCTATCTGTGGGTATTAGCAGGGTAAAGTCTATCTGTGGGTATTAGCAGGGTAAAGTCTATCTGTGGGTATTAGCAGGTAAAGTCTATCTGTGGGGTATTAGCAGGGTAAAGTCTATCTGTGGGTATTAGCAGGGTAAAGTCTATCTGTGGGTATTAGCAGGGTAAAGTCTATCTGTGGGTATTAGCAGGGTAAAGTCTATCTCAGTTAACCTACTGACTTCGTACACCCTTCCTAATCTGAATAAAATCATCTAATAATAGCCAAAATTAAAATAAAAAAAAAAATGCGTCATCTATTTTCTAAGGGTAAATTATTCTTTTCAGACGTTGTTTATAGCCGCTGTCACACGAGCGACTTTTCCGTCAATTCTCCATGAGCAATTTTGTTCTCGTAATATTTCGGGACTTTTTGGCACTGGTATCGGTAACTAGACTGAAGGTATATTATGTTAGGTGGCTGAATTCTGATAAAGTGTTATATATTAAGCTTCCAGACCATAGTTGCCCGTTAAAATTGCTCGAAAAAAGGCTCGTATGACTCCGGCTTATCACTACTAATACATTTTTGCAAGGGAATATTATCATTATTATTATTATTATTATTATTATTATTATGGACACTTTAATTGCCCTTTTCGTATCTTTTCAAAATCCAACTTTGCCAGCGTTCTTATACAGATTTTAAGGGGAGAGGGGTCGGTTTTCCGGTCCCCATTCTCCCTCGTGTTTAGCCCCATTAGTTTTACATTTCTATGACGTTCAGCCTGTTAATTTGGCGATTATAAGACCATTCGCACCATTTCTGTGTCAATGTTAAGAGTTTTCGTGTTATTTAGGTGTCGATTTTTGTCCTGGTGAGCTATAGCGAGCCTGTAATGTATCTAATTTATCTAATTTGACTGTACTTTCATTATGCAACCTTATATTCCACGATCCCTTTAAAGGTTCACCCAATTTAGACTGAACTATTGACAGCTAACAAAAAGGTTGATTGAAAGAGTTGTTATTCCTTTGACTACTAAAGGTTGTATCTGAGCTGAATACAATCATCTGGGGATAGAAAATGTAACATGGAGATATTTGGAGTCCACTTGCAAACAATATATGCAAATTGTTAGTCATAATAATCTATCTATCTATCTATCTATCTATCTATCTACAGTATATACTGTAGAATAGGGACAACACAAAACACAACAGAAAACAATGACCACACAAAACAAAATACAAATTCACATATCTATTGTAGGTAATAATAATAATAATAATAATAATAATAATAATAGTAATGGTAATGGTAATATTGTAATAAAGTACTAATAAATGTTATACTACTACTACTACTACTACTACTACTACTACTACTACTACTTTTTTTTTTTTTTTTTTTTTTTTTTTAATAACCACTCAGCCTGTGCATCCCCTCTTTGGACCCTAAACCAGGTCAGAACAGTCATCAAAGCGTCCGACTTGGTAGTCATTCAGCTACTTACTATTCCGGGGTCAGCACTCAGACTCATCATCGTGGATTACTACTACTACATTGATTTTTATTTAATATTGTTCATACATTTTATTTTACAAGCATCAGATATTACTATTCAACACCATGCAACTTCAATCCAGTCTCCTTCCTATGCGACCCTCTGCCACTGCTGCCTCGTAGTCCACTTCTGCCACCGTCGCTGGTTGTGGTGCAGACAGTCTTGTTCCCCGCAGGCATAGTAGTGCTGATCTGAGCAACGAGAAAGATAGACGGCACCTCATCCAGGCTACAACTTGGCTCCTGGGCTGTTTCTTCTTCTCTGCGATGATCTCTGCAAGCCTTGAATAGAAGCACTGGGCCCTAGGTCCCATCCCTCCAGATGTGGTGAAGACTAGTGGGGTAAAGCTGCCATGTTCGATATTTAAGATCCTTTCCCCATATGCCCTGACCTTCTCTTGTTCATTCCTCTTGTGTGCAGCCTCCAGAGACAGCCCGCTGTAGCTATGGGCCATTGGGTCGAATATTCTTACGTCAAAGAATGCTCGCTGTGCTCTTGTCCAAAAACTTCTTGCACTAACGTCCACTCGTGCTTCGTTGGATGTGTTGGCCGTCCTGTGCTGCAAGATCTCTCCCTCCAAGGGAATGAGTGATGGTTCGCGCACCACATCTCGACACACCTCCCTGAGCATGTTTGCCGTTACATCTCTTACTTCATCGTGCCTGATGCTGATGAATCCTCCCTTCTTACATATCATGCTGTGGTCTGCATCGTTGTTGATTCCACAAACGCATCGATCGGGCAGTCCTTCAATCGGCCAATCATACCTCAGTGCAATAGCATCATTAAATTCTTGTTTGTTTAGATTGAAGCCTTTTGCCTTGATTGGTAGTGTTGTCAGCCAATTTGAAGCACCCGTTTCTTGTGCTATTTGTACTTCTCTTGTTAGTCTCGGGCAAAGTTGTCGCATCAATTGTGCCAGGTCATTTTTCTGTGAGTTTTGCCTCTCTGACGTGATGGTCTTTCTGATGTTGTAGATGTCCGCCTGGTCCACTTCGCCGTCAGGATCTTGCGCTACGATGCGTTAAGTGAGAGATTCTGTTATCTTTACTGAGTTCTGGTGTTCCGTTGTCGCCCTCCTCACCGGATTGATGATTCCAAGCCCTCCTAACCTAGGAGGAAGTGCGAGCAACTCCCTCTCTGTAGCATTTGGGGTGTGGGACTTCATCCAAGCTGGGATGAGTTTGTCTCTGATGGCATCTTCTAGCGGTTGAAGTTGTGGACCCACGTTTGGAATGGTACGCATCAAGTACTACTACTACTACTACTACTACTACTACTACTACTACTAATATACTGTATATCTGATTATATACTGTGAATAAACAAGAGTTGTAGGAATTCATGTGTGTATTCCTTTTCAGCCATTTATTCTATCTATGTATTCTATTCTATTCTATTTATTATATCTATCTATTCTATGTATTCTCTTTATTCTATCTATCTATTCTATTCTATGTATTCTATCTATTCTATCTATCTATTCTATTCTATGTATTCTATCTATTCTATTCTATCTATTCTATTTATTCTATCTATCTATTCTATTCTATTCTATTCTATTTATTGTATTTATTCTATTTATTCTATCTATCTATTCTATTTATTGTATTTATTCTATCAATCTATTCTATTCTATATACTCAGGCCCAATCCCCACTTTTCCTATGTTTTTTTAAATGTATTAATTAGTTTAATGGATATGTAATATGTAGATGAATGTACATTTTGTATATAATATGAAATAAAGACGATTTAATTTAATTGAACAACTACTACTACTACTACTACTACTACTACTAATATAATAATAATAATAATAATAATAATAATGATACAAATAATAATGAAAAAATAAAAACAAAAATAATAAAGTAATGATAAATACAACAACAACAACAACAACAACAACAATACGCCTCCTATCAACACAATACCACTAACCTATGCTAAACGTCAACATTATATAATCTGGCATTTGGGTGACCTAAGGAGTTAAATCCAGATTGAATGATCACTAACAAAACATTGACATTTTAAGGGGGTAGTGCTTGGTTTTTGGTCTATATATTTATTTATTAACATATATTTTGAGTTTCCTCGCTAGACCTCCATCAAGCTTAGAAAATCACCCCATAGACCCCCTTTCAAGATAAATTTGTAAATTTTTCGGTAGAAAAATGTCTCGGCCGAAGGCCGGTTCCTTCTGAAATTAGAGGCTCGCTTTCGCTCGCCAGGAAAAAATCGACACCTAAAGGACACGAAGGTCTTAATATTGATAACAAAATGAGGCGACAGGTCTCAAAATCGACAAACTAACGGAACGAACGTCTTAAAACCTCAAAGCTAATATGCTAAACATGAGGGAGAAGGGGGTCCAGAAAAAGCGAGTACTACCCCCTTAAAGGAAGGAATTAAAGCCACATGTTAATAATTTACGCTGGCATATAGGGATAGGTGGTATTTTAGGCATTTATCTATCTATCTATCTATCTATCAATCTATATGCTCAGGCCCAATCCCCACTTTTTCTTTATTTATTTTTTATTTTATTTTTATTACTAGGAAAAAACGTATGATCGTGTGGATAGAGAAGCAATGTGGAAGGTGTTACAAGGGCTTACGAAATTGGAAGGAATTTGTTAAGGGGAGTAACCGGCTCTTTTTATCTTTTTCTCCTTTTCTCTCTTTCCCTGGCTTGTATCCAATCGGCCCCATTCAGCCAACTGTTTTAAGACGTTTATCCCCATCCAGGTGTCGATTTCTTCCTGGCGAGCGATAGCGAGCCAGCATTGTATGGAGAAATCCGGCGTCGCCGGAGAAATTTTTCTATCGAAAAATGTACAAATTTAGCTTGCTGTCAAAAAAAAAAAATATATATGCTGGGTCGCTACCGCTCGCCAGGAAAATATTGACACCTGGATGGGGGTAAACGTCTAACAATAGTAGGCTGAATGGAGCCGAATGGATACAAGCCAAAGAGGGAGGGAAAGAAAGAGAAAAAAAGCGAGGTGGGCTCCCTTAACCATCTGAGATTTGCAGACGACATTGTCTTAATTTCAGACAAAGCAGAAAAACTCCAATAAATGCTGAATGATCTCAATAAAGTTTCAAAGTAGGTCTAAAATGAACAGGAGTAAAACCAAAGCTAGGTACAATCGCGCTAATAAGTCATATCTCAGCTGGCATTACGTTTGGCTTGCTCTGTGCTGTATTAATGTCTGTCAGATGTTGAATAGGGTGGGAAAGTGAAGGAACATGGTTGTATATCTCACTCAAATAGAATAAATCATGTGTAAATATTGCTGATACCAATTAGTGATGAAAACATAATTGGTGCCGAGACATGACTTATTAGCGCGACTGTACACTCGGATGACATAGTGTCTAGCCCACTCAGAAGAATTTGTGGACCTCTTGTATTTTTCTCTATGCAATTATAATTATCTGGATTGATTTTTTGGTTGAGTTTGCTTTTCAATAAATAGTACATATAGCTTTGTAGTTGATTTATAGAAAATGACATGCATAAATGCGTTTTCAGAGGCATACTTCCATAAATTTGCAGTGGGGAGATTGTAGGCACCAATCGATCAGGGCTAGACCCAGGTGAGGTTATAGGCATGTGATAAAGTGTCGCTGGAACTCCTGTTTAATTTGCTTGGCCTCTCTTACTGATTTTCTTTGTGCCTCATTTACACTGAGAGCAATCCAGCTAGCTCTCACAAACACCTCCTCCTCCTATCCACTTCACTACAATAAACATGCACACCACACTTCATTCCTCCACACCAATTTAAAAAAAAAATATTAATTATAGCCCAGCCTCGGAGTCCCCAGGGGGGGGGGGGGGGACCATAAATGCCCCCACACCTGACCGAACATCCCCTGACGACCCCACAAAATTACCTGGACCTCGGCCTGTTACTTTTTCTATTGATTTCTGCAACATTCGCGGACTTTCCTCTAACTTTCACTCTGTTGAGCACCATCTCTCCTCCTACAAACCTGATCTTCTCTTCCTCACCGAAACTCAGGTGTCTGTAGCAACATCCAGCAGCCCCTTCTCTGTATCCTCCTACTTTCTCTATCCTAGTTTCAAAGCCAGAGGCGGATGTTGTGCATATGTGCACAACAAACTCACTTGCTCTCGTGTTCCCGATTTCGACTCCTCTGAATTCTAAACTTTATGGCTCAAACTTTCCTGTCATTCTCTTACTAAATATTTCTGTGCTGTCTATCTTTCCCCTAACTCTACCAACTTTCTCAAATTATTTGACTATTTAAACTCTACAGTGGAACATATTCTATCCATTTCTCCTTTCTCAGAAATCTCCATCTTAGGAGATTTCAACGTTCACCACCGCCAATGGCTCTCCTCTGTGACGCACCCCAGTGCTGTGTAACGCAACCTGATTGTACTCCTTGGTACTCGACTGTACCGCCCGTGATCTGGCTACCGTCAGCCGCAATGTATATTGAGTGTGACAACTTATAACTATGTTCTTTGTATCTCTGCAAAGGTCTCGTCATGTGCTAATCAGTGGTGGGTTTTGTTTTAAGCCATGTCGAGACCTTCCATTTAATATGTAGTATCAATAGAGAAGTTGATAGATAATACAATAGGAGTTCAGAGAGAGAGAGTGAGTTAGGCTTCAGAGCAAGAGGGTAGCAACGCGCCGCGCTGCTGGCCGGGTGGTTGCCAGACGTATGGACTGGTTGGCAGCCTTGCCCTTATAGCTAGGCGCGATAGGGTTGGTAGTCCATTGTTGCCTGCCTGGGCTGGGCCCATGTTGTCGTACAGCACATTGCCTGGAGGCTGGCTGTGTGTTCTATGACCAGGTTGCCTAGAACCTTTGAGATTCTAACATCCCTTGCTCTCTCTCCCCACTTCTCACGGTTGCACTCTTTCTCTCTGACGACATTACTCTCATTTCATTCTTCTCTCTATTTAAATGTATAACCTTCCCTTGAGGTCCTAAAGGAGTTTCAGCACTCACCTCTCGTATTACTCTTAGGACAAGCATATATTTACATGTATTAGATTTAAGGGGTTAATGTGAACAGCGATCTTCTTGATGAGGATAGTTGGTGAACGTTCTACATGTTCACGAGTTATATGCCCTGCTCATCATCCCATTTGTGACTAGACTGGTGCCATGTGTAAGAGCCCGACCATGCCCAGGAGTTGTCTGTAGAGGGACGAGGACTTAGCCTTGATTTGCATACCGAGCCAGGAGCGAGTGTAGCACCCGAGACTACAGCTCGCTCGTAGTGCCGGTATAGTAGAGTAACGTAATTTATCTGTCCTTGTGTTCTCTACAGTCTTCTCCTGGGTTCTCGCTTTCGGTGCTGGGACTCGTTGTTCCTGTGACTTGGCCTGCTAGCTAGAACACATGGGGATGATGAGTGGGATATATCTTTATTTTACTATGCATTGCAGTTCTCTTTAAGTATATATCTATAACACTTTACAATACACATTACTCACACACAAGACAACACTATTAATACTTTCATGTATCAATTAACTGCACTGTCGTTTTGCTGCTGTGTCCGGAGTTCTGTTGCGTAGGGCGCATATGGACTCGGAGGGGAGACAGAGTGAGAGAAGCGAAGTAGCCTATGCGGTAGTAGGCAACCGGCGCAGTACTGTTGCCTGCAACCTTTTAGTTATTCCAAGTATAGATTCATTATTATAATAAGTGACTACTGTTTATGTTCCTCCCATGTGTATTATTAGGTATCTACTGGATCATGAACATCTTGTATGCTACATGCTAGTGCATGTTAGTAGGGGACAGTTAGTGTAGTGCACGCGCTTTCAAGTAGGCGTGTACATTTGTCATTTAGCATTTCACTGTCATACCTTTAGCCTGCTTCTATTCTACATTATTAGAGGCTTAATATTAACGTAGTTTCTTGAGTATTGCATTTCTTTAGTAATAACGTAACCTATAAATGTCGGAGGGAGTTTAGCCTCATAGCCTACCCCTGTTGTACACTTTCGCCGAGTTAAGGTACCTCGTTACCGTAGACGATAACTCTGTAGGGCGTTGGTGCTTTTGTTGTCTGGAGCATATAGTATTTGGGACTGGAATCGAGCGTGTCGTTGTCACTTAAGCCATTTCTGTCCTACGATCAAGAATCCCGAATATGTATTGCCGATCCAGCCGTAACAAAATGGCGACCTTGCACAAGATTCAGTAGTATCCTATCACATGTTTTTTGGAGAACTATTCTATGCTACCTAGTAGAGCTGGCTAGAATTTTCTTGCATATTGGAGGAATTTTTATTGTGTCATTATTGTATTGGTGGACTTGCAGATTGTTTCGTTAGGTGTCTAGAGTAGAGTCATTCAAGCATCTTTAACATATTGTGAGTCGAGACTGCAATTAGTAATAAGCACTTTTTTTTTGAACAGCAATTGTATAACCAGCACTATGTCTAATGACTCATCATTTACGGGGGAGGATAACACGGTACAGCCTAGTGACCAGCAAGTACAGCAGATATTTAGGGAGGGGAGTGTTATAAGTGGAGAGAGGGATGCCCGGGCATTTTTGCAGACACCTTTGACCGAACAGCGCCTGCAGGCTATTGATTGTTACGGTCTTCGCTGTTTAGCCACGGTTTTGGGGCGGGACTGTCCTGACAGTTGGCCCAAGAAGAATTTGGTGGCATGTTTGTTGGGTGATGGCGATGGGGCGGTGGGTGGAGTGGGGTCTTGGGGGGTTCCCTCCAAGCCTCCATTCCACTCTACCCCTGAGCTGGGCCCTCAGCCAGCGAGTCTTAGCACGATGCAGCAGGAGGGTTCTCAATGGCAAGCTGGCTTACCCGTAAACACGTCTCGGTGTGGATCCCCCATTTTGTGCTCTCCCCCCCCAGGCCTGTCTCCTGAGATGTTATTTCAGCTAGAACTAGCTAAGCTTAAGTTGCGAGAGAGTCAACAGGCTAGTATAGAACGGATTAAGCTGCAGGAGACTCTGATACAACAGGCTAGTATAGAACGGATTAAGCTGCAGGAGACTCAGATACAACAGGCTAGTATAGAACGCATAGAGGTTGCTAGAATCCAAGCCAATCAGGATGCAACCAGGTACCAGGCTGAAATGGATGTCGAGAAGTCTAGAGTAGAGACCACGGGGCGTCATCTCGGTGGTGGGCACCGGGTTACAGACTCACTTTCGCATTTAATTAAGTTAGTACCCGCATTTGATGAGACAGCAGTGACTGAGTTTTTTGCTCGTTTCGAAAAGAAGTGTCGTGAGTATGACTGGCCGGAGGTTAAATGGGCAGCATTAGTTTCATCACGTCTAGTGGGTAAGGGGTTGAAAGCCTACGATGCACTGTCACTGGACGAGAGTGTCGTGTATGGACTGGTGAAGGAGGCTGTGCTCCGGGCCTACGAACTGCAACCCGAAACTTATAGATTGAAGTTCCGTGGCGTGAATAAGAAGAGCGACGTCAGTTTTATGGAGCACGCACGGGACTTAACAGATGCATGTAATAACTGGTTTCGGTCCGAGCACGCAGAGTCGGCTGAGGAAATTAAGCAACTTTTCTATCTGGAACAGTTTTACAAATGTACTGGAACCGATCTAACGCTGAACATTAAGGAAAAATGTCCCAAGACAGTAGAGGAGGCTGCCAAGATGGCAGACCTCAGATTATCATTGATTCGTGGTTGCGGTGCCGCTCAGAGGGCTGAGTCAGGGCAGAAGGGGCGCTATACCCCACCCACCAGAGTTTTCGATAATAACAAATCCTATGACACACATAACCACACTAAAAGCATTGCACCTAATAACACCTACAAACACAAGCCTCTCCCGTTTACTAAAGGTCAGGCTCCTTCTTCGCCCGCACAAGGGAAGAAGCCCATTGGGGATGTGAAATGTTACAAATGTCAGAAGCTAGGCCATTATTCACGTGAGTGCCCTAGTAACACTCCCGCTAAGCCGGTGTCATTGGTTCACAGTATCGGTGTGTCTCTGAAGGCTGCAGCAACTGCCCGGGGTAGGTTGTCAGCAGCTGAGGCACACGCGGTAAAGAAGCGTACGGAAGGCTCGACACCTGTCCGGGACACTTTCTGTAGCCATCGGGGACACGGGTTTGTGAGCTGGGGGAGTGAACTACGGAGGGTTGACTTGCTGAGGGATACGGGGGCTTCGCAAACTTTGTTGAGGAACTTCACAGGGAAACCGATAAATGCGGCCAGAGTTGTTGTGGTACAGGGTATAAATGCTACGAGGTCATACCCACTTGTGAGGTTGGAGTTGAGAGTGGGAGAGGTGTGCAGGGAGCTGGATGTAGGGATCGTTGAGTGTTTGCCAGTTGAGGGCGTCGACCTTCTTCTCGGCAACGACTTTGCGGTGCCCACTTCCGGGACTCCACCCTTAGTCGTTGCCGAGAGGGCGGCCGACGTGGATGGTGAGAATCGGGAATGGGTTGGGAGGTGCCAACAGGATGAGATGGCCTGTGTGGTAACCCGATCTCGCTCTGCGGCTCCTGCACAGCCTAGCACTCAACCTCGGGGACAGTGGAGGAAGGATCAGGAGAAGGTTGCTAAGGGCAGGAAAAGGGACATTGATTCTGCTGCACTTCTCGGTGATTCGGTACTTGGACCTATAATAAACACGGGAGTTGACTCTGGCCCAGAGATAGTGTGTAACAAGGCAGAGTTGGGTAAGACTTCGCGTGAGGCAAGAGCTGTAGCGAGAGCCACTAAGGCAGTAGAGCCTACTAGCCGGGGTAATGTCTTATTACAAAACCATCTTGATGCATTGACGCCCGGGGACATTAGTGAGCAGCAGCTGCAAGACGCTAGCCTAGCTCGTTATAGCAATGGTGCCATAGAGTTGGAGGAAGATGGGGATGCGAAGCCGGGAGATTTCTTTAGGCTCAACAGGATATTGTACCGCAGATTTTTAGACCCCAAATCGAAGTGGGAGGGCGGTGCGAGGGTAGTAGACCAGGTGGTTGTTCCAAATAAGTATAGAGAGTCCTTATTGTGTCTGGCGCATGATGTGCCGGTGGCGGGTCATTTGGGGGTAACAAAAACATTGGTGGCATTGGGCAGGTTTTTCTGGTGGCCTGGGGTCAAGGCTGATGTCTGTGCATGGGTGGCTGGGTGTGCGACCTGCCAGACAACGGGGAAGCCTAACCAGACAATCCCGAAGGCACCTTTGTTTCCCATACCTGTCACCGGGCCTCCGTTCAGCAAAGTTGTAGTAGATTTGGTTGGCCCTTTCCCGCCTACTAGTAGTGGCAATAAATTCCTGTTGACAATCATGGATGTGGCTACGAGATACCCGGACGCATACCCCATGAGAAACGGCTCGGCAAAGGCAGTTGTTAAAAACTTATTATTGTTCTGTTCCCGCTATGGATTTCCACGTGAGGTGCAGTCAGACCAGGGGAGCAATTTTACATCCAAATTGTTCAAGCAAACCCTTCAGTTGCACGGTATATGTTCTGTAGTGTCGTCAGCCTACCATCCCGAGAGTCAGGGAGTCTTGGAGCGGTGGCACTCGACCCTGAAGAGTATGCTACGCTGTTACTGTGCAGAACATGACACTGATTGGGATTTGGGTCTGCCGTATGTTCTGTTCGCTGCACGTGAAGTCCCAGGAGAGAGCCTGGGGTTCAGTCCAAATCAGCTAGTCTTTGGCCATAATGTGAGAGGACCTTTAAGTATGGTGAAAGAGATCTGGGAGGGCGAAGAGAAGCCGGGGTCTGTACTTAAATATGTCCTTGAGAGCCGGGAGAGACTTATAGGTTGCATGGCAGCGGCAGGTAATAACTTGGTTAATGCACAGGCGGTCATGAAGCACCAGTATGACGCCAAGGTAAAGCTTCGGGAGTTTTCGGTGGGTCAGGAGGTAATGTTGCTTTTACCTTTGCCTGGACACCCCCTTTCTGCCAAGTTCATTGGGCCGTATGTGGTGGCTAAGAAACTGTCCGACCTTGATTATCTCGTTGCAACACCTGACCGTAGGAAAAAACATCAGTTATGTCATGTTAACCTCATGAAAGAGTATGTGAGACGCCCCTCAGAGCCTCTCACTGTCCCTGTGCTGGCCTGCAGCGGCCAGGGTGGAGAAGGAGGTGGGGACAGTCATGCTGCTGAGGAGGATAGCTGGGACTGTGTCATTTCCGCGGAACAGTGGGCGGGGAATACTGAACAAGAGGCTAGGCAAGTTGTAAGTCACCTGCCTGAGCACCAGGGTGCTGCTGTCCTAGGCCTGTTCAGGTCATACCCCTCTGTTTTCGCCGAACACCCAGGTCTCACTACTCAGGTAACGCACGACGTGGACGTCGGTGATAATGTGCCCTTCAAGTCAGTGCCCTACCGTGTGCCCCCGGTAAAGTTGCCAGCTTTACGGGAGGAGTTAAAGTACATGGTTGAGAGAGGGATGATCACTGAAGGTTATGTGAAGTGGACATCACCCGTCACGTTGCAGCCAAAACCTGACGGCCAGGTGCGGTTCTGCATAGATTTTCGTAGGCTAAATGGCTTGACCACTACCAACCCTTACCCTTTGCCTCGAGTTGACGACAGCGTGGACAAGATAGGGAATGCAAAGTACCTTACTAAAATTGATCTTGTAAAAGGCTAATGGCAAGTACCCCTGTCGGACCGAGCTAAGCAAGTTTGTGGTTTTGTGGTAGATGGCAAGACCTACCAATGTAACGTAATGCCTTATGGGCTTAAGAACGCACCTGCCACGTTTCAGAACCTGATGAACGATATTTGTGACGAAATCCCTAACTGCACGGTCTACCTTGATGACGTGATAGTATATGATGACGATTTTGAAAATCACCTAAGGCACTTAGAGACCCTGTTTAGGAAGTTGCACGATGCTGGGCTGGTGGTGAACCTGAGGAAGCGCGAGTTTGTAAAGGCTACTGTGCAGTATCTTGGCTTTGTGGTTGGGTTAGGCCGGGTGTGCCCCCCCCTGAGCAAGATACAGGCTATCAATATGTTTCCCAGGCCCACCACTAAGCGCCAGGTCATGCGGTTCCTAGGTATGATAGGCTATTATAGGCGCTTCATCCGGGGATACTCTACTGTCTTAGCACCGTTAACTGATCTACTGTCGAAGTCAGTGAAGTTCTGTTGGGCTGCGGAGTGTCAGAGGGCTTTCGACCTAGTCAAGCACCTGCTGTGTACACATCCGATTTTGAGGGCCCCAGATTTCTCCAGGAGTTTTCAGCTGGCGACTGATGCCAGCGGTGTGGGTGCCGGGGCAGTGTTACTGCAGACTGATTCCGAGGGCTTGGAACACCCAGTGAGCTTCTTTTTCTCGCAAGTTTAATTCGGCACAAAGGAATTACTCGACTATAGAGAAGGAGCTTCTGGCTATCGTTTTGTCGCTCAAACATTTCAAAGTTTATGTTCCAGCCTACGGCCCGGTAGTGACGATTTATACGGACCATCATCCCTTGAAATTCCTAAATCAGTTTCACAATCGGAATATGCGGTTGACCAGGTGGTCCCTAATGCTCCAAGAGTATAATCTCAACATTCAGCATATTGCCGGGAGTGAGAACGTGATAGCAGATTGTCTATCAAGGGTTGATGATCCAAGATAGTCGTGCACGGTGTGTGGGTTGAGCAGGAGTAAAATTAGGCTATCATAACGCCGTCCAAAAAGATTATAAAACAATAAAATAAACGAGAAAACTCTTTCTTTTTTTTTAGTTTTGTAAGTCTTTATTGTTGTAGCATGATGCATGCGATATTGTGTTTTATGTATAATTCACACTTCAGTTGTTGTGCACCTTTTGCAATTAGTGGCAGCTAAGGGTAGCAGGTCGGTTGGTTGCCTGTCAGATTTTGATAATGCTTCTAAGGTCGATTATCTAAAATCTTGGGGGGGCTGTGACGCACCCCAGTGCTGTGTAACGCAACCTGATTGTACTCCTTGGTACTCGACTGTACCGCCCGTGATCTGGCTACCGTCAGCCGCAATGTATATTGAGTGTGACAACTTATAACTATGTTCTTTGTATCTCTGCAAAGGTCTCGTCATGTGCTAATCAGTGGTGGGTTTTGTTTTAAGCCATGTCGAGACCTTCCATTTAATATGTAGTATCAATAGAGAAGTTGATAGATAATACAATAGGAGTTCAGAGAGAGAGAGTGAGTTAGGCTTCAGAGCAAGAGGGTAGCAACGCGCCGCGCTGCCGGCCGGGTGGTTGCCAGACGTATGGACTGGTTGGCAGCCTTGCCCTTATAGCTAGGCGCGATAGGGTTGGTAGTCCATTGTTGCCTGCCTGGGCTGGGCCCATGTTGTCGTACAGCACATTGCCTGGAGGCTGGCTGTGTGTTCTATGACCAGGTTGCCTAGAACCTTTGAGATTCTAACATCCCTTGCTCTCTCTCCCCACTTCTCACGGTTGCACTCTTTCTCTCTGACGACATTACTCTCATTTCATTCTTCTCTCTATTTAAATGCATAACCTTCCCTTGAGGTCCTAAAGGAGTTTCAGCACTCACCTCTCGTATTACTCTTAGGACAAGCATATATTTACATGTATTAGATTTAAGGGGTTAATGTGAACAGCGATCTTCTTGATGAGGATAGTTGGTGAACGTTCTACATGTTCACGAGTTATATGCCCTGCTCATCATCCCATTTGTGACTAGACTGGTGCCATGTGTAAGAGCCCGACCATGCCCAGGAGTTGTCTGTAGAGGGACGAGGACTTAGCCTTGATTTGCATACCGAGCCAGGAGCGAGTGTAGCACCCGAGACTACAGCTCGCTCGTAGTGCCGGTATAGTAGAGTAACGTAATTTATCTGTCCTTGTGTTCTCTACAGTCTTCTCCTGGGTTCTCGCTTTCGGTGCTGGGACTCGTTGTTCCTGTGACTTGGCCTGCTAGCTAGAACACATGGGGATGATGAGTGGGATATATCTTTATTTTACTATGCATTGCAGTTCTCTTTAAGTATATATCTATAACACTTTACAATACACATTACTCACACACAAGACAACACTATTAATACTTTCATGTATCAATTAACTGCACTGTCGTTTTGCTGCTGTGTCCGGAGTTCTGTTGCGTAGGGCGCATATGGACTCGGAGGGATGACAGTGTGAGAGAAGCGAAGTAGCCTATGCGGTAGTAGGCTACCGGCGCAGTACTGTTGCCTGCAACCTTTTAGTTATTCCAAGTATAGATTCATTATTATAATAAGTGACTACTGTTTATGTTCCTCCCATGTGTATTATTAGGTATCTACTGGATCATGAACATCTTGTATGCTACATGCTAGTGCATGTTAGTAGGGGACAGTTAGTGTAGTGCACGCGCTTTCAAGTAGGCGTGTACATTTGTCATTTAGCATTTCACTGTCATACCTTTAGCCTGCTTCTATTCTACATTATTAGAGGCTTAATATTAACGTAGTTTCTTGAGTATTGCATTTCTTTAGTAATAACGTAACCTATAAATGTCTGAGGGAGTTTAGCCTCATGGCCTACCCCTGTTGTACACTTTCGCCGAGTTAAGGTACCTCGTTACCGTAGACGATAACTCTGTAGGGCGTTGGTGCTTTTGTTGTCTGGAGCATATAGTATTTGGGACTGGAATCGAGCGTGTCGTTGTCACTTAAGCCATTTCTGTCCTACGATCAAGAATCCCGAATATGTATTGCCGATCCAGCCGTAACACCTCTCACACTACTGACCCAGCTGGTGAACAAGCTTACGTATTTTCTATCCTAAATGACCTAGAGCAGTTAGTTCAGCAACCCACCCGTATCCCGGATCGCATCGGAGATCGGCCCAACAATCTTGACTTGTTTCTAACTTCTAACCCTTCTTCTTATACTGTTGATCTTTTCTCTCCTTTGGGCTCCTCCGACCATAAACTTATCTCTGTCACCTGTCCTATCTCTCCAGTACGGCCACCCGATCCTCCTAGCCGGCGGCGCTTGTGGCACTTCGGCGCTGCCGACTGGGAGGCTCTCTGGCAGTACTTCTTTGATTTCCCATAGAATGATTTCTGCTTCCGTGGCCGGGGACCCTCGGAGAGTGCTGAACGCATTACCGAGGTAATCCTATCGGGCATGGAAGCATACATTCCATTCTCTTTCTCTTAGACTAATGCTAAAAAATCTTGGTTTACTCATGCCTGTTCTACTGCTGTCCGCAATAAGGAGGAAGCATTCAAACGGTACCGACGCCTTAAAATTAAAGACTCATTCTTCCTATGTTTATGCCCGGAATCAAGCCAAATCTGTTCTTCGACTTGCCAAACACTCTTTCATCAATAATAAATGCACTGAACTATCCAACTCTAGCTCTTCCCAAGCTTTCTGGCATCTAGCCAAAAACCTCTCCAACAATTTCTCTTCCTCGTCTTTCCCTCCCCTTTTCCACTCTGATGGCACAACCATCACTTTTCTTCCTCTGACAAAGCTAAACTCTTCGCTGAAGCTTTTGCTAGAAACTCCACCTTGGATGATTCCGGTGCTATTCCTCCCTCTCCACCCTCCTCTCTCTTACTTATGCTTAATATCCTAATCTCTTCTAAAGATGTACTTTCTACCCTCTCTGGGCTTAATACTAATAAAGCGTACGGTCCGGACCGTGTTCCCCCTGTTGTTCTCAAAAACTGTGCTTCCGTGCTGACTCCCTGCCTAGGCAAACTCTTTCGTCTCTGTCTATCCTCTAATGTCTTCCCTTCATGCTGGAAATTTACTCACATTCAACCTGTCCCAAAGAAGGGTGACCGCTCTCAACCTTCCAACTATCATCCAATTGCTCTCATCTCTTGTCTTTCTAAAGTTTTTGAAACTATTCTTGCTTCCAAATTTCTTAAGCATTTCTCTTCTCATAATCTGCTCTCAGATCGCCAGTATGGCTTCCTAGGGTCGCTCTACTGGTGATCTTCTTTCATATCATACTAACTCTTGGTCATCCTCCTTTCGTGAATTCGGTGAGACTTTTTCTATTGCACTAGACATATCGAAAGACTTCGATAGAGTCTGGCACAAATCTTTAATTTCTAAACTACCCTCCTTCGGTTTCTATCCCTCCATCTGTGCCTTTGTCTCTAATTTCCTTTCCGGCCATTCCGTAGCCGCGGTTGTGGACGGCCATTGTTCACTTCCTCACCCTAGAAACTCCGGTGTTCCTCAGGGCTCTGTCCTATCTCCTATTCTCTTTCTAATTTTTATAAATGATCTCAATTGTACCTCAATTCCCATCCATTCATACGCAGACGACTCAACCTTACACTACTCCATTAGTTTTTCAAAATGCCCCAGCCAGCAATCCCTCAACGACAAACGTAATGAAGCCATAGAACTCTTAAATTCTGATCTAAATACTATCTCCAATTGGGGCAGAGAAAACCTTGTTACCTTTAATGCTTCCAAAACCCAATTTCTCCATCTATCTACCCGTAAGGAACTCCCAGCGGACTATCACTATCGCTTATTCTTCAACAATACAAAAATCAATACTTCATCTTTTCTCAATATTTTTGGCGTCTCCTTTTCATCTGCTCTCAGTTGGAAGGACCATATTACCAGTCTTGCTAAGGCAGCCTCCCAGAAGCTGGGTGTGCTCAACCGCCTTAGGGGGTTCTTTTCCCCTGCACAGCTTCTTGCTCTGTACTCCATAGTGCGTCCTTGTATTGAGTATTGTTCACATGTGTGGGGAGGTTCCTCTCACGCCGCTCTCCTAGACAAAGTTGAAAGGAAGGCCTTTCGTATTATTAACTCCCGTCCACTCACCAACTCTCTGCAATCTCTCTCTCTCCGCCGCAATGTTGCATCTCTCTCGCTACTATAATAATCAGTGTTCCTCAGATCTTTCCCAGTGTACACCACCTCCTTTACGTAGGGCACGTGGTACCCGTCTTGCAACTCAATCCCACCCCTACCCAAGAGTGAAACGTTACTCTCAAACTTTCTTCTACTCAACAGCTGAGCTCTGGAACTCTCCCAGAATCAGTCTTTCCCTCTTCCTATGACTTAAATTGCTTCAAACTCCGTGTGTCCAGGCATTTTGGCTCGAACTTCCCTTGATTTTGGCCCTGTCACTCTTTCAACTATGGGGGAGGCACTCGCTATAGGCAGTTCTGCCTTTTGCCTCCCTCAATCACATAGAAAAAAGAAAAAGAAAAAAAAGAAGTGAAGTCAGCTAATATTTATGAGAGGGCTAGAGACTACGGTATCCAAGTGTACAATGATAACCGGCGGGTGCCCAATCCCGAAAGGGGTTGAAATAGGGGAGCTATCCCCCCGCCAAAGACGGCTTTCTAGGGCCTTTCCTAGCTGATGCTGAGAGGATTGGGTTCTAGTCATGTGGTGATGGGCTGGTCTATCAGAGTGAGAGCTGAGCGATCTCTGCCATACCCATAGCTTACTCTGACTGTTCCTTTTACTTATATATTTTCTAGATCTCAAGTGACGGCGTCTCTTCCGTGGATTGACCTCCCAATCTACCAAGATTGGAAGCTAAAGCGTCACATTTTTTCTTTGCCCCTCAACTTTCTCTTCATAATTGCTGAGGGGCACAGGGCCCTGGGTTGGGCTTTGGTTTCCTGGGCGTTTCCGCACCCTCCTCAGCTCCCCGCCATGGAGTGGCTTCGGTCACCCTGGCTTTATTGTGGTCGGCATGGAGGGTTCTGTTGGGGCGCTTGGTTATGGCCTTGGCCTTGCTCGGGGCCTTGGGGCTGTTCGGCCAGGCAGCTTGGGGAACAACAACAACAACAACAATGATAATTAATTAGAATAATTAGGATTGATACAGAAATTCTAGAGGAATTAGAAGAGTACAATTATCTTGTATTGAAACTAACAAAAGACAATGAACATGAAAAAGTAAGGCGAATCACTCTACGATGGAAAGCATTCGGTAAACAGAGGAACACAATGAAAAGATCACTACCAATCACTACCAACTACTTAAGGGGAGTGACCTGCGTTTTTTTTCTCTCCTTTCTCTCTTTCTCTGTATCCGTTCGGTCCCATTGAGCCTACTATTTTAAAACGTTTATCTCCATCCAGGCGTCGATTTCTTCCCGGCGAGCGACAACGAGCCAGCATTGTATGATGAAATCTGGCTTCACCGTAGACATTTTTCTATAACAAATTTACAAATTTAGCCAGCTGTCAAAAATATTTATAAATCGATACCTGGATGGGGATAAACGTCTAAAAACAGTAGACCGAATGATGCCGAATGGATCCAACCCAGAGAGAGAGGGCAAGAGAGAAAACAAAAAAACGAGGTGGGCCCCTTAAGCATATCTAACCAATGCGTTTATAAGTGTATAACCAGTGTGTGCTACCAACCATGATCTATGAAACTAATAAAAACAATGGAGAATAAGCTTAGGAGTGCACAAAGAGTAATGGAAAGATCAATGCTAGGAATAACACTCAGAGATAGGAAGAGAGCATCGTGGGTAAGAGAGCAAACCAAAGTCAAGGATATTCTAGAGAGTATTACAGAGCAGAAGTGGAGATGAGCAGGACATGTATCAAGAAGAGAGGACAATAGGTGGAGTAAAAGACTAACTGACTGGACCCCAAGAGAAGGAAAGTGCGATAGGAGAAGATCAGACAAGAGGTGGAGAAACGAGATAGAAAACACTGCAGGGGTAAAATGGCAACGGCTGGCAAAGTCTCGGGAGTCATGGAAATGGTTAAGGGAGGCCTTGTCCAGCAGTGGACTCCTAATGGCTTATGCTGATGATGATGAGTGTGAGTGTGTGTGTACTCGCATAGTGTACGCACATTTTGTTTTTCCTAAATTCCATCTACTCCCTCTCGGGCATAGGCTGAGAGCCTGTACATTCAACCGTTATTGAATGGGAAAGCCCGTGAGGTCTCATTCCAGTCTAGGGGGTGAGACATGTTTAGCACTTTTAGCTGTAACCAGCCTCTGCCATCTTGCCTTCGCAGGATGCATGGGGCTTAGTTGCTCACTCATGACTCGAAGCCGCCCCATCTCTGAAGCTGCCTCGCTCCAGTGCTTCACTGTCTCATCACTTAGACTCGGACCCTCACTCTCAGAACGCCACCTATTGAGCAATTAACTCACTAGGCATTGTCCCACTGTAGCATATTTTGAATATGGGAATATTCATACAGTGCTATTTAATCAGGGAACAGTGAGGGTATTTATTTGGCGTTTCGGTGTGCTGTGGTAATGCACTGATACTAGGTACAGCACAATTTTCATCCCAATAATATCTTTCCATTGACATATCGGTATTCGAACCCGGGTCCATTGGATTACCAGTCCAGTGACAAGACTGCTACACCACACCTATAGGGGAGGTGTGGCGGAGTGGTCTTGCCACTAGACTGGTAATCCAATGGACCCGGGTTCGAATTCCAATATGTCAATGGGAAGATATTATTGGGATGGAATTTGTGCTGTACCTAGTATCAGTGCATTACCACAGCACACCGAAATGCCAAATAAATACCCTCATTGTTCCCTGATTAAATAGCATTGTATGAATATTCCCATATTCAAAAATATATATATATATATAATTATATTCGGTTAGATATACACACTAGCCACCACCAGGTCCACCAACCACCAATAAACACGATACAAAAAGCTAGTCTTGCCCTTTTTAATTGCATGAGCTCCCCCTGGCAACACAATGATCATAATAAACAATAATAATAAAACCTTTTTATTATTAATCTGCTTCACAAAAACAGGAGGGCAATATTGGCGCTGTGCTGTTTACAAACTAGATAGAGAGTTCTGTGAAGCAATTTACCCTGTGTCCTGCCCAATTTACACTTACAGGGGGAGAGATAGAGAGAGATAGATAGGTAGATAGATAAAGAGAGGCAGAGAGAGACAGAGATAGATAGATAGATACATAATATATATATACACTGTATATATATATATATATATATATATATATATATATATATATATATATATATATACATCTGTCTATATATATTGTATATATACATTTCTATCTCTCTCTCTATATATACAATATATACAGTATATATATATATACTGTATATATATAATATATATAAATACGGTATATAAATATATATATATATATATATATATATATATATATATATATATATATATATATATATACAAATATATATACAGTATATATATACTGTATATATATATATATATATAGAGAGAGAGAGATAGAAATGTATATATACAGTATATATAGACAGATCGACAGAGATGGATATAGATAGATACATAAACAAATACAAAGAAAGATACTGTAGATCAAAACAATAGCAAAACACAAACAAACACAAAACAAAACAAAAACAAAACTTCCATTATCTCTCACCCTATTTATCACCAACATTGCATTATTTATTTTTTATTTTTGTGCCTATGATGCAGCCCTCTCTCCCTCCCTCCCTCCCCCCCCCCCCCTCCCTCTCCCCCGGTTGCAACAGTCCTAATGTATCGGGTAATTCAATAACACCGGATTCAGTTAAGGGGGTGGGGGGGGGGGTATTTATTTAAGCATTTATGTATCTTTTTATCATTTATTATTTGTTTCCCCCTTAGACCTCCATCAAGCTTAAACAAACACTCCCAAGACCCTCCTTCAAGATAAAGTTGTTCATTTTTCGATAGAAGGCCGATTCCTTTAAAATTACAGGCTCGCTCTTGGTCGCCAGGAAAAAATCGACACCTAAATGACACGAGAAGTCTTAATATTGACAACAAAAATAGGAGCGAAAGGTCTTAAAAACGCCAAAATAATGGGCCGGACGTCATAAAATCTGAAAACTAATGGGGCTAAACCTGAGGAAGAAGGGGGACCAGACAAACGACCCATCTCCCCTCAACCCTTTTTATTTCTCTCGCTACGTAGATGTTCAATGTATTATCGTCGGAATCCAAAAATGGGTAAAGTTGATTAACAAAAAAAAAAAAAAAAAAAAAAACTAGTGTTATGAATAATTATAATTATTCATAACTAGATTTTTTTTTTTTTTTTTTTTTTTTTTTTTTTTTTTTTTTAATCAATGCACAGGTTATGTATATTATAATTTATTGTCAGGGTTCTACCGTGCAAAAGTGAATCACCATAATTACTTAATACTAATGCATAACACTAGATTCTATTATGCTTTTTATATATCTCACTCAATTGACCACTTGCGAGTTTCGTGCTATAAGGAAGTTGGAGTTGTAGACATCGATATTTAGCAGAATTACCAGCTACAATACGGGCATAGTAAACATTTATAAACACATAAAACCCAAATCAACACACTTTCTCTCCATCAGACATCTACATTATTATTGCATTTCTGTTTAATATCGATGTTTACGGCTCCAACTTCCTTATAGCCTGAAATTCGCAAGTGGTCAATTGGGCTAATAGGAAGATAAGCAGAATATATGCCTATATAAACTGTACTGTTCCATTAAGCGGGGTGACCTGTTTATGTTCTGTCCTTTTCTATCTTTCTCTGGCTTGTATCCATTTGGCCCCATTCAGCCTACTGTTTCAAGACGTTTATCCCCATCCAGGTGTCATTTTTTTACTGGTGAGCGGTAGCGAGCCAGCATATTTTTAATTTTTGTTTGACAGCAGGCTAAATTTGTACATTTTTCGATAGAAAAATGTCTCCGGCGAAACCGGATTTCTTCATATAATGCTGGCTCGCTATCGCTCGCCAGGAAGAAATCGACACCTAGATGGGGATAAACGTCTTAAAATAGTTGGCTGGATGGGCCCAAATGGTTACAAGCCAGAGAAAGAGAGAAATGGACAGAAATAAAAAAAAAAAAGGTCACCCCCCTTAAGAAGCAGGTCACCCCCCTTAAGAAGCAGGTCACCCCCCTTAAGAAGCAGGTCACCCCCTTAAGAAGCAGGTCACCCCCCTTAAGAAGCAGGTCACCCCCCTTAAGAAGCAGGTCACCCCCCTTAAGAAGCAGGTCACCCCCCTTAAGAAGCAGGTCACCCCCCTTAAGAAGCAGGTCACCCCCCTTAAATATAATATCTATGTGGTGGATTGTGTTATTTTATTTCATACATTTTATTTTAGTAAGCGTTATTTCCACACAGCGAGTTTGACAAGTTATTTTACCTGTATCTTGTATCGTCCCAGTTTTGGTTTGTTTAGTTTGCACAAGTTTAGCATTTTAATACGGATATCAGACTAATGACCAATTTCTTTAATATATCCCGTACACTCAAAATGTTAAGGGGAGGTCTCCACTTGAGGGATTTTTTTCTTGACCCCTTTCTCCCTGATGTTTAGCCCCATTGCTTGTGAGATATTAAGACGTTTGCCCCATTAGTTCGGTGATTTTAAGAATTTCCGCGCCATTCTGTCAATTTTAAGACCTTTTGTGCAATTTAGGTGTCGATTTTATCCTGGCGAGCGATAGCGAGCCTGTAATTTAAGAGTAACCGGCCTTTGGCCGGGCAATTTTTCTACCGAAAAATGTACAAATTTATCTTGAAAGGGGGTGAAGGGGTGACATTTTAAGATTGCTGGAGGAGTAGGACACAAACTAAAAACCTCCCCTTAAGAGACCATACACCACCATAACATTCTTGATTCTTGCTATAGAAGGGCTGTTAGGGCAACCCAATAAACCCTACCACAGACCCTAACGCCGCGAGAAGATCTTCGTATGCTGTAGAACACCGATGGAGGGCAGGATCCAATAATATTATTAGTATTATGAAAATAGGGAGTCGCACCAAGCCTAGGATCCAATAATTAATAAATAAATCCATCGAACTTTGAAAAAACACCCTTAGACCACCTTTCAAGATAAATGTGTACATTTTTCGGTAGAACAAGGCCGGTTCCTTCTAAACTGAGAGGCTCGCTATCGCTCGCCAGGAAGAAAAAAATCGACACCTATAGGGCACGAAAGGTCTTAATATTGACAACAAAATGAGGCGAAAGGTCTCAAAATCGCCAAACTAACGGAACCAAATCCACAAAACCTCAAAACATATATGCTAATCATGAGGGAGAAGGGGGTCCAGAAAAAGCCAGTACTACCCCCTTAACATAACTTATAACTTACCGAGAGTGTTATCATAAGGTCCAGGGTTCAATTCCCGAGTGGTATCGTTAAAACAACATTATTCATTTTTTTCCAGCTTCCGCCAGACACTTTTATTCAGCTAAGGAAGGGAATTTGAGATTACATAGGTTCTCATCAAAGGTGTACACGAACTTTTGACTCCGTACATGGGTCATACCTGTGTGTACCTGTGTGTACTTTTGGTTTGTAGAGTACTCCGTGTATACCCGGTACCTGTGTGTTTTTGTACGTACATGAATAACAAACTAGGTCATAAATAGTCATGTACGCGTAATAGTCATGTACGCGTAATAGTCATGTACGCGTAATTATGTACACATGGTTTGCATACATTCATAAATTATAATGTAAGTATAATACATGGGAACGTTCATACATACACGAGTCATTAATTACACTGCTTCACACACTCCCTCCCACCCAATATATATATATATATATATATATATATATATATATATATATATATATATATATATATAATTATAATAATTTAAAATACATAGCATGAGCAATAATATTAACCATCATATATACACATTACACATTAAGTTAAGGGAGCCCACCTCGCTTACATTTTTTCTCTTTCTCTCCCTCTCTCTTTGGCTTGTATCCATTCTGCCCCATCCAGCCTACTGTTTTAAGACGTTTACCCTCATCCAGGTGTCAATATTTTCCTGGCGAGCGGTAGCGAGCCAGCATATGTATATGTATATGTATATATATATTATATATATATATATATATATAAATTTTTCGATAGAAAAATGTCTCTGGCGAAGCCGGATTTCTCCATACAATGATAGCTCGCTATCGTTCGCCAGGAAGAAATCGACACCTGGATGGGGATAAACGTCTTAAAACAGTTGGCTGAATGGAGCCGAATGGATACAAGCCAGAGAAAGAGAGAAAAGGAGAGAGAAATACAAAAAAGCCGATGACCAATAACATTACATAAGCTTACCAAAGTCATAACAGCATATATAAACAATCATTCCCCCACCCCCACCCAAGGTACAATTATCACAAACAATGACCCAATATATAGTAATAGTACAATAAGTCCCTTCAGCTCAAACCCGACCCGGCTGAAGTGGTATTGTAAGGTATATTCACTTTAAACCCTTCTGTAACGATTTTGTTCAGTTTAGGAAGGACCCTCATTGTTTTTGAGATTTTAAGACGTTTGCCCCATTAGTTTGGCGATTTTACGAACTTTCGCCCCATTTTTGTCAATTTTAAGACCTTTCATGCCATTTAGGTGTCGATATTGTCGAGGCGAGCGATAGCGAGCCTGTAACGTAAGGGGAACCGGCCTTCGGCTAGGACATTTTTCTACAATTTTTTTTACAATTTATCTTGAAAGTTTGTCTAGGGGGTGTAATTTTAAGCTTGTTGGAGGTCTAGGGAACAAACTAAAATCCTCCCCGAGGTGTTTAGTTGTTGTTGTTCCCCAAGCTGCCTGGCCGAACAGCCCCAAGGCCCCGAGCAAGGCCAAGGCCATAACCGAGCGCCCCCACAGAACCCTCCCCGCCGACCACAATAAAGCCTGGGTGACCGAAGCCACTCCATGGCGGGGAGCTGAGGAGGGTGCGGAAATGCCCGGGAAACCAAAGCCCCACCCAGGGCCCTGTGTCCCTCAGCAATTATGAAGAGAAAGTTGAGGGGCAAGGGAAAAATGTGACGCTTTGGCTTCCAATCTTGGTAGATTGGGAGGTCAATCCACGTTAGAGACGCCGTCACTTGAGATCTAGAAAATATATAAGTAAAAGGAACAGTCAGAGTAAGCTATGGGTATGGCAGAGATCGCTCAGTTCTCACTCTGATAGACCAGCCCATCACCACATGACTAGAAGCCAGTCCTCTCAGCATCAGCTAGGAAAGGCCCTAGAAAGCCGCCTTTGGCGGGGGGATAGCTCCCCTATTTCAACCCTTTTCGGGGTTGGGCACCCGCCCAGGTGTTTAGTTTGTTCCCTAGACCTCCAACAAGCTTAAAATTACACCCCCTTGAGTCCCTTTCAAGATAAATTTGTACATTTTTCGGTAGAAAAATGTCCCGGCCAAAGGCCGGTTCCTCTTAAATTACAGGCTCGCTATCGCTCGCCAGGATAAAATCGACACCTGAATTGCACGAAAGGTCTTAAATATGGGGTGAAAGTTCTTAAAATCGCTAAACTAATGGGGCAAACGTTTTATAATATCAAAAGCAATGGGGCTAAACATGAGGGAGAAAGGGGTCAAGAAAAAAGTCCCTGAAGTGGAGATCTCCCCTTAAGCAGTTGCGCATAATGTCAAAATTTCAGGAGTCGGTCTCATGTGTAGCAAATGATGATACTTCATTGACACATGTAATAAACTATATACACGCATGCATTAAAGCCATGTATAGATATCCCTCACTTAACAGAATGATTTAGGTTAATATTATTCAGAGATCAATAATTCCCATCTGTTACCAATTGTCTTCAACCCTGTCTATAATACCTTTAAGAAAATATTATCCCTTTACCAAATAGAGACCCAATAATAATTAGCTTAGATTAGAAAGAACTAATGATTATATATATATATATATATATTTTTTTTTATTTTTAGTTCTTCTCTTTTTAATGGTTATTGAATACATAGTTAAATAGCATGCCATGTGTTGCAAAAACGTAATATTACGTCTTAATAAAATGTTGACAGAATGAGAAATAACCATTGCATAATTACATAAGGTATGGTTTAAATATATTCACCCGGAATGAGATAATGTATAATTCTACTTACAAAGAAAGGAACAAGACTCATATGTACAGTAGGTAGTTAGGTAATAAAAAAAAAAAAAAAAAAAAAAACTATTTACATGATTTTTTTCCCATACATTTCTCAAAAAAAAAAAAAATAAAAAAAAAAAAATAAAAAAAATCACTATTCACATGACTATTTCCCATAGAATTTCCAGAGATATTATGTATTATGACTGTACATAATCTAGTCATATTGTTCATCTAGTCACTCCTCGGTGGTCTAGGCTATTATAATTTGCAGTGATTTTATTTCTAAGTGTTTATAGTTTCACTCACAAATTTGTCCATGTTCAGATTTTCCTAATGAATCTATGTTATTAATATTTTGTTAGGGTCGTACGCTTAAGGGGAGATTTCCACTTGAGGGATTTTTTTCTTGACCTCTTTCTCCCTCATGTTTAGCCCCATTGCTTTTGAGTTTTTAAGACGTTCACCCCATTAGGTTGGCGATTTTAAGAACGTTCGCCCGATTTCTGTCAATTTTAAGGCCTTTCGTGCCGGTGTCAATTTTTTCCTGGCGAGCGATAGCGAGCCTGTAATTTAAGAGCAACCGGCCTCCGGCCGGGACATTTTTCTACCGAAAAATGTACAAATTTATCTTGAAAGGGGATCTAGGGGGTGTTATTTTAAGCTTGATGAACACGTAGGGAACAAACTAAATACCTCCCCTTAATGTCTTCGGAGGCATATATAATTTACAGTTATTCATAGACCACACAATGTTCAGGGTTCATTCTTACATCACATCAATCTTACTTCAATGTTTTTGGGCTATGATAATGCTCACGCGGATATTGGCTCACTGCTTCTCTTCATTAACAATACGAGATAAGTCTGTTCTGTTCAAAATATTTAATTCTGTTCTGTTCAAAATATTTAATTCTGTTCTGTTCAAAATATTTAATTCTGTTCTGTTCAAAATAATTAATTCTGTTCTGTTCAAAATATTTAATTCTGTTCTGTTCAAAATATTTAATTCTGTTCTGTTCGAAATAATTAATTCTGTTCTGTTCGAAATAATTAATTCTGTTCTGTTCAAAATATTTAATTCTGTTCTGTTCAAAATATTTAATTCTGTTCTGTTCAAAATATTTAATTCTGTTCTGTTCAAAATATTTCATTAGTTACATAGATGATTGTAATCTTTTTAAGGGGAGATTTCCACTTTTTTCTTGACCCCTTTCTCCCTCCTGTCTAGCCCCATTGCTTTTGAGATTTTAAGACGTTTGCCCCATTAGTTTGGTGATTTTAAGATTATCCGCCCCATTCTGTCAAATTTAAGACCTTTCGTGCCATTTAGGTGTCGATTTTTTCCTGGCGAGCGATAGCGAGCCTGTAATTTAAAAGTAACCGGCCTTTGGCCGGGAAATTTTTCTACCGAAAAATGTACAAATTTATCTTGAAAGGGGGTCAAGGGGGTGAAATTTTTAGATTCTGGAGGAGTAGGAAACAAACTAAAAACCTCCCCTTAAGAAAGTCAAAGTCAATATTTCTTGGCACAAATGTGTTTCAGTATATTTTTTCACTTATCTATTTTCCTTAGCCTATTTTTTATTTTTGTTTATCTAGAAAGTTTGTTTGTCCATTATTATTATCATTATATACACGGCATTATATATCATTATTATTATTATTATATACATCATTATATATCATTTATCTTCATATATTATCAACATACGATTTTATTTGTTTACCTATTAAGGGGGGGGGGGGTCACCGTTTTTTTTTTTTTTTAACTTTCTCTCCCTTTCTCTTTCTCTGACTTGTATCCATTCGGCCCCATTCAGCCAACTGTTTTAAGACGTTTATCCCCATCCAAGTGTCGATTTCTTCCTGGCGAGCGATAGCGAGCTAGCATTGTATGGAGAAATCCGGCTTCGCCGGAGACATATTTTTCTATCGAAAAATGTACAAATTTAGCTTGCTGTCAAAACGATAATATATATTTGCTGGCTCGCTACGCTCGCCAGGAAAATATTGACACATGGATGGGGGTAAAAGTCTCAAAACAGTAGGCTGAATGGGGCCGAATGGATACAAGCCAAAGAGAGAGGGAGAGAAAGATAAAACAGCGAGGTGGGCTCCCTTAAGTATTCATCTACGTGTTTATTAGCTAAAGAATGCCAAGGATAAAGATCAGATATGTTCTCTTTGGCTTGTATCCATTCGGCCCCATTCAGCCTACTGTTTTAAGACGTTTACCCCCATCCAGGTGTCAATATTTTCCTGGCGAGCGGTAGCGAGCCAGCACATATATATTTTTGTTTTGACAGCAAGCTAAATTTGTACATTTTTCGATAGAAAAATGTCTCCGGCGAAGCCGGATTTCTCCATACAATGCTGGCTCTCTATCGCTCGCTAGGAATAAATCGACACTTGGATGGGGATAAACGTCTTAAAGCAGTTGGCTGAATGGGGCCGAATGGAGACAAGCCAGAGAAAGAGAGAAAAAGAGAGACAGAAAAAAAAAAAAAAAAACGGTGATCCTCCCTTAATACATTCCTAGCTTGCATCTTAGGTCATGTGACGTCTTAGGTCATGCTTGCCACATCGTATTTTATAATTATTTAAATGATACCATAATTATATACATATTTTGTGGAATTAAGTAATGCCAGAGTCGCTGATAGATCACATCGTATGTACAGACTAATTAAGGGGAGATCTCCACTTGAGGGATTTTTTTCTTGACCCCTTTCTCCCTCATGGTTAGCCCCATTGCTTTTGAGATTTTAAGACGTTTGCCCCATTATTTTGACGATTTTAAGAACTTTCAACCCATTGCTGTCAATTTTAAGACCTTTCGTGCCATTTAGGTGTCGATTTGATCCTGGCGAGCGATAGCGAGCCTGTAATTTAAGACGAACCGGCTTTCAGCCGGGACATTTTTCTACCGAAAAATGTACAAATTAATCTTGAAAAGGGGTCAATGGGGCGTATTTTAAAGCTTGATGGAGGTCTAGGGAATACACTGAATACCTCCCCTTAACACTCACAAACAAATGTCTGCCCATTAAAACAAATAAAAATAAAAATAATAACAATAAATAATAATAATAATAATAATATTTTTTTTTTTTTTTTTTTTTTTTTTTTTTTTGATCATACAATATCATACAAACACTTATTTTAGGAAAACGGACCATTCATTAACCTTATATATACATATTTGATTCCTTCATGTATTATCTGCAGGAAATTAACTTGGTAGAGAATTATAATAATGTCTTTCTTGGTTGGCGTTCCTCATTCTATCATGTATGTATATTGGCTGTGTGCGTTAAGATCATCTAGGTCATTCATTGTAGCATTTATAGCGCTTTCACACGAGTATTAGTTTGGCGATATTAACCCTCTCCGACATATGACGCGATTTTGAGCCTATTGGGGATACTTTAAAGCCTTTTTTACCATCAGGGGTATTTAGAAACCTTTAGTTTAGTTACTTCAACCTCTGCAGTGGTCTTTGAGTTAGCTGTGTTGAGCCTATTGGGGATACTTTAAAGCCTTTGTTACCATCAGGGGTATTTAGAAACCTTTAGTTTAGTTACTTCAACCTCTGCAGTTGTCTTTGAGTTAGCTGTGTTGAGCCTATTGGGGATACTTTAAAGCCTTTGTTACCATCAGGGGTATTTAGAAACCTTTAGTTTAGTTACTTCAACCTCTGCAGTTGTCTTTGAGTTAGCTGTGTTGAGCCTATTGGGGATACTTTAAAGCCTTTGTTACCATCAGGGGTATTTAGAAACCTTTAGTTTAGTTACTTCAACCTCTGCAGTTGTCTTTGAGTTAGCTGTGTTGAGCCTATTGAGGATACTTTAAAGCCTTTGTTACCATCAGGGGTATTTAGAAACCTTTAGTTTAGTTACTTCAACCTCTGCAGTTGTCTTTGAGTTAGCTGTGTTGAGCCTATTGGGGATACTTTAAAGCCTTTGTTACCATCAGGGGTATTTAGAAACCTTTAGTTTAGTTACTTCAACCTCTGCAGCTGTCTTTGAGTTAGCTGTGTTGAGCCTATTGGGGATACTTTAAAGCCTTTGTTACCATCAGGGGTATTTAGAAACCTTTAGTTTAGTTACTTCAACCTCTGCAGTTGTGTTTGAGTTAGCTGTGTTGAGCCTATTGGGGATACTTTAAAGCCTTTGTTACCATCAGGGGTATTTAGAAACCTTTAGTTTAGTTACTTCAACCTCTGCAGTTGTCTTTGAGTTAGCTATGTTGAGCCTATTGGGGATACTTTAAAGCCTTTGTTACCATCAGGGGTATTTAGAAACCTTTAGTTTAGTTACTTCAACCTCTGCAGCTGTCTTTGAGTTAGCTGTGGGCAGCAAACTAATTTTGGAGAGGTAATTATAAGAGTGAGAAAACTCTATTTCTTATTGCTAATCTGGCAACCTCTGCGTTATATGTGCATGCATGAAAGGGTTAAGACCTTTCGTCCCATTTCTTTGTCAATATTCAGACTTTTTGTGTTATTTAGGTGTCGATTTCTACCTGGCGAGCGATAGCGAGCCAGCATTTTATGGAGATATCTGGCTTCGCCGGAACCATTTTTCTATCGTAAAATGTACAAATTTAGCTTGCTGTCAAAACAATAATATATATATGCTGGCTCGCTACCGTTCGCCAGGAAAATATTGACAGCTGGATGGGGGTAAATGTCTTAAAACAGTAGGCTGAATGGGGCCGAATGGATACAAGCCAGAGAGAGAGGTTGAGAAAGAGAAAACAGCGAGGTGGGCTCCCTTAAGTTTATTCTAGCTATATTCTGACGATTTTGTGCAGTTTAAGAAGGATCGGGAGTAGTGGAAAGGGTTAAGTGAGATAGTTCGAAGCATGTTAATTTAAGTGAGATAGTTCGAAGCATGTTAATTTAAGTGAGATAGTTCGAAGCATGTTAATTTAAGTGAGATAGTTCGAAGCATGTTAATTTAAGTGAGATAGTTCGAAGCATGTTAATTTAAGTGAGATAGTTCGTAGCATGTTAATTTAAGTGAGATAGTTCGAAGCATCTTAATTTAAGTGAGATAGTTCGAAGCATGTTAATTTAAGTGAGATAGTTCGAAGCATGTTAATTTAAGTGAGATAGTTCGAAGCATCTTAATTTAAGTGAGATAGTTCGAAGCATCTTAATTTAAGTGAGATAGTTCGAAGCATGTTAATTTAAGTGAGATAGTTCGAAGCATGTTAATTTAAGTAAGATAGTTCGAAGCATGTTAATTTAAGTGAGATAGTTCGAAGCATGTTAAATTAAGTGAGATAATTCGAAGCATGTTAATTTAAGTGAGATAGTTCGAAGCATATTAATTTAAGTGAGATAGTTTGAAGCATGTTAATTTAAGTGAGATAGTTCGAAGCATGTTAATTTAGATGCTTATGTTCTGGGTGTAGTGCCCCCGAGTTCGAATCCCGGGAGGACCATATGCTTTCATTTAGTTTATTCAAGTGCATTGGGATTTCTAATTGATGATTAATGTTAAGAACGGGCCGTTACTTAATTGCCGACTTGCGAGTTTCGTTTTAAAAGGAAGTTGGAGCTGTAGACAACGATATTTAACAGAATGTACAGCTATGATACGGTCGTAGTACATTTATAAATACATAAAACCCAATTCAACATACTATTTATCCATCAGAAACTTACATTATTATTGCATTATTATTGCATTTGTTTAATATCGATGTTCACGGCTCCAACTTCCTTATAGCCTGAAACTCGCAGGTTGGCAATTGCTGGCGGCCCCATTTTAACCGAGTACAATCGTCTAATAGTAGCCGGAATAAAGTACAAAAGACGGCACCGGTAACGAAAGGGTTAAGGGGAGGTATTTAGTTTGTTCCCTAGACCTCTATCAAGCTAAAAATTACACCCCCTTGAGTCCCTTTCAAGATATATTTGTACATTTTTCGGTAGAAAAATGTCCAGGCCGAAGGCCGGTTCCTCTTAAATTACAGGCTCGCTATCGCTCGCCAGGATAAAATTGACACCTGAATGGCACGAAAGGTCTTTATATGGGGTGAAAGTGCTTAAAATCGCTAAACTAATGGGGCAAACGTTTTATAATATCAAAAGCAATGGGGCTAAACATGAGGGAGAAAGGGGTCAAGAAAAAAAAATCCCTCAAGTGGAGATCTCCCCTTAACAGCGACGAGCGGGTGGCAATGTGCGAAACGACCAAGGAGCGAACTTACCTCCGTCGTGCCATTCATGCATGATAGATTCATGCCATCTAAATTCATGGTCATTCTGTCCACCAGGGTCATTGCGTTATAATACATATATTTGGCTTCCGTTATTATTATGCCGGGAGAGAAATGTATGTATAGGTTGGTTGTTATTTTGGTAAGGGGATATTTCTTGTTTTCTTTTTGTTTAGTCTATTCATGTATGTATTCATGTATGTATTCATGTATGTATTCATGTATGTATTCATGTATGTATTCATGTATGTATTCATGTATGTATTCATGTATGTATTCATGTATGTATTCATGTATGTATTCATGTATGTATTCATGTATGTATTCATGTATGTATTCATGTATGTATTCATGTATGTATTCATGTATGTATTCATGTATGTATTCATGTATGTATTCATGTATGTATTCATGTATGTATTCATGTATGTATTCATGTATGTATTCATGTATGTATTCATGTATGTATTCATGTATGTATTCATGTATGTATTCATGTATGTATTCATGTATGTATTCATTTATGTATTCATGTATGTATTCATGTATGTATTCATGTATGTATTCATGTATGTATTCATTTATGTATTCATGTATGTATTCATGTATGTATTCATGTATGTATTCATGTATGTATTCATGTATGTATTCATGTATGTATTCATGTATGTATTCATGTATGTATTCATGTATGTATTCATGTATGTATTCATGTATGTATTCATTTATGTATTCATGTATGTATTCATGTATGTATTCATGTATGTATTCATTTATGTATTCATGTATGTATTCATGTATGTATTCATGTATGTATTCATGTATGTATTCATGTATGTATTCATGTATGTATTCATGTATGTATTCATGTATGTATTCATGTATGTATTCATGTATGTATTCATGTATGTATTCATGTATGTATTCATGTATGTATTCATGTATGTATTCATGTATGTATTCATGTATGTATTCATGTATGTATTCATGTATGTATTCATGTATGTATTCATGTATGTATTCATGTATGTATTCATGTATGTATTCATGTATGTATTCATGTATGTATTCATGTATGTATTCATGTATGTATTCATGTATGTATTCATGTATGTATTCATGTATGTATTCATGTATGTATTCATGTATGTATTCATGTATGTATTCATGTATGTATTCATGTATGTATTCATGTATGTATTCATTTATGTATTCATGTATGTATTCATGTATGTATTCATGTATGTATTCATGTATGTATTCATGTATGTATTCATTTATGTATTCATTTATGTATTCATGTATGTATTCATTTATGTATTCATGTATGTATTCATGTATGTATTCATGTATGTATTCATGTATGTATTCATGTATGTATTCATGTATGTATTCATGTATGTATTCATGTATGTATTCATGTATGTATTCATGTATGTATTCATGTATGTATTCATGTATGTATTCATGTATGTATTCATGTATGTATTCATTTATGTATTCATGTATGTATTCATGTATGTATTCATGTATGTATTCATGTATGTATTCATGTATGTATTCATGTATGTATTCATGTCGTATTTATTCATGTATGTGTTCATGTCGTATTTATTCATGTATGTATTTATTCATGTATGTGTTCATGTCGTATTTATTCATGTATGTGTTCATGTCGTATTTATTCATGTATGTATTCATGTATGTATTCATGTATGTATTCATGTATGTATTCATGTATGTATTCATGTATGTATTCATGTATGTATTCATGTATGTATTCATTTATGTATTCATGTATGTATTCATGTATGTATTCATGTATGTATTCATGTATGTATTCATGTATGTATTCATTTATGTATTCATTTATGTATTCATGTATGTATTCATTTATGTATTCATGTATGTATTCATGTATGTATTCATGTATGTATTCATGTATGTATTCATGTATGTATTCATGTATGTATTCATGTATGTATTCATGTATGTATTCATGTATGTATTCATGTATGTATTCATGTATGTATTCATGTATGTATTCATGTATGTATTCATGTATGTATTCATTTATGTATTCATGTATGTATTCATTTATGTATTCATGTATGTATTCATTTATTTTTTTAGTTTCCTCCCTAGACTTCCATTAAGGGGAGGTTTTTAGTGTGTTCCCTAGACTTCCAACAATCTTAAAATTACACCCCCTAGACCCCCTTTTCAAGATAAATGTGTACATTTTTCGGTAGAAAAATGTCCAGGCCGAAGGCTGATTCCTCTTAAATTACAGGCTCGCTATCGCTCGCCAGGAAAAAATCGATAGCTAAATGGAACGAAAGGTCTTAAAATTGACAGAATTGGGGCGAAAGTTCATAAAATAATCCAACTAATGGGGCGAACGTCTTAAAATGTCAATAGCAATGGGGCTAAACATGAGGGAGAAAGGGGTCCAGAAAAAAAGTCCCTCATGTGGAAATCCCCCCTTAAGCTTTAAAAATCACCCCGTTCAAGATAAATTTGTACATTTTTCGGTAGGTTTAAAGAATGTTCCGGTTCCTCTTAAAATGACAGGCTCGCTAGTGCTCGCCAGGATAAAATCGACACCTAAATAGCACGATAGGTCTTAAACTTGACAACGAAATGGGATAAAAGTGGTGAATTGTGATGGTATTTACCCTTAGGAGTCCTAGAGAGCTTTTCTAAACTGTATAAACTCGTCATATACTAGCCAAAATGAAAGTAAGAAACGCATCCTATCCTGAAGGCGTCAAATACAGAGTAGATAGTATTTAGTTTTTAGAATGTTGCTAAAGTAAGTCAAATGATAGTAATACACTTGGAAAAATGGTTTCTTTTAACCCTTTCAGACTCATATGACGCAGAGGTTGCCAGATTAGCAATAAGAAATAGAGTTCTCTCACTCATAATTACCTCTCCAAAATTAGTTTTCTGCCCACAGCTAACTCAAAGACAACTGCAGAGGTTGAAGTAACTATATTAAAGGTTTCTAAATACCCCAGATGGTAACAAAGGTTTTAAAGTATCCCTAATAGGCTCAAAATCGCGTCATATGTCGGAGAGGGTTAAGGGGAACTAGGTCGTTTTTTGATCTAGTTATTAATTTAATCCTATATTTCTTAGTTCCCTAGTTAGACCTCCATCAAGCTTAGACAAACATCCCCTAGATCCCCTTTCAAGACAAATTTGTAAAAAATTTCGGTAGACAAATTTCCCGGCCCAAGGCCAATGACTTCTAAAATTACAGGCTCCCTATCGCTCGCCAGGAAAAAATCGACAACTAAATGGCACGAAAGGTTTTAATATTGACAAAGAAATGGGGCGAAAGGTCTTAAAATCGCCAAACTAATGGTGCAAACGTCTTAAAAATGAAAACTATGGAGAAAGAGTGACTAGAAAGCCGGCCCATCCTTCCTTAAGTCTTAGAAACAAAATATATAACAAGTTGCCAATTATTGTTGTGTTTCCTTTCAATTTAGTAATGACAATGATAGGCAAAAAATATTATTATTAATATATAATACAGTATATATAATATACAGGTATACTGTATATATATATATATATATATATATATATATATATATATATTTTTTTTTTTTTTTTTTTCAAATAGTCTTTGACGCTTCATATTCTATCAATCGGTAACTTAGATCAGCATTATAATATAACAATTAGTATTGCCTTCCTTAAGGGGACTGACCTGCTCTGTTTTTTCTGGGTAGTAGCCATTCGACCCCATTCAGCCTACTGTTTTAAAACGTTTATCCTCATCCAGGTGTCGATTTACACCTGGCGAGCGATAGCGAGCCACCATATTTTGGATTATGTTTTAGACAGTTGATTTATTTTGTACATTTTTCGGTAGACAAATGTATCCGGAGAAGCCTGATTTATCTATACAATGAAGGCTCGCTGTCGCTTGCCAGGAAAAAATCGATACCTGAATGGGGAGAAGCGTCTTAAAACAGAAGGCTGAATGGGGCCGAATGGAAAAAAACCTAGAGGGAAAAAAAACCGGTTGGTTCCCTTAAACACAGTACAGTCGGCCTAATAAGTGATGCCTCGGCACCAATTATGTTTTGATCAATAATTCATATCAGCAATATTTACACATGATTTCTTCATTTTGAGCGAGACATACCAATTACATGTTCCTACACTTACCCACCCTATTCAACATCTGACAGACATTAATACAGCACAGAGCGAGCCAAACGTATTGATGGTTGAGCCATGACTTATTAGCGCCACTGTACATCCCCCCAAAATACATATAATAATTAACATATAATCAATTAAACGTAATATCATAATTAACTTTGTGCATATTAATAGTTATATATAAATGTATCTACCTATGTATAAAATTGAGATACTTATTATAATATATGCTTAAAATTACCATAACGCTACAATATATATTTCTCTTAAAGTTACTGAGAATGTGTGTAAGAATATTTGTTTTCATATTATCAGTACCGTAGTAATGTATGTGTAGCTTGTGTTTACTTCTAAATTATATTGCTGTAATATTTTATTATTATTATTATTATTATTATTATTATTATTATTTATTTGTATTATTATTATTATTATTATTATTATTATTATTATTATTTACATTTGTTCTTATTATTGTTATTTTTTATGCGATCATTGTGTGTATTATTATTTTTAATTATTATTATTATTATTATTATTATTATTATTATTATATGCATCAGACGTTCATATAAATATTCACACTATCGTAGCATTATCTCTTTAAGGGGAGATGGGCCGTTTTGTTGGTCTATTAAATAATGCATTCCTTTATATCTTAGTTTCTTCGCTAGACCTCCATCAAACTTAGAACAAAAAAAAACTAAACCCCCTTCAAGATAAATTTGTACATTTTTCGGTAGAAAAATGTCTCGGCCGAAGGCCGGTTCCTCTTAAAATGTCAGGCTCGCTGTCGCTCGCCAGGATAAAAAGTCGACACTTAAATGGCACGAAAGGTCTTAAAATTGACAACGAAATGGAGCGAAAGGTGTTAAAATCGTCAAACTAATGGGCCGAACGCCTTAAAATCTCAAATCAAATGGGGCTAAGCATGAGGGAGAAGGTGATCTAGAAAAATCGATCCATCTCCCCTAAATAGTAAATTCACACAAATATAATATACATGTTCAGAATATTTTCGGAATTCTGTGATGTTTGATTAAAAGGATATTTACTGATATTTACATGACATACGGAATATGGAAAATAATTAAAAACTAGGTACATGGGCCAATCTATCTATCTATCTATCTATCTATCTGTCTATTTAGCTATTTATCTATCTATCTATCTATCTATCTGTCTGTCTGTCTCTCTATCTGTCTATCTATATATCTATCTATCTATCTCTATATATCTCTCTATCTATCTATCTATCTGTCTGTCTGTCTGCGTTTCTGGATAATTATTAACCTGTCTATCTACCTATGCACACTAACTGATAGATATATAGACAAATAGATTGATAGAGAATAGATATTATATTAGATATACCGAGATAGGAAATTTAAATATAGTTAATATAAATTACTACATATGTATGAGCAAATATATCGAATGAAAAATAGATAGATAGATCGACAGATAAAGAGATGAATTAACCCTTTCAAGCTCCAATACGCGTTTCTGTTCTGTTTTCTGGCTACTATTAGACGATTTTATTCAGATTAGTAAAGGTATACAGAAGTCAAAGGGTTGATTGAGATGGTATTTACCCTTTTGATACCTACAGATCCTTCCTAAGCTGCATAAAATTGTCTAATAATAGCCAAAATAAACTGCTAACACGCGTCAGAGCTTCAAAGGGATAATATAGAGCTACCGTAGATAAAAAACAAATATATATATACACATACACAGGCAGCATAAGGTAGATAGATAGATAAAATAATGTAGATAGATATATATAAAATAATAAATAGGAAGGTAGATAGATAGATGGATAACGAGATAGATATAATATAGATATATACAAAATCAAACAAATATAAGTGATAGATACATAAGACTGGTAGAAAGATAGACAAATAGATTAAAAGTAGTAGTAGTAGTAGTAGTAGTAGTAGTAGTAGAGTAGAAACAAAATCAAACAAATATAGGTGATAGATACATAAGACTGGTAGAAAGATAGACAAATAGATTAAAAGTAGTAGTAGTAGTAGTAGTAGTAGTAGTAGTAGTAGTAGTAGAGTAGAAACAAAAGTAGTAGTAGTAGTAATAATAGTAGCAGCAGTAGTAGTAGTAATAGTAGTATAGTAATATCTGATGCTTGTAAAATAAAATGTATGAACAATATTAAATAAAAATCATTGTAGTAGTAGACAAAACAAGTAGTAGTAGTAGTAATAGTAGCAGCAGTAGTAGTAATAATAGTAGCAGCAGCAGCAGTAGTAGTAGTAGTAGTAGTAGTAATATATGATGCTTGTAAAATAAAATGTATGAACAATATTAAATAAAAATCAATGTAGTAGTAGTAGTAGTAATAGTAGTAGTAGTAGTAATAATAGTAGCAGCAGTAGGAGTAGTAGTAGTAGTAGAGTAGTAGTAACATACCAATTAGGCTTGAAATAGTAAAAATAGTAGAAGTTATAAAGCTAAAATCCTCCAAATGTTATGACTTAGACTACATATATACAATCATCTGACTGATCACCAACTACACTCTGTCCAACTTAACCAGGCCAAAAATGTCATCCTTTAAGTCACCCTTCAGTTACCAAGATCGGGACATGACAATTGTTCGCCTGGTTGATTTGAACAGCGTATAATCTTGACACTATTTGTTGTATCACTTCACATTTTCTCTCCATATATAACTCCTCTTACCGCATGTCTGGGCTCAACCCATTACCTGAGCATCCCAAACAGGCCCCAAGCACAAGCCAGAACCACCGTGCTTGCGGAAGGAAGGGGGGCGAAACCTGGGGGGACGAAAAGACCTGGGTTAGTGGTTAGTGAGGGGCGAAACCTGGGGGGAACGAAAAGACTTGGGTTAGTGGTTAGTGAGGGGCGAAACCTGGGGGGAACGAAAAGACCTGAGTTAGTGGTTAGGGGGGGGGGCGAAACCTGGGGGGGGGGACGAAAAGACCTGGATTAGTGGTTAGTGGGGGGCGAAACCTGGGGGGACGAAAAGACCTGGGTTAGTGGTTAGTGGGGGGCGAAACCTGGGGGGACGAAAAGACCTGGGTTAGTAGTTAGTGGGGGGCGAAACCAGGTGGGGGACGAAACGACCTGGGTTAGTAGTTAGTGGAGCTGAAAGGGAAATACTTGGGGTGTTAAGGAAATGTGTTAGATAAGGGGTTTTAGTTTGTTTCCTAGACCTCAACCAAGCTTAAAATTACACCCCCTAGACCCCCTTTCAAGATAAATGTGTACATATTTTGGCAGAAAAAATTGATAGGAATGGGGTGAAAGTTCTTAAAATCACCAAAGTAATGGGGAGAACGTCTTAAAATCTCAAAAGCAATGGGACTAAACAAGAGGGAGAAAGGGGTCCAAAAAAAATCCCTCTAGTGGAAATCTTCCCTTAAGGATTATGAGGGAAAGGGGTGATAGGTCGATAGATATAAGAAAATAGATTGTAGACACCAATCGAGCATGGCAATACCCAGGGGAGGCCTCATAGGCATGTGATAAGGAGTTGCTGGAACTCCTGTTTCATTTGTCTGGCCTCCCTCACTGTTTGTGGGTGTGTCTCACCTACACAGAGAGTAATCCAACCAGCTCCCACAAACACCTACACAGAGAGTAATCCAACCAGCTCCCACAAACACCTCATCCAATTCAATTCACCACACTATACAAGCACACCACACTTTTCTCCAACACAGCAAAAAAAAAAAAAAAAAATCACTCTTAATTTGGGGTGAGACACTTGTCACAAGAAGCTTTGCATTTTTCTCCTTCATACAAAAAACAAAAACAAAAAAACTTTCTCTTCATAATTTGTTGGGGGCACAAGGCCTTGGGTGGGGCTTTGGTGTCCCGGGTGTTTCCGCACCCTCCTCAGCCCCTCGCCTGGGAGCGGCTTCGGTCACCTGGGCTTTCTTAGTGGTAAAGCTGGGGAGGGTTCTGTGGGGGTGCTTGGTTATGGCCTTGGCCTTTCCCGGGACCTTGGGGCTGCTCGGCCAGACAGCCTGGGGAACAACAACAACAAAAACACGTGGTGTTACTTCTGTAAGGTTGGTAGGCATGAGAGACAATATTGTCAAATTCGTTGGCGCTACCAATACCTAGAAATCAGATAGGTACTCTTCCCGCGGGAGGGGGAAAGTGGTACGTGTACAAAATGTTTGTGATAGTTTTTGGGAAATAGTTTGGAAACCTGCGAACTTGTTTCCCACGAACCAATTTTCCGATTTTGAAGAGGGACTTGGAAATAGGATCGTATGTAATATACTAGAATTTAGTTGGAAATGCGTACGTGGTAACAAGTACGTGTTGATAGTGCATTTTATACCGAGTGGATATTTTCGAACATAATTCCAGTTATCACCTTTTTTAAACTAGTTCAAAGTAGAACATTTCGAACATAATTCCAACACCCTTTGTTTTGGCCTTTTAGAACTTACTGACGTTTACTTGGAAAGACATTCGAACAGGCACCCTGTTTCAAACCCTGCACTATCAACACGTACTTATTACCACGTACGTATATCCAACTAAATTTTGTAATATTACATACGATCCTATATCCATGTCCCTGTTCAAAATCGGAAAATTGGATCGTGGGAAACAAGTTCGAAGGATTTTCGAACTTTTTGCCGAATTTCGAATTTAATACCGAGAGGATATTTTCGAACATAATTCCAATTAGCACTTATCGAACCTAATTCAAACTAGAACATTTCGAACTTAATTCCAACAACCTAGTTTTTGGCCTTTTCGAACTTACTGACGTTTACTTGGAAATAAGTTCGGAAACGTACCTGTTTCAAACCTTGCACTATCTTAATGTAAACGTACCTAATTCACCCTCCCCTTCCCGCACGATGCCTTTATTTACCAAGAAACAAACAGAACCAGGAGTTGGCGAACATTAGTGACGTACAATCTGGGATATTAAGGAGTTGACGAACATTAGTGACGTACAATCGGGGGTATTAAGGAGTTGACGAACATTAGTGACGTACAATCTGGGGTATTAAGGAGTTGACGAACATTAGTGACGTACAATCGGGGGTATTAAGGAGTTGACGAACATTAGTGACGTACAATCGGGGGTATTAAGGAGTTGGCGAACATTAGTGACGTACAATCTGGGGTATTAAGGAGTTGACGAACATTAGTGATGTACAATCTGGGGTATTAAGGAGTTGAAGAACATTAGTGACGTACAATCTGGGGTATTAAGGAGTTGACGAACATTAGTGACTTACAATCGGGGGTATTAAGGAGTTGACGAATATTAGTGACGTACAATCGGGGGTATTAAGGAGTTGACGAACATTAGTGACGTACAATCTGGGGTATTAAGGAGTTGGCGAACATTAGTGACTTACAATCGGGGGTATTAAGGAGTTGACGAACATTAGTGACGTACAATCTGGGGTATTAAGGAGTTGACGAACATTAGTGACTTACAATCGGGGGTATTAAGGAGTTGACGAACATTAGTGACGTACAATCTGGGGTATTAAGGAGTTGACGAACATTAGTGACTTACAATCTGGGGTATTAAGGAGTTGACGAACATTAGTGACGTACAATCGGGGGTATTAAGGAGTTGACAAACATTAGTGACTTACAATCGGGGGTATTAAGGAGTTGACGAACATTAGTGACTTACAATCTGGGGTATTAAGGAGTTGACGAACATTAGTGACTTACAATCGGGGGTATTAAGGAGTTGACAAACATTAGTGACTTACAATCTGGGGTATTAAGGAGTTAACGAACATTAGTGACGTACAATCTGGGGTATTAAGGAGTTGACGAACATTAGTGACTTACAATCTGGGGTATTAAGGAGTTGGCAAACATTAGTGACTTACAATCTGGGGTATTAAGGAGTTGACGAACATTAGTGACGTACAATTTGGGGTATTAAGGAGTTGACGAACATTAGTGACTTACAATCGGGGGTAATAAGGAGTTGACGAACATTAGTGACTTACAATCGGGGGTATTAAGGAGTTGACGAACATTAGTGACGTACAATCTGGGGTATTAAGGAGTTGACGAACATTAGTGACTTATAATCTGGGGTATTAAGGAGTTGACGAACATCAGTGACTTACAATCTGGGGTATTAAGGAGTTGACGAACATTAGTGACTTACAATCGGGGGTATTAAGGAGTTGACGAACATTAGTGACTTACAATCTGGGGTATTAAGGAGTTGACGAACATTAGTGACTTACAATCGGGGGTAATAAGGAGTTGACGAACATTAGTGACTTACAATCGGGGGTATTAAGGAGTTGACGAACATTAGTGACGTACAATCTGGGGTATTAAGGAGTTGACGAACATTAGTGACTTACAATCTGGGGTATTAAGGAGTTGACGAACATCAGTGACTTACAATCTGGGGTATTAAGGAGTTGACGAACATTAGTGACTTACAATCGGGGGTATTAAGGAGTTGACGAACATTAGTGACTTACAATCTGGGGTATTAAGGAGTTGACGAACATTAGTGACGTACAATCTGGGGTATTAAGGAGTTGACGAACATTAGTGACTTACAATCTGGGGTATTAAGGAGTTGGCAAACATTAGTGACTTACAATCTGGGGTATTAAGGAGTTGACGAACATTAGTGACGTACAATTTGGGGTATTAAGGAGTTGACGAACATTAGTGACTTACAATCGGGGGTAATAAGGAGTTGACGAACATTAGTGACTTACAATCGGGGGTATTAAGGAGTTGACGAACATTAGTGACGTACAATCTGGGGTATTAAGGAGTTGACGAACATTAGTGATGTACAATCTGGGGTATTAAGGAGTTGACGAACATCAGTGACTTACAATCTGGGGTATTAAGGAGTTGACGAACATCAGTGACTTACAATCGGGGGTATTAAGGAGTTGACGAACATTAGTGACTTACAATCTGGGGTATTAAGGAGTTGAAGAACATTAGTGACGTACAATCTGGGGTATTAAGGAGTTGACGAACATTAGTGACGTACAATCTGGGGTATTAAGGAGTTGACGAATATTAGTGACGTACAATCGGGGGTATTAAGGAGTTGAAGAACATTAGTGACGTACAATCTGGGGTATTAAGGAGTTGACGAATATTAGTGACGTACAATCGGGGGTATTAAGGAGTTGACGAACATTAGTGACTTACAATCGGGGGTATTAAGGAGTTGACGAACATTAGTGACTTACAATCGGGGGTATTAAGGAGTTGACGAACATTAGTGACGTACAATCTGGGGTATTAAAGAGTTGAAGAACATTAGTGACGTACAATCTGGGGTATTAAGGAGTTGAAGAACATTAGTGACGTACAATCGGGGGTATTAGGGAGTTGACAAACATTAGTGACGTACAATCTGGGGTATTAAGGAGTTGACGAATATTAGTGACGTACAATCTGGGGTATTAAGGAGTTGACGAACATTAGTGACGTACAATTTGGGGTATTAAGGAGTTGACGAACATCAGTGACTTACAATCTGGGGTATTAAGGAGTTGACGAACATCAGTGACTTACAATCGGGGGTATTAAGGAGTTGACGAACATTAGTGACGTACAATCTGGGGTATTAAGGAGTTGAAGAACATTAGTGACGTACAATCTGGGGTATTAAGGAGTTGACGAACATTAGTGACGTACAATCTGGGGTATTAAGGAGTTGACGAATATTAGTGACGTACAATCGGGGGTATTAAGGAGTTGAAGAACATTAGTGATGTACAATCTGGGGTATTAAGGAGTTGACGAATATTAGTGACGTACAATCGGGGGTATTAAGGAGTTGACGAACATTAGTGACTTACAATCGGGGGTATTAAGGAGTTGACGAACATTAGTGACGTACAATCTGGGGTATTAAGGAGTTGACGAACATTAGTGACGTACAATCTGGGGTATTAAGGAGTTGAAGAACATTAGTGACGTACAATCGGGGGTATTAGGGAGTTGACAAACATTAGTGACGTACAATCTGGGGTATTAAGGAGTTGACGAATATTAGTGACGTACAATCGGGGGTATTAAGGAGTTGACGAACATTAGTGACTTACAATCTGGGGTATTAAGGAGTTGACGAACATTAGTGACTTACAATCTGGGGTATTAAGGAGTTGACGAACATTAGTGACTTACAATCTGGGGTATTAAGGAGTTGACGAACATTAGTGACTTACAATCTGGGGTATTAAGGAGTTGACGAACATTAGTGACGTACAATCTGGGGTATTAAGGAGTTGACGAACATTAGTGACGTACAATCTGGGGTATTAAGGAGTTGACGAACATTAGTGACTTACAATCGGGGGTATTAAGGAGTTGACGAACATTAGTGACGTACAATCTGGGGTATTAAGGAGTTGACGAACATTAGTGACTTACAATCGGGGGTATTAAGGAGTTGACGAACATTAGTGACTTACAATCTGGGGTATTTAGGAGTTGACGAACATTAGTGACTTACAATCTGGGGTATTAAGGGGAGGTTTTTAGTGTGTTTCCTAGATTTCCAACAAGCTTGAAATTACACCCCCACAACCCCTTTTCAAGATAAATGTGTACATTTTTCGGTAGAAAAATGGCCGGTTCCTCTTAAATTACAGGCTTGCTGTCGCTCGCCAGGAAATAATCGACACCTAAATGGGACGAAAGGTCTTAAAAGTGACATAAATGGGGTGAAAGTTCTTAAAATCGCCAATCTAATGGGGCGAACGTCTTAAAATCTCAAATGCAATGGGGCTAAACATGAGGGAGAAAGGGGTAAAGAAAAAAATCCCTCAAGTGGAATTCTCCCCTTAAGTGTTGAAACTGTGTTGTCATAGATTCCAATGGTTTTCGCTCAAGAAGTGTTATTGGTATCTTTATAGTTACTGGGAAAAGTGCTTATCCCTCAGAGTATTAGTCAGTGTCCGAAACTTTGTGAAATATCTGACAACACTTATTAACCTCGACTGTACCATCTGGGGTCATAGTCTGGGGTAATATTAAGCATTCCCAGCAATAGTAATACTAAAATAATAATACAAAAATATATAATAATAATAATAATAATAATAATAATAATAATACTAATAATAATAATAATAATAATAATAATAATAATAATAATAATAATGATAATAATAATAATAATAATAATAATATAATAATAATAATGCAAATAAATAATATAATATACAAATAAATAATAATAATAATAATAATAATAATAATAATAATAATAATAATTAATAATAATAATAATAATAATAATAATAATAATAATAATAATAATAATAGTGAACTTGTAGAGGTATAAATATACCCCCCATACAATAAACTAGCGGTTCATTATTCTCCCTGGATGTAATGATAATAATAATGATAATAATAATGAGCTACACTACACCGCCACTCGCCGCTTTTGTGATAAATGGAATAATTATGCTCCGCGAGTTAAAAGCACCGAGGAACTATTTAATGAGGGTCACCGGCGGTTTTTTTATCTTTCTCGCCTGTTCTCTCTTTCCCTGGCTTGTATCCATTCGGCCCCATTCAGCCAACTGTTTTAAGACGTGTATTACCATTCAGGCGTCGATTTCTTCCTGGCGAGCGATAGCGAGCCAGCATTGTATGGAGAAATCCGGCTTAGCCGAAGAAATTTTTCTATCGAAAAATGTACAAATTTAGCTTGCTGTCGAAACAAAAATATATATGCTGGCTCGCTACCGCTCGCCAGGAAAATATTGACACTTGGATAGGGGTAAACGTCTTAAAACAGTAGGCTGAATGGGGCCGAATGAATACAAGCCAAAGAGAGAGAGGGAGAGAAAGTGAACAAAAGCGAGGTGGGCTCCGGGAGTTAAAAGCACCGAGGAAATATTTAATGAGGCGAGATGGGCATTATTCACACCGCTGAAATATGAATCACTGGCGGCCCATAGTCACTCACCATAGCATTCATAGCATACATAGCATTCATTATACCACGGGCACAGTTTTGGATATATATACAGTATATATATATATATATATATATATATAACGGTCTTTTAGGAGGTGTTTACAGGACCTATAATTAACCTGTTTTTTTCAAGTTAGCAAGAAATTGACTCCTCCATAATTATCTCAAGGAAGGATTTTAGTTTGCTCCAATTATTTCTGTCAAGCTTAAAACACACTCCCAAGACCCCTTAAGAGATATACTCGTGCATTTTTCGGGAGGAAAATGTCCCGGCCGAAGGCCAATTCTTCCACAATTTCAGGCCCACACACGGCAGATCCCTTTCACCCCAACCCATCTCGTCCATATGCCTATCTAAATTTATCTTAAAGCTCTCTATCGCGTTTTTATCCCGCTATAGCACTCGGTAGCATATTCCACATATTTATTACAACTCTGTTACCAAACCAACATTTGCTTATATCTGTTCTGAAACAAATGTTATCTAATTTGAATAGTACTGGGACTAAATGCATGCCATTTTGGAGACATATTACCATTACTTTAAGGGGAGACTGGCCGTTTGTTTGGTCTATTAATTCATGTATTCATATATTTTTTTAAAGTTTCCTCCCTAGACCTTCATCAAGCTTAGAAAAACACCCCCTAGACCCCCCTTCAAGAGAAATTTGTACATTTTTCGGTAGAAAAATGTCCCGGCCTAAGGCCGCTTCCTCTTAATATTGCAGGCTCGCTATCGCTCGCCAGGAAATAATCGACACCTAAATGGCACGAAAGGTCTTAAAATTGACAACTAAATGGGATGAAAGGTGTTAAAATCGTCAAATTAATGGGTCGAACGTCTTATGATCTCAAAACTAGTGGGGCTAAACATTAGGGAGAAGGGGGTCCAGAAAAACGGTCTGCCTCCCCTTAAGAACACGTGGAATATTTGGGCATGGATACAGGATATGGGTGAGAAATTAATAGTACTGGGAGTAAACTCATGCCATTTTGGGAGAACAATAACCATTACTTTCAAAACACGTGGACAATTTGGTGATCAGCTTAAAAAGTCGTCTGTGTGTGCCGAAAAGTTGATGTTATATCGAGATGTTGTCAGTGTTCTTTCTTAGTGTTCGACGGCGTTACGTGACTGTACGTGATGACTACAAGCTGTTCTCGTCGTACCTTACACTGGCAGCGTCATTTGGCGGTTTGACGTCATTTTGCGGTTTGACGTCGCGCGACTTCACCACCACATTATGCGACTGCACAACAACGCCACACCTTAGTATACAAACATGTCACATATTCATAATGACATCTATCTATCTATCTATCTATCTATCTACTCAGGCCCAATCCCCATTTTTCCTATTTTTTTGTTTTTATTTATTTTAATATTTTTTTTTATTTTAATTTTTTTTTGGGTGGCCGACTCAAGACAGAGCAAGAACAGGGACACCACAAAACACAACAGAAAACAACGAACACACAAAAACAAAACACAAATTCACATAATGACAGGCTACGATTAAAAGTCAGGTCAGGAGACGCTACGAAATTTTAGCGGACCCATTAAAATTTTCGTAGCCTTCCACGAGATAACAAGAGACACTGTGACACGTGATGAGATGTAACGAAACGTATGGAGACTTCAACAAGAAACGCTTATCGTGGCCAAGTCGTGAATGTGTGACAGGGCCTTTTGGGTTTAGAATCATCATCCAGCATCCACGAGCACCTCATCCAGATATTTGTGGAACAGCTCGTAACCAACCCTAGACATTGTGATCTGCTCACCCCATCAATCCCCCACCCCATCAATCCCCCCCCCCCCCCCACCGAGACGAGCAACAAGACACTAACACACTCATCCCTATCCGAGCAAAAACCCAAATATATTAATATTTTGTGTCATGCCCCAGCGAGGGTTCGAACCCAGGCCAGTAGTGCAGCACTCCAGTACCTAACCAACCAAACCACCGAGGAGCTTAAAAGTAAATCATATATAATTCATCCCTTTAATGTCTAGAGTGTACCAAGGCTTAATATATGCGCCTTGTGTTCACCATAATAAAGACAAACTATGCGAACTTTACTGACGGGGGTTAAATTGTTGCTCTCTCTCTCTATTTCTCTCTCTCTTCGAATCCCGGGAGGGCCATATGCTTTCATTAGTTTATTCAAGTACATTGAAGTTTGTATTTGATATTAATGTTAAAGAACGGGGTGTTACTTACATATATATATATATATATATATATATATATATATATATATATATATAATTATATATATAATATATATATATATATATATATATATATATATACACATATATATATATACATATATATATATATATATATATATATATATATATATATATATATATATACATACTGTATATTATATGCCTCTATCTGTATGGCAACCCCTTGTATCTGTCCTTATATTTACCTCCTTATCTCTCTCACTCCCTCTCATTCTCTCCTTCTCTCTCTCTCTCTCTCTCTCTGCATAATTTACCGTGACCTAATCTATAGCGCCTTTCTTCAAGGCAATTTTGTTTTCCCGATAGTCTGAAATTTATGAGAATATTAAAATTGTTTTGTTGATATGTAGGGACAGTGACAGAGCGGAGAGAGAGAGAGAGAGAGAGAGAGAGAGAGAGAGAGAGAGAGAGAGAGAGAGAGAGAGAGAGAGAGAGAGAGAGAGAGAGAGAATACTTGGCTATCGGTGTGATCAATTAATTACGGGATAGGCTTTTAACCCTTCAATAACATTTATGTATGTATGTATGTATGCATGTACTCAGGCCCATTCCCCATATTTTTTTTTTTCTGGGGGTGGCCGACTCGAGACAGAACCCGAATAGGGACAACACAACACAACAGAAAACAATGAACACACAAAAACAAAACTCAAATTCACACACATCTAGGTCACCCAGGAGAAGACCCAGAGACCAGGGATCACCAAGGTCCCTCCAGCACTCCCCCGGCCCCAGACCATCACTATTCGAGTTTATATTGTCTCCTAAGGATCTCTAGCAATCAAAGGGGTAACTCTGTCTCAATTAATCCCTTGACTCCCACAAATATTTCGGAAACTGAAGGGGAGAATATATATATATATATATATATATATATATATATATATATATATATATATATATATATATATATATATATATATACTGGTACTTATTAATTAATTAATGTATATATTTATTTATTTATACATTTATTATATATATTGTTTTAGTTTCTTCCTTAGACCTACATCAAGCTTTCAAAAAAATACCCCCAAGACCACCCCCTAAAGATAAACTTGTGCATTTTTCGGAAGAAAATTACCACGGTCGAACGCCAGTTCCTCTTAACTTGCAGGCTCGGTATCACTCACCAGGAAATAATCGACACCTAAGTGGCACGACAGCTCCTAATATTGACAATGAAATGGGGCGAAACTATCAAAATAGCCATACTAATGGAGCAAACGTCTTTAATTGCAAAACTAATAGGGTTAAACAAAAGGGAGAAGGGCGTCCGGAATAAACACCCCAATAAGCCAAGGGAGCATTTCACAGCTGCGAATTGTGTGCTTGAATCATGAGAACAGTGACTTGAGCTGATTCCAAAGTGAATAGTGGTTAAACAATGCCATCCAAGATCAACGGGTAGACACAGTAAGGATTTTAACTCCCTTATGTACCGGCGACGTCTTTTTAATCCTATTCTAGCTACATTTAGACGATTTTATGAAGCTTAGGAAGGATATATGATAGCTACAAAATTTAATTGAGATAGTCTGTAGCCTTTCAATTGGTAGACATCCGTCGCAAGCTTAACATAATCGTCTAATAGTTGCCAGAATATAATGAAAGGGACGTCACTGGTACAGAAAGGGTTAAACGACTTTGATGGGACCCGGAAATATCATTGGAGTGTCCGGAATGGCTTATAATAATATCATTGGAGTGTCCGGAATGGCTTATAATAATATCATTGGAGTGTCCGGATTGGCTTATAATATCATTGGAGTGTCCGGAATGGCTTATAATAATATCATTGGAGTGTCCGGAATGGCTTATAATATTATTGGAGTGTCCGGAATGGCTTATAATAATATCATTGGAGTGTCCGGAATGGCTTATAATATCATTGGAGTGTCCGGAATGGCTTATAATATCATTGGGGTGTCCGGAATGGCTTATAATATCATTGGAGTGTCCGGAATGGCTTATAATATCATTGGAGTGTCCGGAATGGCTTATAATATCATTGGAGTGTCCGGAATGGCTTATAATATCATTGGAGTGTCCAGAATGGCTTATAATATCATTGGAGTGTCCGGAATGGCTTATAATATCATTGGAGTGTCCAGAATGGCTTATAATATCATTGGAGTGTCCGGAATGGCTTATAATAATTATAAAGTCATCAGTCAAATGAAGCGAGTAAACAATTGACCAGCTGCGAGTTTCAGGCTAAATAGAAGTTGGAGCCGTAATCATTGTTATTCAAGAGAAATGCAATAATAATGTAGGATCTTGATGGATAATAAGTATGTTGAATTGGGCTTTATGTGTTTATATTACTACAACCGAATTTAATGAATAATTCTACTAAATATCAAGGCTTACAGTTCCAACTTCCTTATAGCCCCCCTATGATAGGCCTGTCTCTGGTGATAGCAGTCCCCCTGGTATCTAAAAGGGGTGTTTTCGGGTGGCTGGGACTCGATAGCCTTGGTGGGAAACCCATCTAGGGGAATAAACCCTAAACAAATTACCGATGGGCGACACGGTAATCGGTGCAGGTGGCGATCTCTATAACAGATAACAGATGGGGAGATTGCCGGCACCAATCGAACAAGGCAATACCCAGGGGAGACCTATAGGCATTTAATTTGATAAGGAGTTGCTGGAACTCCTGTTTCATTTGTTTGGTTTCCCTTACTGTTTCTGTTCGTGCCTCATCTACACAGAGTGATCCAGCTGGCTCTCACAAACACCTGCTATCTACTTCACTACACTAAACAAGCACACCACACTTTTTTTCTGCCACAAAAAAAAAAAAAAAAATCTGCCACTCTTTAAACTCTGGGGGAGGCACTTGTCACAGGCAGCTCTTCCTTTTGTCTCCCTCATCCACATAGAAAACAACCGCAGGTGTTTGATTGTAGATATAGTATTACGGCAACTGTGAAGCAACCCATTCTTAGCTCAACATATCATATCTCTATCTATCTATCTATATGCTCAGGCCCAATCCCCATTTTGGGGGTAGCCGACTCAAGACAGAGCAAGAACAGGGAAAACACAAAAACAACATAAAACAAAAAACATATCATATACGACAACATTTCAAATTCGGCTTAAGGGAGGGTTTTATTTTCTGGACCCCTTCTCCTGTCATGTTTGACACTATACATTTTGAGGTTTTAAGACGTTTGCCCTTTTAATTTGGCGATATTCAAACCTTTTGTTCTATTTCTTTGTCAATTTTAAGACATTTTGTGCAATTTAGATGTCGTTTTTTTTCCCTAGTGAGCGATTTCGAGCCAGCAATGTTAAGAGGAATCGGCCCTCGGCCGGGGTATTCTGCTACCGATATATACATGAATTTACCTGGAAGTTGGGTCTTGAGGGTATATTTCTAACCTCTTCTGTACCGGTGACGTCCTTTTAACCTTAGTCTGGCTGCCATTAGACGATTTTATTCAGCTTAAAAAGAGCCTCCAGCAATTACCAGGCTTGTAACTATCTCACTTAACCTTTCATACCAAAGATCCGCATTAAACTTCACAAAATCGTCTAAACATAGCTAGAATAAAATTAAAAAGACGTCGCCGGTATAGAAGGTGTTAATTTGCTGGAGGTCTACGGAGGAAACACAATATATATATAAACAAAGAATCAAATAATAATACAAATCCTTAACTTAAGGGGAGATTTCCACTTGAGGGATTTTTTTATTTACCCCCTGGCTCCCTCATGTTTAGCCCCATTGCTTTTGAGATTTTAAGACGTTCGCCACATTAGTTTGGCGATTTTAAGAACTTTTGCCCCATTTATGTCACTTTTAAGACCTTTCGTGCCATTTAGGTGTCGATTTTCCCTGGCGAGCGATAGCGAGCCTGTAATTTAAGAGGAACCGGCCTTCGGCCGGGAAATTTTTCTACCGAAAAATGTACAAATTTACCTTGAAAGGGGGTCAAGGGGGTGTAATTTTAAGCTTGATGGAAGTCTAGGGAACACACTTAAAAACCTCCCCTTAATGGGGGGATGGTTCACTTTTTGGTAGATTTCTTCATTGATTTATTATTTTCTTTAGTTTTCTCCCTAGACCTCCATCAAACTTTAAAAAAACATCCATCGGCCGAAGGCCGGTTACTTTTAAGATTACAGGCTCGCTATCGCTCGCCAGGAAAAAATCGACACCTAAATGGCACGAAAGGTCTTACATTTGACAACGAAATGGGGCAAAAGGTATTAAAATCGCCAAACTAATGGGCCGAACGTCATAAAATCTGAAAACTATTGGGGGTAAGCATGAGGAAGAAAGATGACCAGAAAAACAGCCCATGTCCCCTTAAGCTCAATATTTGCAGGGATTCCTATGCTGTGATATTTTCTAGGAAATGTAATTGGGAACCTTCCTATTAGATGAATGTGTAGGTATTGTTACATCTACATTAGTATATCAATAAATGTGTTGACAAATCACATGTGTTAGAATTATTATGTTTCAATTTACAGACTTGGGTATGTAGTATTCTAATTCAGCAGACTGAGAATGGAGACCTATCCTTAGCTCACATCAATATGCCAGAGACACTTTCTTAACTTCATATCAGCAAAAGGGTAACAATATACTGTATATATAAATTGCCTTTATACCTAAATCTAAATCCTCAACGATAACCTCATTCAAATTTAGCTCTCAACAGACGGCCATTCTTACGCAGACAAAAGCAAAATAAATAAAATAACTCCATCTCGTGTGCTTAATAAAAATTGGGAAAGAAAATGGGCTGTCATGGGGGTCTTTCGAGTACAAAGAAAACGGATATTTGGGAAAGAAAATGGGCTGTCATGGGGTCTTCCGAGTACAAAGAAAACGGATACCTCGCAATAAAATAAAACGGAGGGGGAAACTTGAGGAAAAAAAGTAATGCCTGTTTATGTACAATTTAAAGTTGAGCGCTATATTTTTGGGGGTTGGAATTACCGGGCCCATTAACTCTATTATCATTTATTCAGCGCCGTGTAGTAGTAGGAGAGAGAGTGAGAGTGAGAGTGAGAGAGAGAGAGAGAGAGAGAGAGCATGAGTACGTAAGTTTTAAATAGTGAGAGAGAGAGTGGCAGCATAGATATATAGACATAGCCAGATATAATTTATAATGGTATATGCTATATAAAAAAAAGAGAGAGAGAGAGAGAGAGAGAGAGAGAGAGAGAGAGAGAGAGAGAGAGAGAGAGAGAGAGAGAGAGAGAGAGAGCATAATGAGTACGTATATATTAAATAAAGGGAGAGAGAAAGGGGTAAAACACATATATAGACATAGACGGATATAATTTATAATGGTATATGCTATTAGTATGTGTTTTCCACCAACCAACTTCACCTCTAAACTCAATGAATGAAATCAACAAATACACGTGGCACTACAAGGACTCGAACCTAGGATACTCACATCGAAATTCCGCGCACTTATGCATTATACACTATACAGAGAGAGAGAGAGAGAGAGAGAGAGAGAGAGAGAGAGAGAGAGAGAGAGAGAGAGAGAGAGAGAGAGAGAGAGGAAGGGAGGGAGGAAGTAGGAAGCATTGCATTTCCTCGCGAGTGTAAATTTTAAGACAAATCCTAAAATGTTTACTGTCCGTTTTTGGGGGACCGATGTTGGTAGTTGTGGTTGATTGTGGTAGTTGTGGTTGATTGTGGTAGTTGTGGTTGATTGTGGTAGTTGTGGTTGATTGTGGTAGTTGTGGTTGATTGTGGTAGTTGTGGTTGATTGTGGTAGTTGTGGTTGATTGTGGTAGGTGTGGTGATTGTGGTAGTTGTGGTTGATGGTGGTAGTTGTGGTGATGGTGGTAGTTGTGGTTGATTGTTGTAGTTGTGGTTGATTGTGGTAGGTGTGGTGATGGTGGTAGTTGTGGTGATGGTGGTAGTTGTGGTTGATGGTGGTAGCTGTGGTTAATTGTGGTAGTTGTGATTGATTGTTGTAGTTGTGGTTGATTGTGGTAGTTGTGGTGATGGTGGTAGTTGTGGTGATTGTGGTAGTTGTGGTTGATTGTGGCAGTTGTGGTGATGGTGGTAGTTGTGGTTGATGGTGGTAGTAGTGGTGATTGTGGTAGTTGTGGTGATTGACGTAGTTGTGGTGATGGTGGTAGTTGTGGTTGATGGTGGTAGTAGTGGTGATAGTGGTAGTTGTGATTATTGTGGTAGTTGTGATGATGGTGTTAGCTATGGTGATAGTGGTAGTTGTGATTATTGTGGTAGTTGTGATGATGGTGTTAGCTATGGTGATTGTGGTGGTGATTGTGGTGGTAGTTGTGATTATTGTGGTAGTGGTAGTTGTGATGATGGTGTTAGCTATGGTGATAGTGGTAGTTGTGGTTGATTTTGGTAGTTGTGGTTGATTGTGGTAGTTGTGATGATGGTGGTAGTTGTGTTGATGGTGGTAGTTGTGGTTGATTGTGGTAGTTGTGTTGATGGTGGTAGTTGTGGTTGATTGTGGTAGTTGTGTTGATGGTGGTAGTTGTGGTGATTGTGGTAGTTGTGGTGATGGTGGTAGTTGTGGTGATTGTGGTAGTTGTGGTTGATTGACACGAGAAGTCTTAATATTGGCAAAGAAAAGGGGCGAAAGGTCTTAAAATAGCCAAACTAATGGCCTGAACGTCTTAAAATCTGAAACCTAATGGGACTAAACATGAGGGAGAAGGGGGACCAGAAAAGCGAACCATTTCCCCTAAAGTCGGTGTCACACTAGCGATTTCGACCGTTAACCCTTTCAAGATCCAATACGGATTTCTTTTCTGATTTCCGGCTATAAGTAGATTTATTTTATTCAGATTAGGAAGGGGATATGTAAGTCTGAGGGTTATTTTTTTTGTTATTGATTGATGTTTTATTGATTGATGTGTATAAATTGACGGCTCAATTTGCTGTAGCCCTTTGTGAGTTACAGAAGTTGGAGGTTACGATTTCTGCCCAATCTAGAATGAACGGACTAAAATCGTCTCAATGTTGCCAGAACAAAAAAAAACAGTCAAAGGCCAGTATCTTCTGAATTGCAGGTTCGCTATCGCTCGCCAGGAAAAAGATTTGGCAAGCAAAGGACCCAAAAGGTCTTAAAATCGCCAAACGAATGGGGCGAATATCTTAGATTCTCAAAACTAATAGGGCTAAACATGAGGAAGTATAATATTTACTTCGATAATGTGACTCCATTTAAGTGCTCCTGTCTCATGAGTAATAGGTGAGCTCACAGATGATTCTCGGACAATAAGGTAGCTCAAAGATGGTTCCTGGACAATAAGGTAGCTCAAAGATGGTTCCTGGACAATAAGGTAGCTCAAAGATGGTTCCTGAACAATAAGGTAGCTCACGGATGATTCCTGGACAATAAGGTAGCTCACAGATGGTTCCTGGACAATAAGGTAGCTCAAAGATGGTTCCTGGACAATAAGGTAGCTCACGGATGGTTCCTGGACAATACGGTAGCTCACAGATGGTTCCCAGACAATAAGGTAGCTCACAGATGGTTCCTGGACAATAAGGTAGCTCAAAGATGGTTCCTGGACAATAAGGTAGCTCACAGATGGTTCCTGGACAATAAGGTAGCTCACAGATGGTTCCCGGACAATAAGGTAGCTCAAAGATGGTTCCCGGACAATAAGGCAGCTCACAGATGGTTCCTGGACAATAAGGTAGCTCACAGATGGTTCCCGGACAATAAGGTAGCTCACAGATGGTTCCTGGACAATAAGGTAGCTCACAGATGATTCCCGGACAATAAGGTAGCTCAAAGATGGTTCCCGGACAATAAGGCAGCTCACAGATGGTTCCTGGACAATAAGGTAGCTCACAGATGGTTCCCAGACAATAAGGCAGCTCACAGATGGTTCCTGGACAATAAGGTAGCTCACAGATGGTTCCCGGACAATAAGGTAGCTCACAGATGGTTCCTGGACAATAAGGTAGCTCACAGATGGTTCCCGGACAATAAGGTAGCTCAAAGATGGTTCCCGGACAATAAGGTAGCTCACAGATGGTTTCCAGACAATAAGGTAGCTCACAGATGGTTCCTGGACAATAAGATAGCTCACAGATGGTTCCTGGACAATAAGGTAGCTCACAGATGGTTTCTGGTCAATAAGGTAGCTCACAGATGGTTCCTGAACAATAATGTAGCTCACAGAGCTCATAATAGGTAGCTCACAGATGGTTCCTGGACAATAAGGTTGCGCACAGATGGTCCCCGGACAATAAGGTAGCTCACAGATGGTTCCTGGACAATAAGGCAGCTCACAGATGGTTCCCGGACAATAAGGTAGCTCACAGATGGTTCCCGGACAATAAGGTAGCTCAAAGATGTTTTCTGGACAATAAGGTAGCTCACAGATGGTTCCCGGACAATATGGTAGCTCACAGATGGTTCCCGGAAAATAAGGTAGCTCACAGATGGTTCCGGGACAATAAGGTAGCTCACAGATGGTTCCTAGACAATAAGGTAGCTCACAGATGGTTCCTGGAAAATAAGGTAGCTCACAGATGGTTCCCAGACAATAAGGTAGCTCACAGATGGTTTCCAGACAATAAGGTAGCTCACAGATGGTTCCCGGACAATAACGTAGCTCACAGATGGTTCCCAGACAATAAGGTAGTTCTCAGATGGTTCCCAGACAATAAGGTAGCTCACAGATGGTTTCCAAACAATAAGGTAGCTCACAGATGGTTGCTGGACAATACCGTAGCTCACAGGTGGTTCCCGGACAATAAGGTAGCTCACAGATGGTTCCTGGACAATAGGGTAGCTCACAGATGGTTCCTGGACAAAAAGGTAGCTCACAGATGGTTCGGACATAAGATAGCTCACAGATGGTTCCTGGACAATAAGGTAGCTCACAGATGGTTCCTGGACAATAAGGTAGCTCACAGATGGTTCCTGGACAATAAGGTAGCTCACAGATGGTTCCTGGACAATAAGGTAGCTCACAGATGGTTCCTAGACAATAGGGTAGCTCACAGATGGTTCCTAGACAATAGGGTAGCTCACAGATGGTTCCTAGACAATAGGGTAGCTCACAGATGGTTCCTAGACAATAGGGTAGCTCACAGATGGTTCCCTTGAGTAATAGGTAAGCTCACATATGGTTCCCGGACAATAAGGTAGCTCACAGATGGTTCCTGGACAATAAGGTAGCTCACAGATGGTTTCAAGATAATAAGGTAGCTCACAGATGGTTCACAGACAATAAGGCAGCTCACAGATGGTTCCTGGACAATAAGGTAGCTCACAGATGGTTCCTGAACAATAAGGCAGCTCACAGATGGTTCCTGGACAATAAGGTAGCTCACAGATGGTTCCTGGACAATAAGGTAGCTCACAGATGGTTCCTGGACAATAAGGTAGCTCACAGATGGTTCCTGGACAATAAGGTAGCTCACAGATGGTTCCTGGACAATAAGGTAGCTCACAGGAGGTTTCCTGGACAATAAGGTAGCTCACAGATGGTTCCTGGACAATAAGGTAGCTCACAGATGGTTCCTGGACAATAAGGTAGCTCACAGGTGGTTCCTGGACAATAAGGTAGCTCACAGATGGTTCCGGGACAATAAGGTAGCTCACAGATAGTTCCTGGACAATAAGTTAGCTCACAGGTGGTTCCTGGACAATATGGTAGCTCACAGATGGTTCCCGGACAATAAGGTAGCTCACAGATGGTTCCTGGACAATATGGTAGCTCACAGATGGTTGCTGGACAATAAGGTAGCTCACAGATGGTTTCCGGACAATATGTAGCTCACAGATGGTTCCTGGACAATATGGTAGCTCACAGATGGTTCCTGGACAATGAGGTAGCTCACAGATGGTTCCTGGACAATAAGTTAGCTCACAGGTGGTTCCTGGACAATATGGTAGCTCACAGATGGTTCCCGGACAATAAGGTAGCTCACAGATGGTTCCTGGACAATATGGTAGCTCACAGATGGTTCCTGGACAATAAGGTAGCTCACAGATGGTTCCTGGACAATATGGTAGCTCACAGATGGTTCCTAGACAATATGGTAGCTCACAGATGGTTCCTGGACAATGAGGTAGCTCACAGATGGTTCCTGGACAATAGGGTAGCTCACAGACGGTTCCTGGACAATAAGGTAGCTCACAGGTGGTTCCCGGACAATAGGTAAGCTCACAGGTGGTTCCTGGTCAATAAGGTAGCTCACAGATGGTTCCTGGACAATAAGGTAGCTCACAGATGGTTCCTGGACAATAAGGTAGCTCGCAGATGGTTCCTGGACAATAAGGTAGCTCACAGATGGTTCCTGGACAATAAGGTAGCTCACAGATGGTTCCTGGACAATAAGGTAGCTCGCAGATGGTTCCTGGACAATAAGGTAGCTCACATGTGGTTCCCGGACAATAGGTAAACTCACAGATGCGGATTGTGTGCTCAAGTTACGTGATAAATACCTTAAGGGGATTTTGTTTGTATTTCTTTCTGGACCCCCTTCTCCCTCATGCTAAGTCCCATTAGTTTCGATATCTTAAGACTTTTGCCTCATTAGTTACGCAATTTTAAGACATTTCACCCCATTTATCTGCAATATTAATACCTTTCGTGCCATTTGGGTGTCGATTTTGTCCTTGGCGAGCGATAGTGAGCCTGTAATTTAGTAGGAACCAACCTTTAGCTGGGACATTATTCTATCGAAAAATGTACATATTAATCTTGTTTTTTTTCTTCTTAAGTTTGATAGAGGTTTAGGGATCAAACTAAAAACCCTCCCTTACAATGTAGGTAGGCCCACAGATCATTGTGGAACATGTTTCATAGCTTACATATTATGCTCAACAACGCCATCCAAGATCAAGGGGTGGAAATAGTAAGGATTTTGAAGATCATTGATGGGCTCTGGACAGATTTTTGGATTCGTCGCTATAGCCCATATCTAGCCAGTCAAACAAATCGGAGAGAGAGAGAGAGAGAGAGAGAGAGAGAGAGAGAGAGAGAGAGAGAGAGAGAGAGAGAGAGAGAGAGAGAGAGAGAGAGAGAGAGGAGAGAATGAGAGAGAGAGAGAGAGAGAGAGGTATCTTTGAGGTCGAGTCATCAACTATAGTTTGTTCATTATTATTAGGCCAAAAAGGTTGACCACTAGCCTTTAAAACTGAAGGAGGTAGTGGTTACAGTTTGGTATATACTGTATAAACAGGGTGTATTGAAAACAACCTTGCAGACTTCAAGTGCTAAGTACCGAATACAAACACAAGTTCACTCTATTCTATAACAAAATAACAAATAATTATTAATTAACGATTTAATGGCTATAAAAGCATGGGTTATAATCCAAACACTGGCATTGGTCTCCCCTTTCATGCCCCCCCCCCCCCCCCTGCATCTCCTAGTTTCTACCCAGGAATGTTGAATTATAAACATAATTAGTTTTCAGGGTGAAGCAATGTAAGTAATATTCCCTTTATACACCGTTTACAACTCAAATGATTTTATGTTAATTCATTTTTATTTTGTTTCAACATAGGAAAGACCAAAGGCATCTTGGGTTAAACAAATTACGACCCTCAAGTGGTCTGCATACATTACTGTCATATGTTAGTAAATAAAAAAACAATGCTGAATGATAAAAATACCCAAACAATGTGGGCATTAATTACAAAGTTATTATACAAATTATAGTAAATAATTTCCAACAATTAGTTCACATTTACTAAAATAGTTTTGCTTACTATTGCGTACTGGAACTCTCTCCTTCAATCTACTTTCCCCTCATCATATGACTTAAACTGCATCAAAGCTTCGTGTATCCAGACAATTTGACTCCAATTAAAAATTAAAATTACAAATATTTATTTAGCTGAAAAAATACAAGTAATACAGAGATAGTACAATCATATATGGAAAAAGAGCTGAGCCCACTAATCTTTAAGGGGGTCACCGTTTTTTTTTTTTATCTTTCTCTGTTTTTCTCTCTTTCCCTGGCTTGTATCCATTTGGCCCCATGCAGCCTACTGTTTTAAGACGTTTATCCCCATCCAGGTGTCGATTTCTTCTGGCGAGCGATAGCGAGCCAGCATTATATGGAGAAATCCGGCTTCGCCGGAGAAATTTTTCTATCGAAAAATGTACAAATTTAGCTTGCTTTCAAAACAAAAATATATATATATGCTGGCTCGCTACCGCTCGCCAGGAAAATATTGACACCTGGATGGGGATAAATGTCTTAAAACAGTAGGCTGAATGGGGCCGAATGAATACAAGCCAAAGAGAGAGGGAGAGAAAGAGAAAAAAATCGAGGTGGGCTCCCTTAATTTCCAGCGGGCACCTATGTAGTACCTGCTGTTCCTGTTTCCTAATAATTAAATATGATTATAATATTATTTATTTATTTCTACTACCAGCACCAAACACCTCCCAATGATACGAACCTGGGTTACCAATTACAGATCTTAAACACTTTAACCATTACACCATCAAGACAGTTAAAAGGTAAGTACAACACTCACAAACGCATAAACACACACACACACACAATACTCACAAACACACACACAACACACACACTCACTCACAAACACACATCACTCACACACACCACTAATACACACATACAACACTCACAAACACACACACACAAAACTCGCGCACACACACACACAACACTCTCTAACACACACACAACACACACACACACACACACACACACACACACACACACTAACACACACATACACCACTCACAAACACACACACACACACACACACACACACACACACACACACAGACACACACACACACACTAACACACACAACACACACACACACACACACACACACACATACGCACACACACACACAAACCACTCACAAACACACACACTAAAACAAGAATAATTTCGGGAGAGGGGTGGTACTGCATTATGCACTCCACTAGACACACGGGATGCTGGTTGTTGGCGGGGTTATTAGGGTTGTGGTTGTAGTTGTAGTCATTATGGTTGTGGTGGTAGATATGTTGGTTGTGGTTGTTGTTATTGTAGTTATTATGGTTGTGGCGGTAGTAATTTGGTTGTTGTGGTTGTAATTATTTTGGTTGTGGTGGTTGTTATGGTTGGGGATAATAGGGTTGTGGTTATAGTTGTAGTTATTATGGTTGTGGTGGTTGTTGTGTTTGTGGGGGTTATTAGGGTTGTGGTTGGTATGGTTGTAGTTGTAGTTGTTATGGTTGTGGTGGTAGTTATTTTGGTTGTTGTGGTTGGTATGATTGTAGTTGTAGTTGTAGTTGTTATGGATGTGGTGGCAGATATTTTGGTTGTGGTGGTTGTTGTGGTTGGTATGGTTGTAGTTGTTATGGTGTGGTGGTCGTAATTTTGGATGTTGTGATTATGGTTGTTGTTACGGTTATTAGGGTTGTGGTTGTGGTTGTATTTGAGGTTGTAGCTGTAGTCATTATTGTTGTGGTGGTAGTTGTGGTTGTTGTTGTTGTTGTTGTTGTTGTTCCCCAAGCTGCCTGGCCGAACAGCCCCAAGGCCCTGAGCAATTCCAAGGCCACAACCGAGCGCCCCCACAGAACCCTCCCTGCCGACCACAACAAAGCCTGGGCGACCGAAGCCACCCCATGGCGGGGAGCCGAGCAGGGCGCGGAAACGCCCGGGAAACCAAAGCCCCACCCAGGGAGGGCCCTGTGCCCCTCAGCAATTATGAAGAGACAGTTGAGGGGCAAGGGAAAAATGTGATGCTGTGGCTTCCAATCTTGGTAGATTGGGAGGTCAATCCACGGAAAAGACGCCGTCACTTGAGATCTAGAAAATATATAAGTTAAAGGAACAGTCAGAGTAAGGCTCAGTAAGCTATGGGTATGGCAGAGATCGCTCAGTTCTCACTCTGATAGACCAGCCCATCACCACATGACTAGAAGCCAATCCTCTCAGCATCAGCTCGGAAAGGCCCTAGAAAGCCGCCTTTGGCGGGGGGATAGCTCCCTTATTTCAACCCCTTTCGGGATCGGGCACCCGCCTGTGGTTGTTGTTGTAGTGAGTTGTGGCTACTGTGATTGTTTAAGGTTCTTGGGTTTGTTGGATTGTGGTTGTGATTGTGGTTGGTTGTTTGTGGTTGTTGTGTGTTGTAGTTGTATTGTTGTGATTGTGGTGGTTGTTGTGATTTTTGTATTTGGTAGTGTTTGTATGTAGTTTGTGATTGTGATTGTGGTTGTGATGGGTTTTGGTGTTGATTGTGATTGTGGTTCTGGTGGTTGTGATTGTTGTGGTTGTGATTGTTGTAGTTATGGTTGTGATTCTGGTAGCTGTGGTTGTGATTGGTGTAGTTGTGGTTGTTTGTAGTTTTGGTTGTTGTGGTAGTAAGTCTGGTTGTTGTATTGTTTATTATGGTTGTGGCGGTTGAGACGGATGGCTGTGGTTGTGTTTGTATTAGTTCTGGTAGTTTGGGTTGTTGTGAAAATTGTGGTGGTTGCAGTGGATTTAGTAGTGATCGTTGCGGTAGTTGTGGTTGTGGTTATAATGTTAGTGGTTGTGGTAGTGGCAGATGGGGGGTTGTACTCCATTAGTCACACGGAATGGTTGTTGGGGTTATTATGGTTGTGGTAGTTGTGGTTGTAGTTGTGCTAGTAATTATATTGTTTGTGATTATTGTGGTGATCGGTATTGGTATGGTAGTGGTAGTTACGGTTGTGGTAGTTACGATTGTGGTAGTTGTGGTTGTATAGTCAATCAATCAATCATCTTTAATTCATAAATAATTTACATAGATAATACAGTTTATCTACAATGATTACAAACCAAGAATATATATTCACATAAATGTATAATAGTCTCTATATATAAATGTATAATAGTCTATATATATATAAATGTATAATAGTCTATATATATAAATGTATAATAGTCTATATATATAAATGTATAATAGTTTATATATATATATAAATGTATAATAGTCACTATATATAATGAAATAGTCTATATATATAAATGTATAATAGTATATATATATAAATGTATAATAGTCTCTATATATAAATGTATAATAGTCTCTATATATAAATGTATAATAGTCTCTATATAAATGTATAATAGTCTCTATATATAAATGTATAATAGTCTCTATATATAAATGTATAATAGTCTCTATATATAAATGTATAATAGTATATATATATATAAATGTATAATAGTCTCTATATATAAATGTATAATAGTATATATATATATAAATGTATAATAGTCTCTATATAAATGTATAATAGTATATATATATAAATGTATAATAGTCTATATATAAATGTATAATAGTCTATATATAAATGTATAATAGTATATATATATAAATGTATAATAGTATATATATATAAATGTATAATAGTATATATATATATAACTGTATAATAGTCTCTATATAAATGTATAAGTCCCTATATAAATGTATAATAGTCTATATATAATGTATAATAGTATATTATATAATGTATAATAGTATATATATATAAATGTATAATAGTATATATATATAAATGTATAATAGTCTCTATATAAATGTATAATAGTCTCTATATATAAATGTATAATAGTCTCTATATAAATGTATAATAGTCTCTATATAAATGTATAATAGTCTCTATATAAATGTATAATAGTCTATATATAAATGTATAATAGTATATATATATAAATGTATAATAGTATATATATATAAACATTCACTATCGTCCGATGATGGCCAAAATAAACCACCAAGACGTTTCATCGTCCTCAAGGGGATAAGAAGCATCTGGAGGGGCTTATACACTTAAAACCTTACATTTCAATACAATAATTATCACCGCTGACACATTGGTCACAAGATAAGCCTGTGACAGCAGAGCTCCCGCCTACAGCAGCTATAGTATAGTGGTTGTAGTTGTGATTTGATTGGCTGTGATTTTTGTGATGATAGGCACTGGTATGGTATTGGTAGTTGTGGTTGTGGTAGTTGTGGTTGTGGTAGTTACGGTTATTGTTGTAGTTGTGGTAGTTATGGTTGTGGTAATTGTGGTTGTGGTAATTATGGGTGTGGTAGTTGTGGTTATGGTAGTTGTGGTTGCGGTAGTTACGGTTGTGGTGGTTGTTGTAGTTGTGGTAGTATCGTGTTTATTGTGGTTATAATAGTGTTGATTGCTGTAGTGGTAGGTATTGGTATGGTAGTGGTGGTTGTGGTAGTATCGTGTTTTATACTGGTTATCGTTTTTTGGTCGGTGTATGGTAGTGTGGGTGGGTGGTGTTGGGGTCGTATTGTGTTTATACCGAGTTGTGAGCTTGTGGTGGTAAGTTATTAAATAGTGAGAGGTAGTGGCAGGATAGTGGTAGTATTGTTTTTATTGTGGTTATAATAGTTGTGATTGCTGTGAAAAAAAAAAAGTGGTAGAGTTATTGGTCTGGTAGTCGGTGTGTTGTGTGGTTAGTATTGTTTTTATTGTGTTTATAATAGTTGTGATTGTTGGGTGGTAGGTATTGAGTATGGTGTGGTGGTATGTAGGTAGTACTTGTGTTTATTGTGGTGATAATAGTTGTGATTGACTGTGGTGGTTAGGTATTGGTATGGGAGTGTGGTGTGTAGTATGTGTTAGTGTGGTTATAATAGTGTGATTGCTGTCGGTGGTAGGTATTGGTATGGTAGTGGTGGGTGTGGTAGTATTTGTGTGTATTGTGGTTATAATAGTGTTGATTGCTGTGGTGGTATCAACAAATACACGTGGCACTACAAGGACTCGAAGTGGTGGTTGATCGAAATTCCGCGCACTTATGCATTATACACTATACAGAGAGAGAGAGAGAGAGAGAGAGAGAGAGAGAGAGAGAGAGACGAGAGAGAGAGAGAGAGAGAGAGAGAGGAAGGGAGGGAGGAAGTAGGAAGCATTGCATTTCGGTAGTGGTGGTTTTTAAGACAAATCCTAAAATGTTTACTGTCCGTTTTTGGGAGACCGATGTTGGTAGTGTGGTAGTTGTGGTTGATTGTGGTAGGTGTGGTGATTGTGGTAGTTGTTGTGGTAGTTGTGGTAGGTGTGGTGATGGTGGTTTTAGTTGTGGTGGTGGTAGTTGTGGTTATAGTGGTGGTTGTGGTGATGCGTGCCTGACCCTCAACATCCGGTTGGACTTAACCTCATTGGTGGTAGTAGTGGTGATTGTGGTAGTTGTGGTGATTGACGTAGTTGTGTCTCCATGTTTTAAGTAGTGGTGATTGTGGTAGCTGGGGTGATTGTGGTAGTTCTACTGTTTTAGACGCTTATCCCCATCCAGGTGTCAATTTTTTCCATATTTAAAAAAAACATTTGACAGCAGGGTAAATTTGTACATTTTTCAATAGAAATATGTCTCCGGCGGATTTCTCCATAAAATGCTGGCTCGCTATCGCTCGTCAGAAAAAATCGACACCTGGATGGGGATAAACGTGTTAGTTATGGTGATAGTGGTAGTTGTGATTATTGTGGTAGTTGTGGTGATGGTGTAGCTATGGTGATAGTGGTAGTTGTGATTATTGTGGCTACTGACCCCCCAGCCTTAACACACACTCCGTGATTGTGGTAGTTGTGATGATGGTGGTAGCGCCAAACCTGCACAACACGGAGGTAACAATATACGGATTACTTTGTCAAAATAGGACTTCAGAGGCTATCAACCACGGAGGAAAGAATATACGGAGTGTCAACTGTTATGGGAGATTCTGAAACCAAGATAGTGACATGGTTTGGTTAATAGATGGCGCTGTTGTGGTTGATTGTGGTAGTTGTGATGATGGTGGTAGTTGTGGTGATTGTGGTAGTTGTGGTGATTGTGGTAGTTGTGGTTGTTTGTTGTAGTTGTATTGGTGGTAGTTGTGGTTGATTGTGGTAGTTGTGTTGATGGTGGTAGTTACGGTGATTGTGGTAGTTGTGGTGATGGTGGTAGGTAGTTGTGGTGATTGTGGTAGTTGTTGTGGTTGATTGACACGAGAAGTCTTAATATTGGCAAAGAAAAGGGGCGAAAGGTCTTAAAATAGCCAAACTAATGGCCTGAACGTCTTAAAATCTGAAAGTTATTGGGACTAAACATGAGAGAGAAGGGGGACCAGAAAAGCGAACCATTTCCCCTAAAGTCGGTGTCACACTAGCGATTTCGACCGTTAACCCTTTCAAGATCCAATACGGATTTCTTTTCTGATTTCCGGCTATAAGTAGATTTATTTTATTCAAAAACGTATATGTAAGTCTGAGGGTTATTTTTTTTGTTATTGATTGATGTACTGGCTTATTGATTGATGTGTATAAATTGACGGCTCAATTTGCTGTAGCCCTTTGTGAGTTACAGAAGTTGGAGGTTACGATTTCTGCCCAATCTAGAATGAACGGACTAAAATCGTCTCAATGTTGCCAGAACAAAAAAAAAACAGTCAAAGGCCAGTATCTTCTGAATTGCAGGTTCGCTATCGCGCTAATTCTGGTGGTTGTGATTGTTGTGGTTGTGATTGTTGTGGTTCTGGTGTTTGTGGTTGTTGTGGTTGTGATTGTTGTAGTTGTGATTGTTGTAGTTGTGATTGATTGTGGTTTTCTGGTAGTTGTGTTTTTTATATATATTGTTTTTTTAAGGGGAGATTTCCACTTGAGGGATTTTTTTCTGGACCCCTTTCTCCCTCATGTTTAGCCCCATTGCTTGTTGTAGTTGTTTGTAGTTCTGGTAATTGTGATTGTTGTGGTTGTGATTATGGGTTTGGTTGTTGTGGTTGTGATTGGGGGTGTAATTTTAAGCTTGATGGAAGTCTAGGGAACAAACTAAATACCTCCCCTTAAACAACAATCTAAACCACGCCCCCCATTAGCGTACTAATATTTAACCCCTGCAGTACCGGCGACGTCCTTTTCACTCTATTCTGGCAACTATTAGACGATTTTATGAAGTTTACAAAGGGTAGCCAGCAATTATTAAGAAGCTTGGAACTATCTCACTTAACCCTTTGTACTACCACACATCCATCTTAAGAAGCTTGGAACTATCTCACTTAACCCTTTGTACTACCACAGATCCTTCTTAAGAAGCTTGGAACTATCTCACTTAACCCTTTGTACTACCACACATCCATCTTAAGAAGCTTGGAACTATCTCACTTAACCCTTTGTACTACCACACATCCATCTTAAGAAGCTTGGAACTATCTCACTTAACCCTTTGTACTACCACAGGCCCTTATTATGAAGCTTGAAACTATCTCACTTAACCCTTTGTACTACCACACATCCCTTAAGAAGCTAACTATCTCACTTAACCCTTTGTACTACCACACATCCATCTTAAGAAGCTTGGAACTATCTCACTTAACCCTTTGTACTACCACACATCCTTCTTAAGAAGCTTGGAACTATCTCACTTAACCCTTTGTACTACCACACATCCATCTTATTAGAAGTTGGAACTCTCATTTTAACCCTTTGTACTACCACACATCCATCTTAATAAGCTTGGAACTATCTCACTTAACCCTTTGTACTACCACACATCCATCTTAAGAAGCTTGGAACTATCTCACTTAACCCTTTGTACTACCACACATCCATCTTAAGAAGCTTGGAACTATCTCACTTAACCCTTTGTACTACCACAGATCCATCTTAAGAAGCTTGGAACTATCTCACTTAACCCTTTGTACTACCACATCCATCTTAAGAAGCTTGGAACTATCTCACTTAACCCTTTGTACTACCACACATCCATCTTAAGAAGCTTGGAACTATCTCACTTAACCCTTTGTACTACCACAGATCCTTATTAAGAAGCTTGGAACTATCTCACTTAACCCTTTGTACTACCACAGATCCTTCTTAAGAAGCTTGGAACTATCTCACTTAACCCTTTGTACTACCACACATCCATCTTAAGAAGCTTGGAACTATCTCACTTAACCCTTTGTTCTGGTGGTTGTGATTGTTGTGGTTGTTCTCACTTAACCCTTTGGTGGTAGTATCGTGTTTATTGTGGTTATAATAGTGTTGATTGCTGTGGTGGTGGGTATTGGTATGGTAGTGGTAGTGGTGGTTGTGGTAGTATTGTGTTTATTGTGGTTATAATAGTTGTGATTTGGAACTATCTCACTTAACCCTTTGGTGGTGGTGGGTATTGGTTTGGTAGTGGTGGTTGTGGTAGTATCGTGTTTATTGTGGTTATAATAGTTGTGATTGCTGTGGTGGTGGGTATTGGTATGGTAGTGGTGGTTGACTTAACCCTGTGGTAGGTATTGGTATGGTAGTGGTGGTTGTGGTACTATCTCACTTAACCCTTTGTATTGTGGTTATAATAGTTTGTGATTGCTGTGGTGGTAGGTATTGGTATGGTAGTGGTGGTCACTTAACCCTTTGTACTAGGTATTGGTATGGTAGTGGTGGTTGTGGTAGTATTGTGTTTATTGTGGTTATAATAGTTGTGATTGCTGTGGTGGTAGGTATTGGTATGGTATCTCACTTAACTGGTAGTATTGTGTTTATTGTGGTTATAATAGTGTTGATTGCTGTGGTTGTGGTAGTATTGTGTTTATTGTGGTTATAATAGTTGTGATTGCTGTGGTGGTAGGTATTGGTATGGTAGTGGTGGTTGTGGTAGTATTGTGTTTATTGTGGTTATAATAGTTGTGATTGCTGTGGTGGTGGTTGTGGTAGTATCGTGTTTATTGTGGTTATAATAGTGTTGATTGCTGTGGTGGTGGGTATTGGTATGGTAGTGGTGATCTCACTTAACCCTTTGTGTGGTAGTATTGTGTTTATTGTGGTTATAATAGTTGTGATTGCTGTAGTGGTAGGTATTGGTATGGTAGTGGTGGTTGTGGTAGTATCGTGTTTATTGTGGTTATAATAGTTGTGATTGCTGTGGTGGTGGTAGGTATTGGTATGGTAGTGGTGGTTGTGGTAGTATCGTGTTTATTGTGGTTATAATAGTTGTGATTGCTGTAGTGGTAGGTATTGGTATGGTAGTGGTGGACTTAACCCTTTGTTATTGTGTTTATTGTGGTTATAATAGTTGTGATTGCTGTAGTGGTAGGTATTGGTATGGTAGTGGTGGTTGTGGTAGTATTGTGTATCTCACTTAACCCTTTGTATTGTGGTTATAATAGTTGTGATTGCTGTAGTGGTAGGTATTGGTATGGTAGTGGTGGTTGTGGTAGTATTGTGTTTATTGTGGTTATAATAGTTGTGATTGCTGTAGTGGTAGGTATTGGTATGGTAGTGGTGTTTGTGGTAGTATTGTGTTTATTGTGGTTATAATAGTTGTGATTGCTGTGGTGGTGGGTATTGTGTTTATTGTGGTTATAATAGTTGTGATTGCTGTGGTGGTGGTTGGATGATAATTAATGACGAACTAAATATATACATAAAACAAACAAAAAACTGCCCTTCAGACACATCGATCACAAATGAAGCATGCAAACGAACAGAAAGTGATATTACTAACCAGCGCCAGAGAAGTAGTTAGAGAAGAGTGATGAGGGTAACTACTGACCCCCCAGCCGTAACACACACTCCGCCACCACGTTACCGCTACCACCCCGCGCGCTGCTGTCCCGCCATACCTGCACAACACGGAAGATTAATTAGTTAATAAAGGGGGGGTCATCTCCATGTTTTATCTCCTTTTCTCTCTTTCTCTGGCTTGTATCCATTCGGCCCCATTCAGCATCTCACTTAACCCTTTGTTATAACAGACGCGTGAATGGGGTGGATATCTCACTCCACTGCAACCGCTACCACCACCCCGCGCGCTGCTGTCCCACTTAACCCTTTGGTGATCGCCGGTGTGTCGTCTGTCTGTTTACAACAAATGGCAGGAACGATGCAAGGGGGTGTGGCAGAATAAAAAAACGTGGCCCCAAACGTTGGCCACCGCTGTGTAGGGAAAAATAGACAAACTGGCCGTGACCTACGATTCTATATCTTGCCATAAGACAGCTAAGGGTATATTATCATGCCTTTATCTTGCTTACTCAGCTAGTACGCTGATTTTGGGTCGAAGTATTTTTTTTTTTTTTTTTTTAACCCTTTTTTGAGATTCTAAGACGTTCGCCCTACTAGTTTGGACATTTAAGACATTTTGCCACATTTCTGTCAATTTTATTTTAAGACCTTTCGTGCCATTAAGGTGTCGATTTTTTTCCTGACGAGCGAACTATCTCACTTAACCCTTTGTAATCTCACTTAACCCTTTGCAGAAAAAACACCCCATGTCCCCTTAACCTCCATATTTGCAGGGATTCCTATGCTGTGATCTCACTTAACCCTTTGGACTTGGGTATGTAGTATTCTAATTCAGCAGACTGAGAATGGAGACTATCTCACTTAACCCTTTAGGGTAACAATATACTGTATATATAAATTGCCTCACTTAACCCTTTGTGCAAAATAAATAAAATAACTCCATCTCGTGTGCTTCAATAAAAATTGGGAAAGAAAATGGGCTGTCATGGGGATCTTTCGAGTACAAAGAAAACGGAACTATCTCACTTAACCCTTTGTAAAAGTAATGCCTGTTTATGTACAATTATCTCACTTAACCCTTTGTTGGAATTACCGGGCCCATTAACTCTATTATCATTTATTCAGCGCTGTGCTATCTCACTTAACCCAGAGTGAGAGTGAGAGAGAGAGAGAGAGAGAGAGAGCGAGAGAGAGCATGAGTACGTAAGTTTTAAATAGTGAGAGAGAGTGGCAGCATAGAAAAAAAAAAAAGAGAGAGAGAGAGGAGAGAGAGAGAGAGAGAGAGAGAGAGAGAGAGAGAGAGAGAGAGGAGAGAGAGAGAGAGAGAGTGAGAGAGCATAATGAGTAAGTATATATTATCACTTAACCCTTTGTACTAGGGTAAAAAACACATATATAGACATAGACGGATATAATTATAATGGTATATGCTATTAGTATGTGTTTTCCACCAACCAACTTCACCTCTAAAACTCAATGAATGTATCTCACTTAACCCTTTGTACATCAACAAATACACGTGGCACTACAAGGACTCGAGAACTATCTCACTTAACCCTTTGATCGAAATTCCGCGCACTTATGCATTATACACTATACAGAGAGAGAGAGAGAGAGAGAGAGAGAGAGAGAGAGAGAGAGACGAGAGAGAGAGAGAGAGAGAGAGAGAGGAAGGGAGGGAGGAAGTAGGAAGCATTGCATTTCGGAACTATCTCACTTAACCCTTTGTACTACCACAGATCCTTATTAAACCGCACAAAATCGTCTAAATATAGAGCTAGAATAAAACTAAAAAGACACCTCGGTACAGAAGGGGTTAAGGGGAGGTTTTTAGTTGATTCCCTAGACTTCCATCAAGCTTAAAATTACTCCCCCTTGACCCCCTTTCAAGATAAATTTGTACATTTTTCGGTAGAAAAATGTTCCGGCCGAAGGCCGGTTCCCCTTACATTACAGGCTCGCTATCGCTCGCCAGGAAAAAATCGACACCTAAATGGCACGAATGGTCTTAAAATTGACAGAAATGGGGCGAGGGTTCTTAAAATCGCCAAACTAATGGGGCAAGCGTCTTTAAATCTCACAAACAATGGGGCTAATTTAAGACAAGGTTTGAGAAGATGTTGGTAAAATCCTCCAGGTGGAAATAAATCTGCCGTCAACAGTATGATCCATAGTGTAGGCTAACCTTGGCCGCTGGTATGGATAGTACAGACGCTATGGGAGCTGTGATGTGGTTGCCTGTTGCCACGTCCCCTCTCTCCTCTTTTATGTAGTCTCTTCTTACCTGAGAGAGAGGGGAGAGAGAGAGAGAGAGAGAGAGATATTTACATGGATTTACATAGATACACTGACCCCCACCACGCCACAGACCTTACGATCCCAGCGGAGGTGGTCAGGGCTTCATTACAGTAGAGATAGTTAACCCGGGAGTAAAGTACAGTGGAAGGCAGTGAGTAGCAAGAAAGAGGTTGAGGTAGAGAGAGAGAGAGAGAGAGAGCAGGGAGGATGAGAGAGACGAGATAGAGGTGAAAAAGGAGAGAGAGAGACGAGAGAGAGAGAGAGCGGATGGGACAGAGAGGAGACGGTAGAGAAGAATAATTGTAAGAATAATGCTATTAACCAAGGTCTTAATACTTGCTAACTACTAACTATATTCATTCATCAAATCATGTCAAGCAATAATTAATCATAAAAGACAATCTCAATCGTTATTAATTATCCTCACCAGTGCCATTGGTAGTATCCATTAATTATTGGTATTACTGGTGATTATATTAGTTATATTGATAGTTATTAATTATTTCAACCGCCATTCAACCAAACCAGAAGGAATCATGAAATAAACCCTCTCAAAACCCCTCCTCAACGGCAAACAAAAAAAACCCTCTATCGTGTTGTCCCTCCTTCCCTCCCATTATCGGGGGTTCAAATGGTTTATCCGAGTGGCACATAACGAGACGGAAATTGTTTCGGTTGTGAGTATCCTAGGTTCCGAAGGGTCCTTGGAGTGCCCCTACAAAGACATGCATCAAAAAATTCTTATCATATTGGACTACAACTATTCATTAGTTCATGTAAGGTTATTGTAATGGTTTATAATTGGTGGGTTGGTGATAAATTGATAATATGAATCAGGCTTTATATAGTGAGTATCTCTTTTCAATATGGTGACGAGCAGCTCATGTAGGTACCGATCGAGAGGATATTCTTAGATGCAATTCCAGAAAGAAACATTTTCTCAAGGGTTGGTGATTTAAATGATAGTATCTGAATCAGGCTTTCTATAGTGAAGTATCTTCTTTTGACGAGCAGGCTCATGACGAGTAGCTCATGTACCAAGACCGATATGTAGGTACCGATCGGAAGAGGTGATCTCTTAGAGTGCAATTTCCATAAAGAAACAACTTTCTTTTTCTTCAAACGGTTTTTTTCCATAACTACCAATAGAGAGGGTGGGGTGCAAAAGGGACTCTGGAGTTCTCCGAAAAAAAAGAGGTTTTCAGGAAGTTGCTCGGACGTTATTCTTGACTAACAGTGAGCTGGCTTAATAATCCAATAGGGTTGACAGCTTCTGCATTCCTATTTTAACTAAGTAGATAGGGTGGGGTGGTGTAGCGCAAAGGTTAACCCCTTCAGTACCGGTGTCGTCCTTTTAAGTTTATTCTGGCTACTATTAGACTTTTATTCGGTTTAAAAGGGTACTCCAGCAACCAACAGGCATCCAACCATCTCACTTAACACCGGACAAAAAAAAAAACCCTTTTTAATATCACTAGAAATTAACACAGATCCTGTCTCTTAAAACTGCAACGAAAAAGCGTCTAAATTTACCTAGAATAAAAGATCAAGAACTAAACGTCGTCGCCGACAGAGTTACAGAAGCGGCGGGTGAGTCCTTCCGATCTCATGGCCTGGAGGTTCTCTAGACCTGCTCCAAGAACCAGACATGATATGCCTCTGGTTTGACCGATTGGCCATTTCAAGCTTTTGGAAATCTGCAAGATCCTCAAAATAATTTCTTCCTGGGGACCATTACTGTATCTATAGTTGTATTTATATCGACCAAACAACGACCGAAAACACTTCCAAATTCAATGTAATGAGAAAGCATATACTTATGTGATCCACCGTGATTCGAGACCTGCTGGGTTACTCAAACACAACGATTTTTGAAACAACTCTAAAAACCATTAACATGATACACCACCAGTGACGGGTTAAAGCATAAGTAAAAGTTAAGTTGAAGCAGGAGCCACATGTTGAAGCAATAAGAACGTCATTACTATGAGAGCAACATGTGGCAGCCTCTCACCATAACCCCATCCAGGTACCAGGTGAGTGAGGGTCGTGGTGATGTGAGTTGTATAGGGTCCATCTCACACCTCACCCTCACTGTGTCTTCACCCTCATACTGATCCCGACCTCCTGACAGTCGGTAGTTGGGGTGATGGTGGCAGTTGCGGGGATGTCTCGGGGGAGGATGGTAGTTGTGGTTGATTGTGGTAGTTGTGTTGATGGTGGTAGTTGTGGTTGATTGTGGTAGTTGTGTTGATGGTGGTAGTTACGGTGATTGTGGTAGTTGTGGTGATGGTGGTGGTAGTTGTGGTGATTGTGGTAGTTGTTGTGGTTGATTGACACGAGAAGTCTTAATATTGTCAAAGAAAAGGGGCGAAAGGTCTTAAAATAACCAAACTAATGGGCCGAACGTCTTGAAATCTGAAACCCAATGGGACTAAACATGAGGGAGAAGGGGGTCCAGAAAAGCGAACCATTTCCCCTAAAGTCGGTGTCACACTAGCGATTTCGACCGTTAACCCTTTCAAGATCCAATACGGGTTTCTTTTCTGATTTCCGGCTACAAGGAGGAGTTACATAGAGTTACATAGTGTTATATAGTGTTACATAGAGATACATAGAGTTGATATCCCCCGGATGAAAAACCTCTCAACGAGAGGGTTGGTTATCACACAGAGGCCCACGTCTCTTCAACAAACTCCCACAACGAGTAAGAGACATGAGGGGCGTCTCGTTGGACAACTCCAAGAGAGCCCTCGATGTCGAACTGCAAAAAGGGCCAGACGAGCACATCTTCGCAGGGGAGCGTGCTGCCCCTTCGAACATTCTGCTGCACCAAAACACAACCCAGAACGAGGGGCGACCGCTCCTCGGTGCCGCTAGGAGAGTGGCGAACACACCCTTAGGTGACATTAGGTAGGTACATACAGTTACATAGTGTTACATAGTTCTACATAGTTACATAGTGCTACATATAGTTAGTGTTACATAAAGTTACATATAGCTACATAGTGTTACATAGAGTTACAGTGTTACATAAAGTTACATAGAGCTACATAGTGTTACATAGTTACATATGTATATATAGCTACATAAAGTTACCTATAGTTACATAAATACACAGATTGCACAAACCTTGTGGTCCCTACTAAGCAGTCCGAACTTAATTCTAACAAAATTTGCTACTAAATGGAAGGTAAGGCTAGCAAAGTAGAAGGCTCTCTCCCTACCCACCACTACCTCTGTTTCGAAGGAAGGGTGTTCAGCGATCACCTCACACTTGTAATATCCTATCATTATCCATTACTTTGCCTTAATCTACCTGACAGCGCTATCATTATACTTAAATCTACCTCTCTGTATAACTCACCCAGGACAGTCATAGTGGTTGATGCTGTCTCTGTTCTGAAGGAAGGGTGCTTAAACCTTACTGTACCAGCAACGTACGTTGACCGACAGTAAAAAAGTCGCTCGCCAGTACCAGCGCCGTACGTCAGTAATAATTGGTCCTTGTAACGAGCGGTACACGGCACCATTACTTGTAAACACTGCTTTGAGACCTTGACAACACTTCTCAGAGTGTATCTTAGGTCCCAAGAGCGAGCT
>CM064566.1:10339233-10374233 GCA_032716605.1 Paralithodes platypus
CTAACATATCTTATAAATTTTGTACTTCAAGCAGTATTTCAAATACCTTCAATAATATTGGCGCTAACGTAATATGGATCTATAATCTATCAAGTGATGTTATTATCTTGTATACTTATCTTTCAATAAGGGTACCATAATTCCAAAGTTTCATTCTTACACGGAATACAACCATGTACAACACAAGAAGAACGATCAACGTTGCAATTACTACTATCAATTCGTTTGTACAATACTGTTAAATGAAAATAATGTACTAGTATCTGGGCCAATAACCCACAATTGTGCGAGGTATTCCCCCCAGAAATATTGCTGTAGGAACATCATGGACATATTTCAACCCTTACCACAATATTTCCACCGTCCCACGTACATTTTTCACCAATTTATCTATCATCGAAGTCATCATCATTCTGACATTACAATCATCATATACATGTTTAAACTTATTGGAAAATTTCTCTACAATACATTTTGGGTCACATTCTCCATCTATTTTCATACTTACAAAAACTTTATTATTCTTTATTTGTCTAACCTCTTTCCAAAATGAGTTCAAATTGTTATTAGATAGAGATTGAGCTAACTTATTTGTTCTAATTTGAGACTCATTTTGTTTAACTTGTTTCAATACATTCCTAAAGTCCTTTCTAGACTCCTTCATTTCTTCTAACTCAACTCCTGCAAGTGGACGTCCCCTATTCTTCCAAGTTAAAAACTTACTTCTCGCAAACTTATGCATATCCTTAATTTCATCATTTCCACCTGGTATAACATTATGCCTTTTTAATGGTTCTTTCTTAAACAAAGAAGAATGAATTAAGTAACAAACTAATTATACTGTTATAAATTAAATTTAATTCCTTGATATGCTGTTCATTATTACATCTATATACACTGCAGTCCAAGCAATTAAAACTTGATATATCCAATTCACCTAGATAATGTATAATATTTGTTCTATATATGTGTAAATTTACCACAATAGACAGTTTTTTGCCAGTCGATGAATTCTGACGGTTCAATGTGTACATCTACTATACCAACATTACATATGTCAATGTTTAGCTTACATGCCAGGGGAAAGTGATCATAAAGGGCCATATCATACTTATAGTAATATCATCTATTATTTCGTTTAGACTCTCACTTACTGCTATATGATCAAGCCAACTGGTTGTATTCTTTGCAGGACATAAATATGTAAACGAATCATTCTGCATTGCCTCAACATCACTAAATATAAAGCACTTGCTAATAAATAAATTAATAATATCTTTCCAAAACCTACCTTTAGTTGGACTAGCATTAAAATCTCCTGCAATTAAGACATTGTTGCAGTGTTGTTCAGCTATAAAATTATCAAGAGTGGCTAGTGTATTTCTAAATTCTCTAAAGAGTCCTCGTCTTGCTTGTCACAAGGTAGGTATACATTCACTATAAATATTTGTAACTCTCTACATTTCATTATAATCCCAATTATTCTTTCATTACAATACACTGAATCAATATTATAACAAAGAGAATTTTTCCATAATATGGCAACACCTTTTGAAGGACGACCCTCTACTATGCCTTCGTTACTCCTATCTTCCACACATGCGATTGCATCAAATGCATCATTGATTGTTCTTAAAACATTTAAGTCTTCTTTCAATAACATTATTTCTTGTAAAAGAATGATATCGTATTCCATAGTCAATAACTTTACTGCCTCAATATTATTTCTTACAGAATTACAGTTATGGATACAATCTTAGCCATTAAGATGTATGTTTAGGTTTATAGTATTTTCAACATTACCTGGTTCGGCCAACACTCCGGACGTAACAAATCATCCCTCTTACTCATTGCAACAGTTATTTTAAATGACTTCCATTCTCGTTCAAATTTAGATTCAAGCTCACAGCATTTTACACTTTCAATGTTAAATTCATCCGATATATACTTAGTAATATCAACAACGCTATTGTCACACTCAGCATTACAAATGTAAATATCTCCTGATATTTCAGAGCCTTTAACCCTAGATTGAGTAACGTTTTTTGTTCCTCGTACACCAGCTGGGCTCTTCCACTGCTGATCCATTTTTCTTTGCGGCTGTTGGGTAGGGGGGACTGAGGCATTCCTACCGCGCCGACTCTTAACTTGTTGAAAGCCATCATCATCCAGGACACCACGTCCTGTTTCTCCTCTTTCACCTTTACTGTCACTGTTCTTGGATCTCATATACTGCAGGGGCTCAACAGATTTCTCCTTCGACCGTGTTACCTCATGTTCTAGTTCGAGAACACGAGATGACTTCCTGATCGCACCATTTCCAACAAACTGTTTCTGCTGTTTATCTCCTGTTGTAGGCGATGAAGGAGCAGTGCCACGTGAGCTCTGTTCCTCACACAGTACCTCACTGTAGGTAGGCAGTTGTAGAGGTGAGGCTACCCTATCAAACTGACTGTCACGTTGCTGACTCAGTGGTGGAGCGGATGGTTCACCAGTCATCTTCAGTAACCCCTCCACTTCCCTCTCATAAGCACTAATAGTTTTATGTCCAACACTACTGTCATCATGGCCTGTTAGTAACTTATCAAGATTCTCCACTAAGATACTGTCTCTCCGTAGATCACTATTTCTACTCCTCTGCTTGATATCTTTAAGTATCCCCTTTATCTCCAGTAGTTCTTCCTTAATAATAATAGTTATCTTCTACTAAACCAACATTTTCAATACGTGACTCTTTCAGTGATTTTACTTCACCTTTAAGTCCACTAATTTGACCAATTAACTCCTTGATATAACCTCCAATGACATCAAAACCATTTGATGGTGGAAAACCATCAAAGTTAGCAGTGACAAATTTAGGCAATTTTACATTTTCGTTGTCACATTTTCTCAAAAAGATCAATAATGTCAATAAAGTTCTCCCTTGTCTTACTGTCAGATCTTCTCCACACAATCTTTTGATTCATCTTATTATAGAACACTTCTTTAGCGTTTTTAATGTCATTTTCATTGTAGAAACACAGTGCATATATTTACAATTTGATCCTTGCTCTTTGAATGCCTTGCTGTAGAGACATAGGCCAATACAGAATGTTCTATATACTCACAGTCTGCCATTATTATTTCACTACACATGACCTGGTATACAAAACAACAATCCGTAGGCACCGCAAAAATCCAATAAAAAGCAACTATTCTTGTTTACATGGCTGAACATCCATAATTGTCACAATTTACCACCCTCACTGCTTCATAACAATATAGTGGGCCCGGTAAGGTAGAGGCAGGAAACGCGGGTGACACAGCCCCACACCGGTCAACCACCACCATCGTTCTCACTGTGCAGCTCGGTCTCTTCCGATCCTCGCTAGGCAGCTTGGTGAAGGCTCCAGTTCCTCCTCCACAGCCTGTATTTGGAAGACGCCTCAGCATGCCCACTCCGAACTTGAGCAGAGTGTCAGGGTCTCGAGTCAACATCAAATCCTTCGTCAACGGTCAATTCCTCCTTTACCAAATATAGGTAGATAGCTAGACAGACATATAGGTAGATAGCTAGACAGACATATAGGTAGATAGCTAGAGACATATAGGTATCTAGCTAGACAGACATATAGGTAGATAGCTAGACAGACATAGGTAGATAGCTAGACAGACATATAGGTAGATAGCTAGACAGACATATAGGTAGATAGCTAGACAGACATATAGGTAGTTAGCTAGACAGACATATAGGTAGATAGCTAGACAGACATATAGGTAGATAGCTAGACAGACATATAGGTAGATAGCTAGACAGACATATAGGTAGATAGCTAGACAGACATATAGGTAGATAGCTAGACAGACATATAGGTAGTTAGCTAGACAGACATATAGGTAGTTAGCTAGACAGACATATAGGTAGATAGCTAGACAGACATAGGTAGATAGCTAGACAGACATATAGGTAGATAGCTAGGCAGACATATAGGTAGATAGCTAGACAGACATATAGGTAGATAGCTAGACAGACATATAGGTAGATAGCTAGACAGACATATAGGTATCTAGCTAGACAGACATATAGGTATCTAGCTAGACAGACATATAGGTATCTAGCTAGACAGACATATAGGTAGATAGCTAGACAGACATATAGGTAGATAGCTAGAAAGACATATAGGTAGATAGCTAGACAGACATATAGGTAGATAGCTAGACAGACATATAGGTATCTAGCTAGACAGACATATAGGTAGATAGCTAGACAGACATATAGGTAGATAGCTAGACAGGTAGATAGCTAGACAGACATATAGGTAGGTAGATAGCTAGACAGACATATAGGTAGATAGCTAGACAGACAGACACTTAGACAGACAGATATATAGGTAGATAGCTAGATAGATAGACAGACAGATAGCTAGATAGATAGGTAGATAGGTAGATAGACAGACAGTTAGATAGACAGACAGTCTTAGGGAAGGAGCAGGCTAAGAATAGACATATTATCTCCTTCACTCTCACTATCCTTTGATCACTAAAAGCTTTAATTCACAACGATATATGAAAGAGACGGGTGTATGTGTGTGTGTGTGTTAACTGTGTGTGTGTGTGTGTCTGTGTGTGTGTGTGTGTGTGTATGTGTGTGTGTGTGTGTGTATGTGTGTGTGTGTGTTAACTGTGTGTCTGTGTTAACTCTGTGTTATAACTGTGTGTTATAACTGTGTGTATGTGTGTGTGTGTTAACTGTGTGTCTGTGTGTTAACTGTGTGTTATAACTCTGTGTGTGTGTGTGTATGTGTACTCTGTGTGTGTGTGTGTGTGTGTGTGTGTGTGTGTGTGTGTGTGTGTGTGTGTGTGTGTGTGTGTGTGTGTGTGTGTATGTTACCTGTCTGTATATCCGTGTCAACATAAACTAAAAACAAAACGAATGGAGGAAGACAGAACAAAACAAATTTGGAAATAATAAAAAACTACATAAATAAGAAAACAATGAAAAATATCTAAGCAATGTAAACAGATGAGAGACGGACGTGATGGAATGAGAATGAAGGAATGAATGAACGAATGAACATAAAACTACAATTATGAAAGAAAACGGCGAGGGAAAAAATAAAAATAATCCCGAATGATAAAATTAATAAAAGGGAGGAAGGAAGAAGAGGATAGAAAAGTTGGGGAGGGATGGAGAGAGAGAGGGTGTTCTAATGATCCCTACGAGGCTGTTTGTTCAAGGTCAACGATTGGGAAAGGGAAGATTGTGACCAAAACAACTTAGACTCCTGAAAAATCTGGACATAAATAATATGATACTCGTGCACAAACGCCGTCAGGTAGTGATTTAAGGGGGGGGGGGGTTTATTTGTTCCCTAGACCTCCATCAAGCTTAAAATTATACCCTCTAGAACCCCTTTTAAGTTAAATTTGTACATTTTTCGGTAGGAAAATGTCCCGCCGGTTCCTCTTAAATTACAGGCTCGGTATCGCCCGCCAGGAAAAAAATCGACACCTAAATGGCACGAAAGGTCTGAAAATTGACAGAAATGGGGCGAAAGTTCTTAAATTCGCCAAACTAATGGGGCGAACGTCTTAACATTTCAAAACACAATGGGGCTAAACATGAGGGAGAAAGGGGTCCGGAAAAAAATCCCTCAAGTGGAAATCTTCCCTTAAGGAGAGATATTAACCCTTTCAAGATCCAATACGCATTTAGTTTTGGTTTTCCGGCAATAATTACACTATTTTAATCAGCTTAGGAAGGGTATATAGAAGTCAGAGGGTTAATTGAGATAGCCTTTACCCTTAGAATTGAGATAGCCTTTACCCTTATAATTGAGATAGCCTTTACCATTATAATTGAGATAGCCTTTACCCTTATAATTGAGATAGCCTTTACCCTTAGAATTGAGATAGCTTTTACCCTTAGAATTGAGATAGCCTTTACCCTTAGAATTGAGATAGCCTTTACCCTTAGAATTGAGATAGCCTTTACCCTTATAATTGAGATAGCCTTTACCCTTAGAATTGAGATAGCCTTTACCCTTATAATTGAGATAGCCTTTACCCTTATAATTGTGATAGCCTTTACCCTTAGAATTGAGATAGCCTTTACCCTTAGAATTGAGATAGCCTTTACCCTTATAATTGAGATAGCCTTTACCCTTATAATTGAGATAGCCTTTACCCTTATAATTGAGATAGCCTTTACCCTTAGAATTGAGATAGCCTTTACCCTTAGAATTGAGATAGCCTTTACCCTTATAATTGAGATAGCCTTTACCCTTATAATTGAGATAGCCTTTACCCTTATAATTGAGATAGCCTTTACCCTTATAATTGAGATAGCCTTTACCCTTATAATTGAGATAGCCTTTACCCTTATAATTGAGATAGCCTTTACCCTTATAATTGAGATAGCCTTTACCCTTATAATTGAGATAGCCTTTACCCTTAGAATTGAGATAGCCTTTACCCTTAGAATTGAGATTAGCCTTTACCCTTATAATTGAGATAGCCTTTACCCTTATAATTGAGATAGCCTTTACCCTTATAATTGAGATAGCCTTTACCCTTATAATTGAGATAGCCTTTACCCTTATAATTGAGATAGCCTTTACCCTTATAATTGAGATAGCCTTTACCCTTATAATTGAGATAGCCTTTACCCTTATAATTGAGATAGCCTTTACCCTTATAATTGAGATAGCCTTTACCCTTATAATTGAGATAGCCTTTACCCTTATAATTGAGATAGCCTTTACCCTTATAATTGAGATAGCCTTTACCCTTATAATTGAGATTAGCCTTTACCCTTATAATTGAGATAGCCTTTACCCTTATAATTGAGATAGCCTTTACCCTTATAATTGAGATAGCCTTTACCCTTATAATTGAGATAGCCTTTACCCTTATAATTGAGATAGCCTTTACCCTTATAATTGAGATAGCCTTTACCCTTATAATTGAGATAGCCTTTACCCTTATAATTGAGATATAGCCTTTACCCTTATAATTGAGATATAGCCTTTACCCTTATAATTGAGATATAGCCTTTACCCTTATAATTGAGATATAGCCTTTACCCTTATAATTGAGATAGCCTTTACCCTTATAATTGAGATAGCCTTTACCCTTATAATTGAGATAGCCTTTACCCTTATAATTGAGATAGCCTTTACCCTTAGAATTGAGATAGCCTTTACCCTTATAATTGAGATAGCCTTTACCCTTATAATTGAGATTAGCCTTTACCCTTATAATTGAGATAGCCTTTACCCTTATAATTGAGATAGCCTTTACCCTTATAATTGAGATAGCCTTAACCCTTATAATTGAGATAGCCTTTACCCTTAGAATTGAGATAGCCTTTACCCTTATAATTGAGATAGCCTTTACCCTTAGAATTGAGATAGCCTTTACCCTTATAATTCCCATATATCCTTCTTAAACTGTATAATATCCTCTAATGATAGCCAGAATAAACTGTCAAAAATGAGTCCCAATCGTCAAAGGGTTAATCTATGTGATATTTGGAGTGTGCAGTCCTCTACTACCTTATTAGACAATTTGTTTCATAAATCAACTGCCTTGTTTGAGGGGGCCCAACTCGCTTTTTTCTCTTTCTCTCCCTCTCTCTTTGGCTTGTATCCATTCGGCCCTATTCAGCCTACTGTTTTAAGACGTTTATCCCCATCGAAGTGTCGAACTCTTCCTGGCGAGCGATAGCGAGGCAGCATTGTATGGAGAAATCCGGCTTCGCCGCAGACATTTTTCTATCGAAAAATGTACAAATTTAGCTTGCTGTCAAAACAAAAATATATATATGCAATCTCGCTACCGCTCACCAGCAAAATATTGACACCTGAATGGGGGTAAACTTCTTAAAACAGTAGGCTGAATGGGGTCGAATGGATACAAGCCAAAGAGAGAGGGCGAGAAAGATAAAAAAAAAAAAGCGAGGTGGGCTCCCTTAATACATATATAAATAAACCTGAGTGCGTCTGAAGTTTTAAGGGGACATGGGCCGATTTTCTGGACCACTTTCTCCCTCATGTTTAGCCCCATTAGTTTTCAGATGTTAAGATGTTTGCCCCATTAGTTAGTCGATTTTAAGACCTTTGGCCCTATTTCTTCGTCAATATTTAGACCTTTCGTGCTATTTAGGTGTAAAATTTTCCCCTGGCGAACGATAGTGAGCCTGTAATGTTGGAAGAATTGGCCTTCGGCCGGGACATTTTTCTACCGAAAAATTTACAAATTTATCTAGTAGGGGGATCAAATGGATGTTCTATTTTTAATTTGATGGACGTCTAGGGAGGAAACTAGACAAATAATGAATACATGCAAATATCGCCCAAAAAGTGAACCAAGGTTACGAGTACGAGCCCTCGTGTAACAGGGAGGAAAGGACGAGGAGGGAAGAAGGGAGGGAGGGAGGGAGGGAGGGAGGGAGGGAGGGAAGGAGGGAGGGAGGGAAGGAGGGAGGGAGGGAGGGAGGGAGGGAGGGAGGGAAGGAGGGAGGGAGGGAGGGAGGGAGGGAGGATAAAGGAGATGAATGGAAGATTAAAGGCCAGTATACATTTTTGGATTACACACACACACACTCTCACACATGCGCGCACTCAATATCTCTATTTTACTTTTCCTCCCTACTTTTTATATATATACATATATATATATATATATATATATATATATATATGGTCAATATACAGGAGACGCAACAATATAGGTAGCAAATTTCGATAAATGTTTAGCTATGGTCCCGTTAAAATATCCTCAAGTAACCTATTAAAAACTGTTCAGGGGACTGGTTAGAACTTGTAGGATGTTTAATTGAAGGTCGAAAATCAGTATTTACTGAGAAATAACAGTCTTAAAATGCGCTATGGGTCACCCAGGGTCCCTGCCCTCTCTTTCCCAGGTAATGTTATGTTATGTTATATTATATTATATTAGGGTTAGGTTAGGTTAGGTTAGGTTAATCTAATCTAATATAATATTTGTACATTTTGGTCAGTGGGCGGGGCCGCGCGTATGTAGCGGCGTACAGACCCTCCCGTAAAACATAGCGCATTTTAAGACTTTTATTTCTCAGTAAATACTGATATCCGACCTTCAATTAAACATCCTACAAGTTCTAACCAGCCCCCTGAACAGTTTTTAATAGGTTTTTGTTGTTGTTCCCCAAGCTGTCTGGCCGAACAGCCCCAAGGCCCCGAGCAAGGCCAAGGCCATAACCGAGCGCCCCACAGAACCCTCCCTGCCGACCACAATAAAGCCTGGGTGACCGAAGCCACTCCATGGCGGGGAGCAGAGGAGGGTGCAGAAACGCCCAGGAAACCAAAGCCCCACCCAGGGCCCTGTGCCCCTCAGCAATTATGAAGAGAAAGTTGAGGGGCAAAGGAAAAATGTGACGCTTTGGCTTCCAATCTTAGTAGATTGGAAGGTCAATCCACGGAAGAGACGCCGTCACTTGAGATCTAAAACATATATAAGTAAAAGGAACAGTCGGAGTAAACTATGGGTATGGCAGAGATCGCTCAGTTCTCACTCTGATAGTTTTTAATAGGTTACTTGAGGATATTTTAACGGGACGCATATAGCCCAACTGTATTATGGTTGGGCACCACTGGTGAGGTCGGTTCCGCGCGGCCTATTTAATGGCTAACTCAGCTAAACTCGCGCATATTTTACCGTACCGTATGGCGCGGCAAAGAGAAGACCGAATGAGGCCACAGTTTTAAATCCTAACCTATCCTAACCTAACCCAACCTAACCTTGGTTAGGTTAGGTTAGGTGGTAAAATTCTAGTTTCACTTACACAGCGACAAAAGGGAGGCGCCGTTGTAAAGGCATAGCTTCCCGACCAACTATGAATATCAGGGAAAAAGCTGGGTAAAAGACGGGTTATACTGATGTTTTGGACCGACAGTTAGCTCATCGATCTGTTTAGGCCTAATAGGTCCGTTAGAGCATATACATCATTGCTATATATGGCATTAAGAGCTGAAATGTATTTTAAGGAAGAAAAAACAAAAACGCTAAAATACATGTATAGGCCTAGGCTACTGTAAAACAATAAGTTTTTCAGCCAGTACCCAACCAGCGGGGGTTTTGGGGCAGCCGCCCTCACCCATATACTAGGTTAAGTTAGGCTAATAGCACATACAAAAATAAAAAAAAAAAAAAAAAAATAACCCAACCAGGGGGGGGGTGGGGGCGGCAGCCCCCACCCATATACTAGGTTAGGTTAGGTAAGGTTGTTAGGTTAGGCTAATAGCCTAGAACATTTAAAAAAAAAAAAAAAAAAAAAAAAGTCTAACCCAACTAGCAGGGGTGTGGGGGCGGCAGCCCCCACCCATAATACTAGGATAGGTTAGGTAAGGTTGTTGGGTTAGGCTAATGTCTTCCCACAGTTGACTATTTTTATAACATGAACTATTAGGCTACCCACTCCACCCCGTGAAATCCGAGCCAGCTTTCGTCAAAAGTTTGCTCGGGTATTCACAAAATTGGGTTGTATGAGTTTTCAATTTGGGAAAACCCGAGCCAAGTTTTGATACAAAGCGCTATATTATTGCATTATTACGCTTTTAACCCCTCATTTTCCCTGAACTTCATAGCCCTCCCCACTAGTGGGGGGCGTGTTTTTAGATTGTTGGAAAATGGGTAAATACTCATTTCCGCTCCTCTTCAGTATAAAACAACACTATATCTGAAGGAAAAATGAAAAAAACAAAATAAAACTTACTGAAATCGCTGTCGGTCCAAAAAGTCAGGTTTACCAAAAGACGTAATATAATTATAATAAACTACATTAACGACATTAGCCTAACCTAACAACCATACCTAACCTAACCTAGTATTATGTAATAGCTATGGTGCCGCATATCGGGAGAAAATATATATATTTTTTACAGTAGCTATAATTCCTTATAATGCATTTCCGCCGCTTTGGACATATATAGGAATTAAGTATGGTATATGACAACTCTAAAGTAGCCATAGAAATTGATGAGTATGCTGTGAAAGCGAAACTAGAATTAAACCGGTTAGATTAGGTTAGGTTAGGATTTAAAACTGTGGTCTCATTCTGTCTTCTCTTTGCCGCGCCATACGGTACGGTAAAATAATGCGCGAGTTTAGCTGAGTTAGCCATGAAATAGGCCGCGCGGAACCGTTCGGTTCAATGTTATTTTAATACCACGAATTTTATTGATATATTTGAAGATAACTATTAAATCTATATGCTCTAAAGATCATAAGAAAATTTGTTTTAACCCTCGGCAAAACCTAATAAAAAAGTATGATACTAACATTTATTTTTCGTAACAAGGTTGTCAATACGGTACTTTCCCGTTATCAATGTACAATCAAAGCTGAAAATTGCAGAGTAAACACCGTAGACTTCATCGACTTTTCTTTCACCTTCGTATAATCGACAACCAATTTTTGTATTTTTTTTATTTACTAAGGGGTACTCAACCAGCGGGGGTGTGGGGGCAGCAGCCCCCACCCATAATACTAGGTTAGGTTAGGTAAGGTTGTTAGGTTAGGCTAATGTCTTTTCAAATCACTATTGGGGGGGGGGCGGTGTCTCAACATCGATCGATAGGCCTTATGGGGAAAATAGGTTTTCCCGAGATTTCTAATTAATTACAAACACTGTTGATGCAAATGAACAATTTTGTTTATAAAAAACACTGAAAATTCGTGGTATTAAAATATTTTTTTTTCCAACCGTTCTCACCAGTGGTGCCGAACCATAATACAGTTGGGCTATATGCTAACGGGACCATAGGTAAATTTTTACCCAAATTTCTAATGGTAGTTTTGGGTTCCTATCATCATATGCTTCATTTCTATATACATTTTTATCCCCGGGGAAAAAAAAAAATCTTGGTATTTTTCACTTTTTTTCTTGAGATTTATTTTGTTTGGTCATTAACCTAACCAAAAAACCTAACCTAATAACCCCCAAATACATTTAGGTTAGGTTAGGTTAGGATTTTTGGTTAGGTTAATGAAAACAAAAAAATCCCAATAAAAAAATGAAAAATTCCAAGATTTTTTGTTTTCTTTTTCCCAGGGAAAAAAAGTATATAGAAATTAAGCATATGATGATAGGAACCCAAAACTACCATTAGACATTTGTTACCTATATCGTTGCTTCTCCTGTATATTGACCATATATACTGTATATATGTATATATGTATATATATATTCTATACACACACGTGACAAAGTGGACATGCAAATAAGGAGGAAGTTAGTTACAGTGAAGTTGAAAAGTTTTGATTTAACGAGTCCCTGTTGTTGTTGTTGTTGTTGTGGTGGTGACGAGGTTTACTCGGTGTTACACGAAGGTAATGTACGCAGTCAAAGAAAATGGGTCAATTTGTACACTTTTTGATAGAAATATGTGTCCGGCAAAGCCGGATTTCGGTCAAATTGGATTTTTCGGTCATGTATGTGTTTTTTGGGTCAATAGGTAAATCTACAGTTATACTACCCCTCCCCCACTACCCCCCACCATCTCCCCCCTTCAAAACACGCCTTTTAGCGTGTTTTTGGATGGTTCAGCAGACGCGGAAACCAGATACCAGTTTTTCAGGTAATTTGTATTTTTTTATTTTTTTTTATTTGATATACAGTGTTGTTTAATACCGAGGACCGTCGCATTTTAGTATTTTTATTATTAGCCTAACCTAACCTAACTTAACCTAACCGAAAACTAACCTGTCTCGCGACCGGTCTAAACCCAGCTCAGGTTCCCTGTTTATGGGTGCGCGACGGTCTAAACCCAGCTCACGTTCCCTGTTTATGGGTTCGCGAAGGTTTGTAATACTTCAATGTATCTATTACAAGTCAAATATACATTTCCGCGCATCATCAAACTAGTCTGCTACTAATAATATTAACCCATTAGTACCAAGAGAATAGGGTAAAATTCTAGTTTCACGTACACAGCGACAAAAGGGAGGCGCCATTGTAAAGGCATAGCTTCCCGACCAACTATGAAGATCAGGGAAATTGCTGGGTAAAAGACGTAATATAATGGTAATAAACTACATTAACGACATTAGCCTAACCTAACAACCTTACCTAACCTAACCTAGTATTATGTAATAGCTATGGTGCCGCATATGGGGATGATTTTTTTTTTTTTTTTTACAGTAGGTATAATTCCTTATAATGCATTTCCGCCGCTTTGGACATATATAGTAATTAAGTATGGTATATGACAACTCTAAAGTAGCCATAGAAATTTATGAGTATGCTGTGAAAGCGAAACTAGAATTAAACCCAGAATAGTGACAAAATAGGGGTAGTATAACTGTAGATTTATCGCTACTTTTCTTATTTTGTCAATTTTATTGTCACCCCCCTATAAAATTAGAAAATACACACTTACAAAGCATTAAAATACACAAACAAAATAAATAAAACTTAAAATAACAGGAGTTGTAGTTATGCAAAATTACCTTATCATAATTTTGGACACATTTATTGAACAAACAAACCAACAAACCAAAACAGAGGTTACTAGTCATAATGCCGAAGTATCCGTTCAAGACGAAATGCTGACGCTGGTGGCGAGTCAAACTGCCGGCATTAAAAGGGGAGATTTCCACTTGAGGGATTTTTGTCTGGACTCCTTTCTCCCTCATATTTATCCCTATTGTTTTTCTAATTTTAAGATGTTTGCCCCATTATGTTGACGATTTTAAGAACGTTCAACCCATTTCTGCCAATTTTAAGACCTTTCGTGCCATTTAGGTGTCGATTTTATGCTGGCGAGCGATAGCGAGCCTGTAATTTAAGAGGAACCGGCTTTCAGCCGGGACATTTTTCTACTGAAAAATGTACAAATTTATCTTGAAAGGGGCTCAAGGGGGTGTAATCTTAAGCTTGAAGGATATCTAGGGACCAAACTAAAAACCTGCCCTTATGACCAGACACCGTATGGTATGGGTATATACTTACTTATATTGTTTGGTGTATAAGGTAGCGATCCTCTGTTGCCGTCTGTATGGTAGTATCATCGGCTATTTGCTAATGTAATATATACCAGACGATAGTAACATGCTATCGAGAGATCCTGCAAAGCAATGTCACTTTAAATGTCTTAGCATAGGGTTAAGGGGAGGTTTTTAGTGAGTTTCCTAGACCTCCATCAAGCTTGAAATTACACCCCCTTGACCCCCTTTCAAGATAAATTTGTAAATTTTTCGGTAGAAAAATGTCCCGGCCGAAGGCCGATTCCTCTTAAATTGCAGGCTCGCTATCGCTCGCCAGGAAAAAATCGACACCTAAATGGGACGAAAGGTCTTAAAAGTGACATAAATTGGGTGAAAGTTCTTAAAATCGCCAAACTAATGGGGCGAACGTTTTAAAATCTCAAAAGCAATGGGGCTAAGCATGAGGGAGAAGGGGGTAAAGAAAAAAAATCCCTCAAGTGGAAATCTCCCCTTAACTAGGACGGAGCTTTACGCATGACTGTTCACCTCACTAGTCTATAACGAACTGATTTTCCTTAGCTGGCTTTGTCGGTGGTGGCGGAACAATACAATAAATTAGTACCTGTGATGGACGAATAGTAATGTGATATCTATATAATTATTAATAGAGAAATAATGTATGTACAATATCTTAAGCACTCAAATAATATAGCAGATATATTTTACCCATTTAATGTGGTAATCCTATTTTATACACACTAACATTAATGTATTTATATATAGTTAACGGCAACGCCATCTGTTGAGTGTGTGGCGAGAACTATAATTTGTTTCTTTTCAGCTGACGGTAGATTGAATCCCTTAGCAGCTAATTTATCGACATTTAATGGAACAAATATGAAACTACTATGTCTCTGCATCATATTAAGATCAAGTATATATAATTAGCCCCATATTTCACTACAAAATCTTCAAAATAACTGAGAAATCTTGATGGGAACTTTGCAATTTACCGTCAGTTTAAATGAAACAGCCTACAGTTACAGGTGGCTCGAAATGATTCGTGTGAGACAACGAAACTCCCTCTCAATAAATATTAACTCCATCTGTACAGTCAGAAACCGCAGTTTCTGAGACACCTGGATATGGCCTGGACATTGGGAGCGTATTGTTTCTGGACGACAGCCCACTTTAACCATCACAAAGCCGCATATATACAAACACACGTTTTGAACCAATAGATGCTTTACTGGACAAACTGGATTTTAGGTCACGTATGGGATATAATGTTCTAAATGTATACTATAGCTTTGTCATAGTATTAGTCACCACAATAATTATGTCTTTACCGCTGCATATTTAATTATTTTTCCTTAGACTTTGTGGGTTAAATAAGGGTGGAAGGAAAAATGGCGGCCATCTTGGATCAGCTGAGAACTAAAAAAATTCATTTGTTTACCGTAGTTTTAGTATTTTGTCATATTCTATATCAATACTAACCCTGCGGGGGACTGGGGGCGGCAGCCCCCAGGTTAGGTTAGGGTAATGACAAAATATGGTTTTAGGGGGCATGTTTTAATATTGCAAAATAATGGGTAAATATGAATTTCCAGAAGGAAAAACACCTTATAACACACTAATCAATGAAGGAACTGATGAGAAAAAGGATTATAATACAAAAAACACATACGTGACCTAAAATCTAATTTGACCCTTTACTTAGTCTGCCATGTAAAATAATTGTGTTGTTGTTTTGCTACGATATGATTCATATTACAGAATCTGATATAAAAATGACAAACATACCATTGTTTGTTATTCCCTCCTGTATCTACATTAAACACGGATAGCTATTAAAGAATTAGGAATGTAAAGAAACTCTACCAAACCTCAGTGAATGACCAGGCTTTCATTGTTTGTGTGTGTTTGTGATTCATCAGACGTCATCCATAGTAGTTACTATTGAACACATACCGGTACTCACATATAATTCATCCATTTGATAACATGCTATTAACCTTGTTGCACTGTGTAAACATTGCAATATATCAGATACTATAATACTAACATCGAAAAGGTATCTATAGCCATTACTAAACGTAATACCATGATGCGATGCTTATAATTATAGCCTTTACCCTATAAAGTGTTTTATACACATGTTACTAAATTAATTGGCCACCCCTTCGGGGATCACGGCGTCAGGTAATAGATAGATAGGACTAAATTAATACCGAATATATACACCTATCAGTGTCCGAAGCTTAACTTAGTGTGGCATTACATAATACCCCCATATATCATTACTGATAACTCATTGCCGTTTCGCACCTGAATTTCATAACCAGATGATAACATGTAATATTACATTGCATAGTTCGTTGTGTTGTATGTCATGAAGCGGACACTTTTGTTTTCAGTGTTTGTCACCTACTGTAAAACATGTCTATTACAGCACACATCGGTTTACTTACACACACTCGACTAATCGTAACTAGCAATTCGCGTCATAATTGCCATCGTTACTTTACACAACAACTGTTTATTACACACCAATGCAAGGTAAACATTAACACTGTAATATTGAACATCCTCCTCTTCAAAATGAATACAAGTATGCATAACGTGGTCACTGGGAACATGGACGACGAGAGAGCGAACCTAAACTACCAAATTTCGTAACAGCCAATGCAATGTTTAAGGTTGGAACCTGAGCCATTCTCGTGGGGCAGCAATTTGGAAGTATTTCTGTTTTCATCTTTCATTGCTTAAAACCTATGGTAATATTCGTGTTCGTATTTACTGTAGATACGTAAGGGAATGTAATAAAAGTATTGTTGTCATTTGTATATCCATAAATATATGAATGCGGATCATAGCATAGCAGCAGCATTATAATTTAACATGGCAGACTGAGTGAAGCATCTATTGGTTCGAAACGTGTGTTTATAGGTATGTGGCCTTCTGATAGTTAAAGTGGGCTGTCGTACAGAAACAATGCGCTCCACATGTCCGGGCCCTATCAAAGTGTCTCAGAAATTGCGGTTTCTGACTGTGCCGGCAACGTCTATACAATTTTGATTATAACTGTATTTAGACAATTTTGTGCAGTTTAAGAAGGCTCTGTGGTATTAAAAAGGGTTAAGTGGGATACTTGGAAGCCTGTTAATTGCTAGAGGCCCTTTTGAAACTGAAAACAATTATCGAATAGAAGCCAGAATAAAGTTAAAAGGACCGCACCGATGCTGAACGGGTTAAATATATTATATAAATAGCTATGGTAAATATTTCCCACAGAATGGACTGGAGTTCTCGAAAAGAGGCTCCAGCCCTTATAATATTCTTGACTTACAGTGTGCTGGCTTTATAATCCAATAGGGTTGATAGCCTCTGAAGTCCAATTTGTTTTAAGGGGAGATCGGTCGTGTTTTTGGTCCCCCTTCTTCCTCATGTTTACGCCCCATGTGTTTTGAGATAATAAGACGTTCGGCCCATTAGTTAGTGGATTGTAACACCTTTCACCGAATTACGTTGTCAATGTTAAGACCTTTCGTGCCATTTAGGTGTCGATTTTATGCTGGCGAGCGATAGCGAGCCTGTAATTTTAAGAGGAACCGGCCAGGACATTTCTACTGAAACATTTACAAATACATGTTGAAGGGGGGGGGGGGGGGGGGGGGTGTAGGGGATGTTTTTTTAAGCTTGATGGAGGCCTAACGAGGAAACTAAAAAATAAATTAATATATAAATCAATAGACCACAAAAATAGCCACCATCTCCTTAAGGGGGGTGACCTGTTTTTGTTCTGTCCTTTTCTATCTTTCTCTGGCTTGTATCCATTTGACCCCATTCAGCCTACTGTTTTAAGACGTTTATCCCCATCCAGGTGTCAATTTTTTACTGGTGAGCGGTAGCGAGCCAGCATATATTTTATTTTTGTTTGACAGCAGGCTAAATTTGTACATTTTTCGATAGAAAAATTTCTCCGGCGAAGCCGGATATCTTCATATAATGCTGGCTCGCTATCACTCGCCAGGAAGAAATCGACACCTAGATGGGAATAAACGTCTTAAAATAGTTGGCTGAATGGGGCCGAATGAATACAAGCCAGAGAAAGAGAGAAAAGGACAGAAATAACCAAAAGCAGGTCACCCCCCTTAACTAACTCCTACGTTACCATTGAAGCTCCCTCTATTATGGTCTCTGGCCTCACACAATCCATTAAGGGGGCCCACCTCGTTTATTCTCTCTCTCTCTCTGGTTTGTATCCATTCGGCCCCATGCAGTCTACTGTTTTAAGACGTTTATCCCCATCCAGGTGTTGATTGTTCCTGGCGAGTGGTAGCGACCCAGCATATTTAAAAACCAAGAATTTGACAGCAGGCTAAATTTGTACATTTTTCGATAGAAAAATGTCTCCGGCAAAGCCGGATTTCTCCATACAATGCTGGCTCGCCATCGCTCGCCAGCTCGCCAGGAAGAAATCGACACCTGGATGGGGATAAACGTCTTAAAACAGTAGGCTGAATGGGACCGAATGGATACAAACCAGAGAAAGAGAGAGAAGGAGAGAAAAAACCCCAGGTGACCCCCCTTAAGGCAGAGGACGGCAGGAATGGCGACATTAGCGTCTAACATAAGCTCCATACATCACAAATTCACCTCCCTCTTTATACATTAAGAGGGAATAGTTGCTTTTTCTGCCCCCCCCCCCCCCTCATGTTTAGCCCCATTAGTTCTGAGATTTTAAGACATTTACCCCATTAGTTTGGCGATTTTAAGATCTTTCGCCCCATTTTGTTTCCCATATGCAGACCTTTCATGCAATTTAGATGTCGATTTTCTCCCGGCGAGCGATAGCGAGCCTGTAATTTACGAGGAACCGGCCTTCGGCCGAGACATTTTTCTATCGAAAAATGTAAACATTTATCTTGAAGGGGGGGGGGGGGGGGCAGGGGGAGGGGGTCTTGGGGGTGTTTTATTAAGCTTGACGGAGGCCTAGGGAGGAAACTATAAAAATAATTAAAATATACATAAATAAACAAATATATACGCAGGAGCCATTGCTATACAATATATACGCAGGCGCCATTGCTATACAATATATACGCAGGCGCCATTGCTATACAATATATACGCAGGAGCCATTGCTATACAATATATAAGCAGGCGCCATTGCTATACAATATATACGCAGGAGCCATTGCTATACAATATATAAGCAGGAGCCATTGCTATACAATATATACGCAGGAGCCATTGCTATACAATATATACGCAGGAGCCATTGCTATACAATATATAAGCAGGAACCATTGCTATACAATATATACGCAGGAGCCATTGCTATACAATATATATGCAGGCGCCATTGCTATACAATATATACGCAGGAACCATTGCTATACAATATATACGCAGGAGCCATTGCTATACAATATATACGCAGGAGCCATTGCTATACAATATATAAGCAGGAGCCATTGCTATACAATATATACGCAGGAACCATTGCTATACAATATATAAGCAGGAGCCATTGCTATACAATATATACGCAGGAGCCATTGCTATACAATATATACGCAGGAACCATTGCTATACAATATATAAGCAGGAGCCATTGCTATACAATATATACGCAGGAGCCATTGCTATACAATATATAAGCAGGAGCCATTGCTATACAATATATACGCAGGAACCATTGCTATACAATATATAAGCAGGAGCCATTGCTATACAATATATACGCAGGAGCCATTGCTATACAATATATACGCAGGAACCATTGCTATACAATATATAAGCAGGAGCCATTGCTATACAATATATACGCAGGAGCCATTGCTATACAATATATAAGCAGGAGCCATTGCTATACAATATATACGCAGGAGCCATTGCTATACAATATATAAGCAGGAGCCATTGCTATACAATATATACGCAGGAACCATTGCTATACAATATATACGCAGGAGCCATTGCTATACAATATATACGCAGGAGCCATTGCTATACAATATAAGCAGGAGCCATTGCTATACAATATATACGCAGGAACCATTGCTATACAATATATACGCAGGCGCCATTGCTATACAATATATACGCAGGCGCCATTGCTATACAATATATACGCAGGCGCCATTGCTATACAATATATACGCAGGCGCCATTGCTATACAATATATACGCAGGCGCCATTGCTATACAATCTAACAAACCACATACATTACACATGATAATATGTCAACACCCACAGACCTACACACAAACCAGCTATTATACGGAATACAACAAAGGGAACTGCCACTTTATAGGTGACAAATTCAACTTCATGTTTAAGGGGGGATTTCCACTTGAGGGAGTTTTTTCTGGACCCCTTTCTCCCTCATATTTAGCCCCATTGCTTTTGATATTTTAAGACGTTCGCCCCATAAATAAGAACTTTCGCCCCATTTCTGTCAATTTTAAGACCTTTCATGCAATTTAGGTGTCGATTTTTTCCTGGCGAGCGATAGCGAGCCTGTAATATAAGAGGAACCGGCCTTTGGCCGGGACATGGAGGTCTAGGGAACTAACTAAAAACCTCCCTTTAATTATTCTGATTTCCAAAAACCTATTAGAAAAGACGAGAAAGGTAACTGCTACTTTACAATGCAAAACACATTAATTATTTCATAGTTAACAGCCTGTCTAAGCATTCAAATTGTCAAAACATACTATGAAAGTTCACGAAACGAACAGCCACATTAGCACCTAAAGCCGGAGTCACACGAGCCGTTTTTCGAGCCATTTTTACGAGCAATTATTGTCTGGCGGCTTCAAAAATTACACTTTATCAGAATTCAGCCGCCTAACATACTCGATTTTCAGTCTAGTTATCGATACCAGTGCAAACAACTCCCGAAATATAACGAGACAAAACTTGCTCATGGAAAATTGACGGAAAAATCGCTCGTGTGACAGCGGCTTAACAGACCTTATATTATTACATATTCAACTTCCACAATATAACATCCTTTGTCGCAGAAAAACACTCAGATCTCTAAGAATCTATTATACAAGACAACGACATGAACCATCACTTTAACTTCCAACACAACTATTATATTTATAATTCAGTCCTTTCTTAAGGAGAGATATCCACTTGAGGGATTTTTTTTTCTGGACCCCTTTCTCCCTCATGTTTAGCCCCATTGCTTTTGATATTTTAAGACATTCGCACCATAATTAAGAACTATCGACCCATTTCTGTCAATTTTAAGACCTTTCATGCAATTTAGGTGTCGATGTTTTCCTGGCGAGCGATAGCGAGCCTGTAATTTAAGAGGAACCGGCCTTTGGCCGGGAAATTTTTCTACCGAAAAATGTACACATTTATCTTGAAAGGGGGCCTAGAGGGTGACATTTTAAGCTTGATGGAGGTCTAGGGAACTAACTAAAAACCTCCCCTTAACCCCTTACAGCGTCATGACACATTTGATCATTATATTCCGGTCATTAGACGATTTTATTTAGCTTAGAAAGGGTCTGTACGAGTTCAAGGGACATATGAAATAGATTGAGGTCTTATTAGGCTGTTTAAAATCGTCTAAAGGCAGCCGGAATAAAATTGAAAAGTAGCGTCTTACTACTGAAAAAGTTCTTAAGCATCCCGATCTCCAAAATATGTATTACGGAAAACGGTGGATAAAACGAACCGCCTCCACATAATACACCCCCCAAAAACCTCATATATTACTAAGTCAACTCTCTCTATAAGCACTCGGATCCCGCCCCAAATTCCTCCTCTCCTCCCTCCCCGCTCCCGAACTCCTTTGTGCTCCCCCAGAACCCATTTAGAAGCCATCAAACTCCATTAGAATCGCCTGGAGTTATGGGCGCCATGTTTAAAGTTGACGTCACGGCTCCGTTGGCCTTTGTTTTGGTTGGTTTGGGAGGTTTCGGCGCGCGCGGACCATTTCGCCGAATATCGTTATTGTGATCTTTCGTGTATTCCTTCGTGCTCCCACTTTCTCTTTGTCTCTGTTTCTCTTTGCTATCTTTAATAATAGTAATATCCCATCTAGAGATAATTTCGGTAAGTATAATATTTCCATTTCTGCGAATATTATAGTTATTGTGATCTTTCTCCTTGGTCTCTCGTGTATTCCTTGGTTCTCCTACTTTCTCTTTGTTTCTGTTTCTCTGTGCTAGCTTTAAGGGGATATTGCTTGGTTTTTAGTCTATATATTTATTTACTAATTTATTATAGAGTTTCCTCGCTAGACCTCCATCAAGCTTAGAAAAACACCCCCTCGAGGTAAATTTGTAAATTTTTCGGTAGAAAAATGTCCCGGCCGAAGGCCGATTCGCTATCGCTCGCAAAGAAAAAATCGACACCTAAAGGCCACGAAAGGTCTTAATATTGACAAACAATGAGGCGAAATGTCTCAAAATCACCAAACTAAGGGAACGAACGTCTTAAAACTTCAAAACTAATATGCTAAACATGAGGGAGAAGGGGGTCCAGAAAACCAGCCCATCCTCCCTTAACAAAATGTATATCCTATCTAGAGAGAATTTCGGGAAGTATTATATTTCAATTGCCTTGTTTGCTTCTTCCCCTTTCCTGTCTTTACTTAGTATTATTATTATTATTATTATTATTATTATATTATAGTTGAACCTATAGGAACATAGCATTGCCTTTCTAATATATATTTTGCCGATTGATTTCTCTACTATAGCTATATCTCAATTCCTCTCTCTCTCTCTCTCTCTCTCTCTCTTTAGTGCATTGTGAGAAGTTTATTGGCATTCTTTTCTAGTGTTTGGTTTCTCTCTCTCTCTCTCTCTCTCTCTCTCTCTCTTTAGTGCAATGTGAGAAGTTTATTGGCATTCTCTTCTAGTGTTTGGTTTCTCTCTCTCTCTCTCTCTCTCTCTTTAGTGCAATGTGAGAAGTTTATTGGCATTCTCTTCTAGTGTTTGGTTTCTCTCTCTCTCTCTCTCTCTCTCTCTCTCTCTCTCTTTAGTGCATTGTGAGAAGTTTATTGGCATTCTCTTCTAGTGTTTGGTTTCTCTCTCTCTCTCTCTCCCCTCTCCTCTCATCTCTCTCCTCCTCTCCTCTCTCTCTCTCTCTCTCTCTCTCCTCTCTCTCTCCATCTCCCTCTCTCTCTCCTCCCTCTCTCTCTCCTCTCTCTCTCCTCTCTTTAGTGCATTGTGAGAAGTTTATTGGCATTCTCTTCTATTGTTTGGTTTCTTTCTCTCTCTCTCTCTCTCTCTCTCTCCGTTTATTTGTCCTATATTTCCTTTCTTCCTAGGTTATCCATCTCGTTGTATGTTTGTATTCAGTTCAGTTTAATTCAATGAGAGAGAGAGGCATTGAGAGACTGAGACTGAGAGAGAGAGAGAGAGAGAGAGAGAGAGTGACATTGAGAGAGTGTCAGTGTAAATGAGAGAGAGAGAGAGTGGCATTGAGAGTGTGAGTGTAAATGTGAGAGAGAGAGAGAGAGAGAGAGAGAGAGAGAGAGAGAGAGAGAGAGAGAGAGAGAGAGAGAACAGACGGCCGCTCTCGGGCAGAATGATGTGACAGGGTTGGAGGTTAACCCATACCACGGCAACGTCTTAAAAAAAAAAAAAAAAAAAAAACTATCTATCTTTAGTTTAAGAAGGACCTGGGGTAGTACAAAGGATCAAGTGAGGTAGTTCGAAGCCTGTTAATTGCTGGAGGCCCTTTTGAAACTGAATAAAATCGTCTAATAGTAGCCAGAATAAATCTAAAAGGACGACAAAGGTACTGTAAGGGTTAAGTTAATAGTTGTCATTAACTTTATATATATTTAATTATTTATGCTTAATTATCTTTGCTTTATTTAAGGGGAGATGGGTCGGTTTTTTGTTTGGTCCCCCTTCTCCCTCATGATTAGTCCCAATAGTTTTCAGATTTTATGAAGTTTGGCCCATTAGTTTGGCGATTTAAAGACCTTTCGCCCCTTTTCCTTGTCAATAGTAAGACTTTTCGTGTCATCTACCTGTAGGTGTCCTACTGGTGAGCGATAGCGAGCCTGTAATTTGGGAAGAGTCAGTCAGAGAATACAGTAGGTGTGGATTTGTACAGCTCATGTGTTGTTCGAGCCTTTTTTCATTTCTGGACCCCCTTCTCCCTCATGTTTACCACCATTAGTTTTGCGATTTTAAGACGTTCATTCCATTCGTTTGGCAATTTTGAGACCTTTCATCCCATTTTTGAGACCTTTCATCCCATTTTTGAGACCTTTCATCCCATTGTTGTGTCAATATTAGGACCTTTCTTTTCATTTAGGTTTCGATTTTTTCCTAGCGAGCGACAGCATCCTGTAATTTTAGGAGTAATCAGCCTTTGGCCGGGACATTTTTCTACCGAAAAATGTACACATTTATCTTGGAAAGGGGTCTAAGGAGGGTTATTTATCTTGGAAAGGGGTCTAGGGAGTGTTATTTATATTGGAAAGGGGTCTAGGGAGTGTTATTTATATTGGAAAGGGGTCTAGGGAGTGTTATTTATCTTGGAAAGGGGTCTAGGGAGTGTTATTTATCTTGGAAAGGGGTCTAGGGAGTGTTATTTATCTTGGAAAGGGGTCTAGGGAGTGTTATTTATATTGGAAAGGGGTCTAGGGAGTGTTATTTATCTTGGAAAGGGGTCTAGGGAGTGTTATTCATCTTGGAAAGGGGTCTAGGGAGTGTTATTTATCTTGGAAAGGGGTCTAGGGAGTGTTATTTATCTTGCAAGGGGGTCTAGGGAGTGTTATTTATCTTGGAAGGGAGTCTAGGGAGTGTTATTTATCATGGAAGGGGGTCTAGGGAGTGTTATTTATCTTGGAAAGGGGTCTAGGGAGTGTTATTTATCTTGGAAAGGGGTCTAGGGAGTGTTATTTATCTTGGAAGGGGGTCTAAGGAGTGTTATTTATCTTGGAAAGGAGTCTAGGGAGGTTTATTTATCTTGGAAAGGGGTCTAGGGAGTGTTATTAATCATGGAAAAGGGTCTAGGGAGTGTTATTTATCTTGGAAAGGGGTCTAGGGAGTGTTATTTATATTGGAAGGGGGTCTAGGGAGTGTTATTTATCTTGGAAATGGGTCTAGGGAGTGTTATTTATCTTGGAAAGGGGTCTAGGGAGTGTTATTTATATTGGAAAGGAGTCTAGGGAGGGTTATTTATCTTGGAAAGGGATCTAGGGAGTGTTATTTATATTGGAAAGGGGTCTAGGGAGGGTTATTTATATTGGAAAGGGGTCTAGGGAGTGTTATTTATCTTGGAAAGGGGTCTAGGGAGTGTTATTTATCTTGGAAAGGGGTCTAGGGAGTGTTATTTATCTTGGAAGGGGGTCTAGGGAGTGTTATTTATCTTGGAAAGGGGTCTAGGGAGTGTTATTTAACTTGGAAAGGGGTCTAGGGAGTGTTATTTATCTTGGAAGGGGGTCTAGGGAGTGTTATGTTATTTATCTTGGAAGGGAGTCTAGGGAGTGTTATTTATCTTGGAAGGGGGTCTAGGGAGTGTTATTTATCTTGGAAAGGGGTCTAGGGAGTGTTATTTATCTTGGAAAAGGGTCTAGGGAGTGTTATTTATCTTGGAAGGGGATCTAGGGAGTGTTATTTATCTTGAAAGGGGATCTAGGGAGTGTTATTTATCTTGGAAAGGGATCTAGGGAGGGTTATTTATCTTGGAAAGGGGTCTAGGGAGTGTTATTTATCTTGGAAAGGGGTCTAGGGAGTGTTATTTATCTTGGAAAGGAGTCTAGGGAGTGTTATTTATCTTGGAAAGGGGTCTAGGGTGGGTTATTTATCTTGGAAAGGGGTCTAGGGAGTGTTATTTATATTGGAAAGGGGTCTAGGGAGGGTTATTTATCTTGGAAAGGGGTCAAGGGAGTGTTATTTATATTGGAAAGGGGTCTAGGGAGGGTTATTTATATTGGAAAGGGGTCTAGGGAGTGTTATTTATATTGGAAAGGGGTCTAGGGAGTGTTATTTATCTCGGAAGGGGGTCTAGGGAGTGTTATTTATCTTGGAAGGGGATCTAGGGAGTGTTATTTATATTGGAAGGGGGTCTAGGGAATGTTATTTATTTTGGAAAGGGGTCTAGGGAGTGTTATTTATCTTGGAAAGGGGTCTAGGGAGTGTTATTTATCTTGGAAAGGGGTCTAGGGAGTGTTATTTATCTGGAAGGGGGTCTTGGGTGGTTATTTATCTGGAAGGGGGTCTTGGGTGGTTATTTATCTGGAAGGGGGTCTTGGGTGGTTATTTATCTGGAAGGGGTCTAGGGTGGGTTATTTATATTGGAAGGGGGTCTAGGGAGTGTTATTTATCTTGGAAAGGGGTCTAGGGAGTGTTATTTATATTGGAAAGGGATCTAGGAAGTGTTATTTACTTGGAAAGGGGTCTAGGGAGTGTTATTTATCTTGGAAAGGGGTCTAGGGAGGGTTATTTATCTTGGAAGGGGGTCTAGGGAGTGTTATTTATCTTGGAAAGGGGGTCTAGGGAGTGTTATTTATCTTGGAAAGGGGTCTAGGGAGTGTTATTTATCTTGGAAAGGAGTCTAGGGAGTGTTATTTATCTTGGAAAGGGGTCTAGGGAGTGTTATTTATCTTGGAAAGGGGTCTAGGGAGTGTTATTTATCTTGGAAGGGGGTCTAGCGAGTGTTATTTATCTGGGAAAGGAGTCTAGGGAGTGTTATTTATCTTGGAAAGGGGTCTAGGGAGTGTTATTTATCTTGGAAAGGGGTCTAGGGAGTGTTATTTATCTTGGAAGGGGGTCTAGGGAGGGTTATTTATCTTGGAAAGGAGTCTAGGGAGTGTTATTTATCTTGGAAAGGAGTCTAGGGAGTGTTATTTATCTTGGAAAGGGTTCTAGGGAGTGTTATTTATCTTGGAAGGGGGTCTAGGGAGGGTTATTTATCTTGGAAAGGGGTCTAGGGAGTGTTATTTATCTTGGAAAGGAGTCTAGGGAGGGTTATTTATCTTGGAAGGGGGTCTAGGGAGTGTTATTTATCTTGAAGGGGGTCTAGGGAGTGTTATTTATCTTGAAGGGGGTCTAGGGAGTGTTATTTATCTTGAAGGGGGTCTAGGGAGTGTTATTTATCTTGGAAGGGGGTCTAGGGAGTGTTATTTATCTTGGAAAGGAGTCTAGGGAGGGTTATTTATCTTGCAAGGGGGTCTAGGGCGTGTTATTTATCTTGGAAAGGGGTCCTAGGGAGTATTTATCTTGGAGGGGGGTCTAAGGAGTATTTATCTTGGAAGGGGGTTTAGGGGGGTTTTTTATCTGGAAGGGGGGTCTAGGGAGTGTTATTTATCTTGGAAAGGAGTCTAGGGAGTGTTATTTATCTTGGAAAGGGGTCTAGGGAGTGTTATTTATCTTGGAAAGGGGTCCAGGGAGTGTTATTTATCTTGGAAGGGGGTCTAGGGAGGGTTATTTATCTTGGAAAGGAGTCTAGGGAGTGTTATTTATCTTGGAAAGGAGTCTAGGGAGTGTTATTTATCTGGGAAAGGGGTCTAGGGAGTGTTATTTATCTTGGAAGGGGGTCTAGGGAGGGTTATTTATCTTGGAAAGGGGTCTAGGGAGTGTTATTTATCTTGGAAAAGGGTCTAGCGAGTGTTATTTATCTTGGAAGGGGGTCTAGGGAGTGTTATTTATCTTGGAAGGGGATCTAGGGAGTGTTATTTATATTGGAAGGGGGTCTAGGGAATGTTATTTATTTTGGAAAGGGGTCTAGGGACTGTTATTTATATTGGAAGGGGGTCTAGGGAGTGTTATTTATCTTGGAAAGGGGTCTAGGGAGTGTTATTTATCTTGGAAAGGGGTCTAGGGAGTGTTATTTATCTTGGAAGGGGGTCTAGGGAGGGTTATTTATCTTGGAAAGGAGTCTAGGGAGTGTTATTTATCTTGGAAAGGAGTCTAGGGAGTGTTATTTATCTTGGAAAGGGGTCTAGGGAGTGTTATTTATCTTGGAAGGGGGTCTAGGGAGGGTTATTTATCTTGGAAAGGGGTCTAGGGAGTGTTATTTATCTTGGAAGTAGTCTAGAGGGAGGTTATTTATCTTGGAAGGGGGTCTAGGGAGTGTTATTTATCTTGGAAGGGGGTCTAGGGAGTGTTATTTATCTTGGAAAGGGGTCTAGGGAGTGTTATTTATCTTGGAAGGGGGTCTAGGGAGTGTTATTTATCTTGGAAGGGGGTCTAGGGAGTGTTATTTATCTTGGAAAGGAGTCTAGGGAGGGTTATTTATCTTGGAAGGGGTCTAGGGAGGGTTATTTATCTTGGAAGGGGGTCTAGGGCGTGTTATTTATCTTGGAAAGGGGTCTAGGGAGTATTATTTATCTTGGAAAGGGGTCTAGGGAGGGTTATTTATCTTGAAAGGGGGTCTAGGGAGGGTTTTTTATCTTGGAAGGGGGTCTAGGGAGTGTTATTTATCTTGGAAAGGGGTCTAGGGAGTGTTATTTATCTTGGAAGGGGGTCTAGGGAGTGTTATTTATCTTGGAAGGGGGTCTAGGGAGTGTTATTTATCTTGGAAAGGAGTCTAGGGAGGGTTATTTATCTTGGAAGGGGGTCTAGGGCGTGTTATTTATCTTGGAAAGGGGTCTAGGGAGTATTATTTATCTTGGAAAGGGGTCTAGGGAGGGTTATTTATCTTGGAAGGGGGTCTAGGGAGGGTTTTTTATCTTGGAAGGGGGTCTAGGGAGTGTTATTTATCTTGGAAAGGAGTCTAGGGAGTGTTATTTATCTTGGAAAGGGGTCTAGGGAGTGTTATTTATCTTGGAAAGGGGTCCAGGGAGTGTTATTTATCTTGGAAAGGGGTCTAGGGAGGGTTATTTATCTTGGAAAGGAGTCTAGGGAGTGTTATTTATCTCGGAAGGGGGTCTAGGGAGTGTTATTTATCTTGGAAGGGGATCTAGGGAGTGTTATTTATATTGGAAGGGGGTCTAGGGAATGGTATTTATTTTGGAAAGGGGTCTAGGGAGTGTTATTTATATTGGAAGGGGGTCTAGGGAGTGTTATTTATCTTGGAAAGGGGTCTAGGGAGTGTTATTTATCTTGGAAAGGGGTCTAGGGTGGGTTATTTATCTTGGAAGGGGGTCTAGGGAGTGTTATTTATCTTGGAAAGGGGTCTAGGGAGTGTTATTTATATTGGAAGGGGGTCTAGGGAGTGTATTTATCTTGAAAGGGGGGTCTAGGGAGGGTTATTTATCTTGGAAGGGGGTCTAGGGAGTGTTATTTATCTTGGAAAGGGGGTCTAGGGAGTGTTATTTATCTTGGAAAGGGGTCTAGGAGGGTTATTTCTTGGAAGGGGGTCTAGGGGGTGTTATTTATCTTGAAAGGGGGTCTAGGGGGTGTTATTTATCTTGAAAGGGGGTCTAGGGGGTGTTATTTATCTTGAAAGGGGGTCTAGGGGGTGTTATTTATCTTGGAAGGGGGTCTAGGGAGTGTTATTTATCTTGGAAGGGGGTCTAGCGAGTGTTATTTATCTGGAAAGGGGCTCTAGGGAGTGTTTTATCTTGGAAGGGGGTCTAATAGATATAAGGGGTGTCATTTATCTTGGAAGGGGGTCTAGGGAGGTTTATTTATCTTGGAAAGGGGTCCTAGGAGTGTTATTTATCTTGGAAAGGGGTCTAGGGAGTGTTATTTATCTTGGAAGGGGGTCTAGGGAGTGTTTATTATCTTGGAAGGGGGTCTAGGGAGTGTTATTTATCTTGGAAAGGGGTCTAGGGAGTGTTATTTATCTTGGAAGGGGGTCTAGGGAGGGTTATTTATCTTGGAAAGGAGTCTAGGGAGTGTTATTTATCTGAGAAAGGGGTCTAGGGAGTGTTATTTATCTTGAAAGGGAGTCTAGGGAGTGTTATTTATCTTGGAAAGGAGTCTAGGGAGGGTTATTTATCTTGGAAGGGGGTCTAGGGAGTGTTATTTATCTTGGAAGGGGGTCTAGGGAGTGTTATTTATCTTGGAAGGGGGTCTAGGGAGTGTTATTTATCTTGGAAAGGGGTCTAGGGAGTGTTATTTATCTTGGAAAGGGGTCTAGGGAGTGTTATTTATCTTGGAAGGGGGTCTAGGGAGTGTTATTTATCTTGGAAGGGGGTCTAGGGAGTGTTATTTATCTTGGAAAGGAGTCTAGGGAGGGTTATTTATCTTGGAAGGGGGTCTAGGGCGTGTTATTTATCTTGGAAAGGGGTCTAGGGAGTATTATTTATCTTGGAAAGGGGTCTAGGGAGGGTTATTTATCTTGGAAGGGGGTCTAGGGAGTGTTATTTATCTTGGAAGGGGGTCTAGGGAGTGTTATTTATCTTGGAAAGGAGTCTAGGGAGTGTTATTTATCTTGGAAAGGGGTCTAGGGAGGGTTATTTTAAGCTTGATGGAGATCTAGCTAGGAAACTAAAAACAAAAAAACAAAAAATTAAATAAATAGATAAAAAATAACCACTAGGCCTACCTCCTTAAAATAACCACTACCCCCTTAAAATTAAATACAGTTTACCTATAACATAAATCATGTTTCTTATTCGTTATAGGTACTTTATATACAGTATATATACTGTACAGTGTATATATATATATATACACTTAACCCATTCAGTACCAGGGACGTCCTTTTCATCATAGTGTGACAATTATTAGACGATTTTAATCAGCTTAGGAAGGACCTCTAGCAATAATAAGGCTTCAAACTACCTCAACCAACCCTTTTACCTACCAAAGCTCCTTCCTAGGTTTCACAATATCGTTTAAATATACCTAGAATATAATATAACGCATATATATATATATATATATATATATATATATATATATATATATATATATATATATATATATATACATATATACAGTATATATATAAAATCCGCCTCTCTCTATTCTCTTTGTTTCTCTCTGTCTATAATTCGCCTTACCTAATATATCTCCGGCTCGAGCTCTGCCATTAGCAATTTATTTTCCGGCTTCCTCTGTGTTCTGTGATTTCCGAAAGAGAGCTTTAAAGGTATTTGTTCTACCAGTATTATGATCATCAATGCTTATGGGGATGCGTTGGGATAGTTCGGGTTATTTAATATAACTTATGTTACTTTATGTTACTGTATGAGCTGCTTGAGAAATATGTGTGGAGTTACTCGTAGAGACAGATTGAGGAATGAAGAGATACGTAGGAGAGTGGGGCTGCAGGAACATTTGTCAGCCAGAGTGGACAGAAGGGTGCTGAGCTGGTATGGTCATGTTGAACGAATGGGAGATGAAAGGCTTACAAAGAGAATATGTGAATCAGATACAAGGGGAGATAGAAGGGCAGGAAGACCCCCATTGAGATGGAGAGACTGTGTAAGACAAGCTTTGGATGATAGAGGAATGACTATAGATCAGGCAAAGGAAGTGGTAATAAACAGGAATGAATGGTGAATGCTTGTGAATAGTTGAGTGAACACGTGGTCATTTGGGGGAAGGGGTCGGGGGCAAGTTGGACTATATAATAGTCCATCAGACGCCTGGCCCGGGGAGACGATTAATATGAAGGGTGCGCCTGGAAGTGTGGTGGGCGGGCTTGTGGCTTCGACTCCGCTGCATGTCTGCCTGCCGAGATCGGAACCTCTCCGAGTGGCCGGGGGCCGGGGGAGTGCTGGAGGGATCTAGGTGACCCTGGTCTCTGGGTCTTCTCCTGGGTGACCTAGGTGTGTGTGAATTTGTGTTTTGTCTGTGTGTGTTCGTTGTTTTATGTTGTGTTTTGTGTTTTCCCTGTTCTTGCTCTGTCTTGAGGCGGCCACCCCCCTCCTACCCCCCCCCCCCAAAAAAAAAGGAAAGAGGGAAAAAGAAAAGAACAAAATAGGAAAAGTGTGGATTGGGCCTGAGTAGATAGATAGATAGATAGACTTTATGTTAAATTACCGAAGATAAGTTAGCATATACTGTAGAAAACGAAGGCTATTAAAGGGAGATGGGCCGGTTTTTTTGCGCCCCCCCCCCCCCTTTATTCCCTCGTGTTTAGCCCCATTGGTTTCTAGAACTAAGACGTGCAGTTCATTAGTTTGGCGATTTTTAATACTTTACGCCCCATTTCTTCGTCAATATTAAGACCTTTCGTGCCCTTTTGGTGTCAATTTTCTTCCAGGCGAGCGACAGCGAGCCTGCAATTTAGGATAAACCGGCCTTCAACCGGGTAAAAATGCAATGATTTATCTCGAAGGGAGGTCTTGGGGGTATTTTTTTTTAAATATTTTAGAAAACAAAAAAGCCTAATAATCATAAATAGTTAACTCAACACACATATAAATAATAATAATCTCCCATTACAGCCAAGTTATGAAGCATCTGGGCTATAATGAAGCGTGGTATTGTCTCGTTTGGGTTCGGTACGGATTCAAATTGGGTGCTTCGCTATTTATGCTCTTCACTGAACTTTAAGGGGGGTCACCGGCTTTTTTTTTTATTTTTCTCTCCTTTTCTCTCTTTCCCTGGCTTGTATCCATTTGGCCACATTCAGCCTGTTTTAAGACGTTTACCCCCATCCAGGTGTCAATATTTTCCTGGCGAGCGGTAGCGAGCCAGCATATATATATATATATATATATATATATATATATATATATATTTTTTTTTTTTTTTTTTTTTTTACAGCAAGCTAAATTTGTAAATTTTTCGATAGAAAAATGTTTCCGGCGAAGCCGGATTTCTCCATACAATGCTGGCTCGCTATCACTCGCCAGGAAGAAATCGACACCTGGATGGGGATAAACGTCTTAAAACAGTAGGCTGAATGGGGCGGAATGGATACAAACCAAAGAGAGAGGGAGAGAAAGATAAAAAAAGCGACATGCGTTCCCTTAAACTAGGAGGAAAAACAATACGCTATGCATCTCAACCGAGCAAGAAGAAATATTATATCATCCAATAATAGCCGATACCCTGACGCGTATAGAAACTAAATATAAAATATATAAATATGCATAAATATATAAATGAAAAGAAGAATAAAAAAGAAACTACTACATCTCTACTACATTCTGGCAGTTCATGGTATCCTTACCCTTAACCCTGGCAACTATTAGACAATTTTATTCAGTTTAAAATGGGCCTCCAGCAATTCACAGGGCTTCGAACCATCTCACCTAACCCTTTTTACTACCACAGGTCCTTCTTCAACTGCACAACATCGTCTAAATGTAGCTAGCATACAATGATAAAGACGTCGCTGGTACGGTCGTCTAAATGTAGCTAGCATACAATGATAAAGACGTCGCTGGTACGGTCGCGCTAATAAGTCATGTCCCAGCTGTCATTACGGTTGGATCGCTCTGTGCTGTATTAATGTATGTCAGATGTTGAATAAGGTGGGTAAGTGTAGGAACATGCTTGTATATTTCACTCGATATGAAGAAATGAAGCTTAAATATTGCTGATACCAATTATTGATCAACATATACTTGGTGCCGAGACATCACTTATTAGCGCGACTGTACAGTACGGGTTAACCCTTTCAGGATGAGGTATTTCTTTTTATCTTTTCTGGCTTCTTAGACGATTTTATGCACATTAGGAAGGGTGTGTGGAAGGCAGAAGGTTAATAAGGGAGATGGGTCGTTTTTCTGGATCCCTTTCTCCCTCATGTTTAGCCCCATTAGTTTTGACATTTTAAGACGTTCGGCCCATTAGTTTGGCGATTTTAACACCTTTAGCTCCATTTCGTTGTCAATTTTAAAACCCATCATATCATTTGGGTGTCGATTTTTCCTGGCGAGCGATAGCGAGCCTGTAATTATAAGAGAAACCGGCCTTCGGCCGATAAATTTTTCTGCCGAAAAATTTACAAATTTATATTGAGTGAGGGTCTAGGGGTGTTCTTCTAAATTTAAGGGAGGTCTAGCGAGGAAACTAAAAAATAAATTAATAAATTAATTAATAGTCCCCCCCGAAAAAAAAATGAAAAAATAAAACAGCCAGTGTCCCCTTAATATAGATAGTCTTTAGCCTTATAATCCCCACAGCTCCTTCTTGACTGGTATAAAATCGTCTAATGGTAGCCAGGATATACGGTCAAAATGCGTCATAATCTTCAAAAGGTTAATTACTCTTTCTATATCTTAATTCCTATCTATCTATCTATCAATCTATCTGTCTATCTATCTATCTGTCTATCCATTTATCTCTCTATCTCTCTATCTATCTTTCTATCCATTTATCTTTCTATCCATCTATCTATCTATCCATCCATTTATCTATCCATTTATCTATCTGTCTATCCATTTATCTCTCTATCTCTCTATCTATCTTTCTATCCATCTATCTATCTATCCATCCATTTATCTATCTATCTATCCATTTATCTATCTATCTATCTATCTATCCATTTATCTATCTATCTATCCATGTATCTGTCTATCCATCCATTTATCTATCTATCTATCCATTTATCTATCTATCTATCCATTTATCTATCTATCTATCCATTTATCTATCTATCCATCCATTTATGTATCTATTTATCTATCCATTTATCTATCTATCTATCCATTTATCTATCTATTTATCTATCCATTTTATCTATCTATCTATCCATTTATCTATCTATTTATCTATCCATATATCTATCTATCTATCCATTTATCTATCTATCTATCCATTTATCTATCTATCTATCCATTTATCTATCTATCTATCTATCCATTTATCTTGCTATCTATACATACATCTATCTATCTATCTATCTATCTATCTATCTATCTAATTCCTTCACTTGTTCTGCTCTCTACTTCTTTGTTTTCTCCTTTCTTTCCTTCCATCCTTCCTTCCTTCTTTCATTCCTTCCACTCTTCCTTCGTTCCTTCCTTCCTTCCTTCCACTCTTACTTCCTTCCTGCCTTCTTCCACCCTTCCTTCCTTCCTTCCTTCTTTCCATCCTTCCTCCCTCCCTCTCTTCCTTCCCTCCTTCCTTCTTCCATCCTTCTTCCTTCCCTCCCTTCCTTCCTTCTTTTTTTCTGCTGTCCTTCCTTCCTGCCTTCCTTTTATTCCTTCTGTCCTTCCTTCCTTCCTCCCTTCCTTATTTCCATCCTTCCACTCTCT
>CM064566.1:10376733-10405794 GCA_032716605.1 Paralithodes platypus
ATACTGTTGAGGGGAGATTTCCACTTGAAGGACTTTTTTCTTGACCCCTTTCTCCCTCATGTTTAGGCCCCATTGCTTTTGAGATTTTAAGACGTTTGCCCCATTAGTTTGGTGATTTTTAAGAATTCCCGCCCCATTCTGTAAATTTTAAGACCTTTCGTGCCATTTAGGTGTCGATTTTATCCTGGCGAGCGATAGCGAGCCTGTAATTTAAGAGTAATCGGCCGTCGGCCGGGACATTTTTCTACCGAAAAATGTACAAATTTATCTTGAAAGGGGGTCAAGGGGGTGAAATTTTAAGATTGCTGGAGGAGTAGGAAACAAACTAAAAACCTCCCCTTAAGTATCACCCCGATCATCAATTACACCGATCATCAATTACATACCCCCAATGCACTTGAATAAACTAATGAAAGCATATGGTCCTCTCAGGATTCGAACTCGGGACACCACACCCATAACATATAAGCATCTAAAGTTCTAAACCATTACACCACCAACACAGTTAAAGGTTGACTACACGATCACGATTAATATACCGGTATATATATATATAAAGAGAGAGAGAGAGAGAGAGAGAGAGAGAGAGAGAGAGAGAGAGAGAGAGAGAGAGAGAGAGAGAGAGAGAGAGATATAGTAGCGGTCAAAATGCCATACATTAACGGAAAAAAAATCACATTAACCCTCTCCGACATATGACGCGATTTTCAGCCGATTAGGGATACTTTAAAGCCTTTGTTACCATCAGGGGTATTTAGAAACCTTTAGTTTAGTTACTTCAACCTCTGCAGTTGTCTTTGAGTTAGCTGTGTTGAGCCTATTGGGGCTACTTTAAAGCCTTTGTTACCATCAGGGGTATTTAGAAACCTTTAGTTTAGTTACTTCAACCTCTGCAGTTGTCTTTGAGTTAGCTGTGTTGAGCCTATTGGGCTACTTTAAAGCCTTTGTTACCATCAGGGGTATTTAGAAACCTTTAGTTTAGTTACTTCAACCTCTACAGTTGTCTTTGAGTTAGCTGTGTTGAGCCTATTGGGGATACTTTAAAGCCTTTGTTACCATCAGGGGTATTTAGAAACCTTTAGTTAGTTACTTCAACCTCTGCAGTTGTCTTTGAGTTAGCTGTGTTGAGCCTATTGGGGATACTTTAAAGCCTTTGTTACCATCAGGGGTATTTAGAAACCTTTAGTTTAGTTACTTCAACCTCTGCAGTTGTCTTTGAGTTAGCTGTGGGCAGAAAACTAATTTTGGAGAGGTAATTATAAGAGTGAGAGAACTCTATTTCTTATTGCTAATCTGGCAACCTCTACGTCATATGAGTCTGAAGGGGTTAAGTATCAAATATAACACACCAGACAAACATTAATTAATTAAATAATAGAAAATGAAAAACAAACAAAAAATACGTAATCCAAGAGAGAAAAAAAAAAAAAAAATATATATATATAAATATACAAGAGGCTTAAGAGGCTTGGAGGGTCCAACACGATTATATACAGCATCGCAACGGATTAAATAGCATCATACCAGCTTAGGGGAGGATGGGATGGGTTTTCTCGTGTTTAGCCATTGCTTTATTTTTTAAGACGTTTGCCCCATTATTTTGACGATTTGAAGAACTTTCAACCCATTTCTGTCAATTTTAAGACCTTTCGTGCCATTTAGGTGTCGATTTTATCCTGGCGAGCGCTAGCGAGCCTGTTATTTAAGAGGAACCGGCTCTCAGCCTGGAAATTTTTCTACCGAAAAATTTACAAATTTATCTTGAAAGGGGCTCAAGGGAGTGTAATCTTAAGCTTGAAGGATATCTAGGGACCAAACTAAAAACCTCCCCTTAACGGGAAAAAAACCCACATTAAGTATTAAATATAACACACCAGACAAACATTATTTAATTAAATAATAGAAAATGAAAAAAAAACAAAAAACGTAATTCAAGAAAAAAAAACAAAAAAAAAACAAAAAAAAAAACATGCATACATACATATATACAAGAGGATTAAGAGGCTTGGACGGCCCAACACGATTATATACAGCATCGCAACGGATTAAGGGGAGGTTTCCACTCGAGGGATTGTTTTCTTGACCCCTTTCTCCCTCATGTTTAGCCCCATTGCTTTTGATATTATAAAACGTTTGCCCCATTATTTTTAGCGATTTTAAGAACTTTCACCCCATATTAAGACCTTTCGTGCAATTCAGGTGTCTATTTTATCCTGGCGAGCAATAGCGAGCCTGTAATTTAAGAGGAACCGGCCTTTGGCCGGATCATTTTTCTACCGAAAAATGTACAAATTTATCTTGAAAGGGACTCGAGGGGGTGTAATTTTAAGGTTGATGGAGGTCTAGGGAACAAACTAAATACCTCCCCTTAAATAGCATCATACCAGCTTAGGGGAGGATGGGATGGTTTTTCTGGCCTCCTTCTCCCTCGTGTTTAGTCCCATTGGTTTTGTAGATTTTAAGACCTTCGCCCCATTAGTTTGTTGATTTTATGATCTTTTGCCCCATTGCTTTATCGATATTAAGACCTTTCGTGCCATTTAGGTGTCGAGTTTTTTCTGCCGAGCGATAACGAGCCTGTAATGTTAAGAGGAACCGGCCTTCGGTTGGGACATTAATTGTCTATAACAAATTTACAAATTTATCTTGAAGGGTGGATGGGTATCTAATGGGTATCTAATGGATATATTTTTTTTTAAAAGTTTGATGGAGGTCTAGGAAGGAAACTAGAAAAATAATGAATACATGAAACAAATCGACCAAAAAGTGAAACCTTCCCCCTTAAGGGGAGGTTTTTAGTTTGTTCCCTAGACCTCCATCAAGCTTAAAATGTCAACCCCCAGACCCCCTTTCAAGATGAATTTGTACATTTTTCGGTAGAAAAATGTCCCGGCCGAAGGCCGATTACTCTTAAATTACAGGCTCGCTATCGCTCGCCAGGATAAATTCGACACCTAAATGGCACAAAAGATCTTAAAAATTACAAAATGGGGCGTAAATTCTTAAAATCGCCAAACTAATTGGGCGAACGTCTTAAATCTTAAAAGCAACGGGGCTAGACATGAGGGAGAAAGGGGTCAAGAAAAAAGTCCCTCAAGTGAACCCTTCCCCCCTTAAACAAACAACGAGCGGCCGTAATCTAACCAACATTAAAAATATACCTCAGTATGCCGACGACAATAGAAAACGGAGCTCCTTTTTGTTTATTTCGTTTTCTTCTGTAGGGAGAATATCTGGCTAAGTTCTTTACAGTAGCCGACATGTATAGTCGGTTTTATTTTTAGCTGACGGTAAATTGAATTTAAAGTGTGAAAAGGAACACCTTGAGATGGTTCGGCCATATTGAACGTATGGGAAGCATGACTAAGAGGGAGGTGGAAGGACGGAGAGGGATAGGTGGAAGGCGGGAGTGGAGAAGTATATGGATGAAGGCGGTGCTGGTTGGGAGGAGGGGCGTCGACTGATTTAGGGGATCACGGCATCAGGCAATAGATAGATACAAATTGAATCCTTTAGCACCTCATTTCTCGATACTTAAGGGGAGATTTCCACTTGAGGGACTTTTTTCTGGACCCCTTTCTCCCTCATGTTTAGCCCCATTGCTTTTGAAATTTTAAGACGTTCGCCCCATTAGTTGGATTATTATACGAACTTTCGCCTCATTTCTGTAAATTTTAAGACCTTTCGTGCCATTTAGGTGTCGATTTTTTCCTGGCGAGCGATAGCGTGCCTGTAATTTAAGAGGAATCGGCCTTCGGCCGGGACATTTTTCTACGGAAAAATGTACACATTTATCTTGAAAGGGGGTCTAGGGGGTGTAATTTTAAGATTGATGGAAGTCTAGGGAACACACTAAAAACCTCCCCTTAAGTAGAGCATGCTAGTTCAAGTCCAATATTTTCCAGTCTTAATTAAGTGGAGGCTTTTAGTTGATTTCCTAGACCTCCATCAAGCTTAAGATTACACCCCCTTGAGCCCCTTTCAAGATAAATTTGTACATTTTCGGTAGAAAAATGTCCCGGCTGAAAGCCGGTTCCTCTTAAATTACAGGCTCGCTATCGCTCGCCAGGATAAAATCGACACCTAAATTGCACGAAAGGTCTTAAAATTGACAGAAATGGGTTGAAAGTTCTTAAAATAGTCAAAATAATGGGGCAAACGTCTTAAAATTAGAAAAACAATGGGGCTAAACATGAGGGAGAAAGGAGTCAAGAAAAAAATCCCTCAAGTGGACATCTCCCCTTAAACGCAATGGAAATGATGTTCTTTCGCAGTACATTGCTACTTACTAGTGTCCCTTACTCGGTTCCTCAAGGATCTGTGCTAGGCCCTGTACTATGGAGCATCTTTATTTTCTTCTTCCAAGGTTTGCCATCAACTTATGCAGATGTAGATAAATGTACGGTTGCGCTAATAAGTCATGTCTCAGCTGTCATTACGTTTGGCTCGCTCTGTGTTGTAATAATGTCTGTCAGATGTTGAATAGGGTGGGTATTGCTGATTCCAATTATTGATCAAAACATTATGGGTGCCGAGACATCACTTATTAGCGCGATTGTACACTGGAATAGGGTTCCATGTCATCTCAACCAGTAGACCATTTCAACCAGTGCCAAATTAACCCAGACCAACCAAACCAGTGCCAAAATATAGTACTAACCTAACCGTATTGGTTGATTTGGTACTGGTTGAGAGCTACTGGTTGAAATGGTCTACTGGTTGAGTTGACCGGTTACCCTACCTTCATGCGGTCTTTTTACCATTAATCTGGCTACTATTAAACGGTTTTATTCAATTTAAAAATGTCCTTCGGCCGGAACATTTTTCTACCGAAAAATGTACAAATTTATCTTGCAGGGGGTGTTTTTCTAAGTTTGATGGAGGTCTAGGGAGGAAACTAAAAAAATATATGAATAAAGTAATTATTAGACCAAACAAACGGTCTGCCTTCCCTTAAGGGGAGATGTCCACTTGAGGGATTTTTTTCTTGATTACTTTCTCCCTCATGTTTAGCCCCATTGTTTTTCTAATTTTAAGACGTTTGCCCCATTATTTTGACTATTTTAAGAACATTCAACCCATTTCTGTCAATTTTAAAACCTTTCGTGCCATTTAGGTGTCGATTTTATCCTGGCGAGCGATAGCGAGCATGTAATTTAAGAGGAACCGACATTTTTCTACCGAAAAATGTACAAATTTATCTTGAAAGGGGCTCAAGGCGGTGAAATTTATCTTGAAAGGGGCTCAAGGCGGTGTAATCTTAAGCTTGAAGGATATCTAGGGACCAAACTAATAACCTCCCCTTAAGACGACATAATGAATATCAGCAACAATTTCAGCATCCTTGGAATACATTTCGATAACTCACTTTGAAGATCACATCAATTAACTATCTATAAAAGCATCACTAAAAGTAACAACAGTATTATGAATGAAACATCTCCTCCAGCCTTAAGGGGGGTCACTGTTTTTTTTTTTTTTTATCTTACTCTCCTTTTCTCTCTTTCCCTGGCTTGTATCCATTCGGCCCCATTCAGCCAACTGTTTTAACACGTTTAGCCCCATCCAGGTGTCGATTTCTTCCTGGCGAGCGATAGCGAGTCAGCATTGCATGGAGAAATCCGGCTTCGCCGGAGACATTTTTCTTTCGAAAAATTTACAAATTTAGCTTACTGTCAAAACAAAAATATATATATGCTGGCTCGCTACCGCCCGCCAGGAAAATATTGACACCTGGATGGGGTTAAACGTCTTAAAACAGTAGGCTGAATGGGGCCGAATGGATACAAACCAAAGAAAGAGGGAGAGAAAGAGAAAACAAGCGAGGTGGGCTCCCTTAAGAAATAGGCCTACTGACCCATTACATAACCCAGGTACAGTTGGCCAAATAAGTCATGTCTCCGCTGGCATTACGTTTTGCTCGCTGTGTGCTGTATTAATGTCTGGCAGATGTTGAATAGGGTGTGTAAAGATAGGAACATGATTGTATATCTCACTCGAAACGATGAATTTATGCGTAGATAGTGCTGATGCCAATTACTGTATTGAACGAAATATACTTGGTGCCGCGACATCACTTATTCGCACGAATGTACCCTCTCACCTGAAATATGCTCCCTTGGCCTGGATGTCAACCCCTTACGTGAAGATGGGTAATTTTTCTGGTCCCCTTTCTCCCTCGTGTTTAGCCCCATTAGTTTTGAGATTTTAAGACGTTCGGCCCATTAGTTTGGCGATTTTAACACCTTTCGCCCCATTTCATTGTAAATTTTAGGACCTATCGTGCCATTTAGGCTAGGTGTCGATTTTTCCCTGGCGAGCGATACCGAGCCTGTAATTATAAGAGGAACCGGGACATCTTTCTACCGAAAAATTTACACATTTATCTTGAGAGGAGGTCTAGGTGTTCTTCTAAGTTTGAGGGAGGTCTAGCGAGGAAACTAACAAATAAATGATGTATAAGGAAACTAACAAACAAATTATGTATAAGGAAACTAACAAATAAATGATGTATAAGGAAACTAACAAATAAATGATGTATAAGGAAACTAACAAACAAATTATGTATAAGGAAACTAACAAATAAATGATGTATAAGGAAACTAACAAACAAATTATGTATAAGGAACTAACAAACAAATGATGTATAAGGAAACTAACAAACAAATTATGTATAAGGAACTAACAAACAAATGATGTATAAGGAAACTAACAAATAAATTATGTATAAGGAAACTAACAAATAAATGATGTATAAGGAAACTAACAAACAAATTATGTATAAGGAACTAACAAACAAATGATGTATAAGGAAACTAACAAATAAATGATGTATAAGGAAACTAACAAATAAATGATGTATAAGGAAACTAACAAATAAATGATGTATAAGGAAACTAACAAATAAATGATGTATAAGGAAACTAACAAATAAATGATGTATTAATGTCTGAAAATATGGGTTTCAAAGTACATAACCAGGTCAAAGTGGCGGCTGCGAAACGTCTAACGGGTTGGATTCTGCGTACTTTTAAAACACGCGGTGAATTGCCTATGATAACGCTCTTCAAATCTCTAGTGCTACCGCGGCTTGAATACTGTAGCGTATTAACATTCCCATACAAAGCAGGTGAAATAAATGACGTAGAGAGTGTACAAAGAAATTTCACTTCGCATATAAGTTCGATAAAACATCTACACTATTGGGAGCGTTTAAGAGCACTGAATCTGTACTCACTGGAACGTAGAAGAGAACGTTACCTAATAATATACACGTGGAAAATCGCAGAGGGTTTAGTACCAAACCTACATACTCCGATAGTCATGAAATTCAGTGATAGGAGAGGCTGGGAATGCGAAATCCCCCGGATGAATAACAGGGGTGCTATGGGCTCTCTGCGAGAGGGCTGGTTATCACACAGAGGCCCACGTCTCTTCAACAAACTCCCACGGCGAGTAAGAGACATGAGGGACATCTCGTTAGACAACTTCAAGAGAGCCCTAGATGTCGAACTGCAAAAAGTGCCAGACGAGCCCATCCTCGCAAGGGAGCGAGCTGTCGCTTCAAACAGTCTACTGCACCAAATCACCACCCATAACGAGGGGCGTCGCGCTCCTTGGTGCCGCTAGAGGAGCGGCGAACACATCCAAAGGTTAAGGAAACTAACAAATAAATGATGTATAAGGAAACTAACAAATAAATGATGTATAAGAAAACTAACAAATAAATGATGTATAAGGAAACTAACAAATAAATGATGTATAAGGAAACTAACAAATAAATGATGTATAAGGAAACTAACAAATAAATGATGTATAAGGAAACTAACAAATAAATGATGTATAAGGAAACTAACAAATAAATGATGTATAAGAAAACTAACAAATAAATGATGTATAAGGAAACTAACAAATAAATGATGTATAAGGAAACTAACAAATAAATGATGTATAAGGAAAACTAACAAATAAATGATGTATAAGGAAACTAACAAATAAATGATGTATAAGGAAACTAACAAACAAATGATGTATAAGGAAACTAACAAATAAATGATGTATAAGGAAACTAACAAATAAATGATGTATAAGGAAACTAACAAATAAATGATGTATAAGGAAACTAACAAATAAATGATGTATAAGGAAACTAACAAACAAATGATGTATAAGGAAACTAACAAACAAATGATGTATAAGGAAACTAACAAATAAATGATGTATAAGGAAACTAACAAATAAATGATGTATAAGGAAACTAACAAATAAATGATGTATAAGGAAACTAACAAACAAATGATGTATAAGGAAACTAACAAATATATGATGTATAAGGAAACTAACAAATAAATGATGTATAAGGAAACTAACAAACAAATGATGTATAAGGAAACTAACAAATATATGATGTATAAGGAAACTAACAAATAAATGATGTATAAGGAAACTAACAAATAAATGATGTATAAGGAAACTAACAAATAAATGATGTATAAGGAAACTAACAAATAAATGATGTATAAGGAAACTAACAAATAAATGATGTATAAGGAAACTAACAAACAAATGATGTATAAGGAAACTAACAAATATATGATGTATAAGGAAACTAACAAATAAATGATGTATAAGGAAACTAACAAACAAATGATGTATAAGGAAACTAACAAATAAATGATGTATTAATGTCTGAAAATATGGGTTTCAAAGTACATAACCAGGTCAAAGTGGCGGCTGCGAAACGTCTAACGGGTTGGATTCTGCGTACTTTTAAAACACGCGGTGAATTGCCTATGATAACGCTCTTCAAATCTCTAGTGCTACCGCGGCTTGAATACTGTAGCGTATTAACATCCCCATACAAAGCAGGTGAAATAAATGACGTAGAGAGTGTACAAAGAAATTTCACTTCGCATATAAGTTCGATAAAACATCTACACTATTGGGAGCGTTTAAGAGCACTGAATCTGTACTCACTGGAACGTAGAAGAGAACGTTACCTAATAATATACACGTGGAAAATCGCAGAGGGTTTAGTACCAAACCTACATACTCCGATAGTCATGAAATTCAGTGATAGGAGAGGCTGGGAATGCGAAATCCCCCGGATGAATAACAGGGGTGCTATGGGCTCTCTGCGAGAGGGCTGGTTATCACACAGAGGCCCACGTCTCTTCAACAAACTCCCACGGCGAGTAAGAGACATGAGGGACATCTCGTTAGACAACTTCAAGAGAGCCCTAGATGTCGAACTGCAAAAAGTGCCGGACGAGCCCATCCTCGCAAGGGAGCGAGCTGTCGCTTCAAACAGTCTACTGCACCAAATCACCACCCATAACGAGGGCGTCGCGCTCCTTGGTGCCGCTAGAGGAGCGGCGAACACATCAAAGGTTAAGGAAACTACAAATATGATGTATAAGGACACTAACAAATAAATGATGTATAAGGAAACTAACAAATAAATGATGTATAAGTAAACTAACAAATAAATGATGTATAAGGAAACTAACAAATAAATGATGTAAAGGAAACTAAATGATGTATAAGGAAACTAACAAATAAATGATGTATAAGGAAACTAACAAACAAATGATGTATAAGGAAACTAACAAATAAATGATGTATAAGGAAACTAACAAATAAATGATGTATAAGGAAACTAACAAATAAATGATGTATAAAGAAACTAACAAATAAATTATGTATAACCCCCCCCCCCCCCCCCCCTTTGTTATCCTCCCCTGCATCAAGTATATTCATCATTCACGGCCCGGCTATTCAGGACTAACTCATTTATTCACTGCAGAGCGTGAATAAACCTGGCGTTGTTCAATAGGGAGCCTTGTTTTGCGGGGGTCTGGTGGTGGGAGTGTGTCGGCCATTTTGTTTACCTGACTATGACTGGTTACAAGTAAACGCATACACACTCACACACACACACCCACACTCGCGCGCGCGCACGCGCACGCACGCACGCGCACGCACGCGCACGCGCACACACACACACACACACACACACACACACACACTCGCACACCTCCCCGTGGCGTAACTGATAGCGCCTTCTGGCTCACAACCAGAAGGTCCCGGGTTCGAGACCCGGGCGGGGAAGAGACATTTGGGCAAGTCTCCTAATGGTGTAGCCTCTGTTCACCTAGCAGTATAAATAGGAACCTGGTATAAGTGGACGAAGTTGTGAAGTTGTGGGGTTGGTGATCGGTTACAAGGTGAGATGGGTATCGTACTGGTCAACCTAAGCTACTGGTCAACCTAAGCCTTCGGGTGAGACTGGTACCGTAGTGAGAAGGGTACGTACAGACTAACCAATTTAAATTTCTATGAAAATATTCCACACTGATATTTGGTATTTTGATGTCGCCAATTGGCTAAAATACAGACTGCACACACATCCACAGCCATTCCAACGATACATACACATTTAACATGCATTTCACGCAATACATTCCCAGTTAAGGAGGCGCGATAATAATGAGCTTAGCTCGCATTGCGTAGATTCCCCTTGACGAACAAGCAAGTGAATACGGACACACACTCTCACTTTATTCTCTCTCTCTCTCTCTCTCTCTCTCTCTCTCTTTTCCTTACACATAATTATACAAGCACCAAGCACACACACATACTTATAGACCTAAAGTGTACAAACGCACACACACCTACATTTAAGTGTACAAACGCACACACACCTACATTTAAGGGGAGGTGGACTTACTTATTTGATCATTTATTTATTTGTTTATTTATTTGTTTATTTATTTGGTTTCCTCTCTAGACCTCTATCAAGCTTAATAAAATACACCCAAAAACCTACTTCAAGATAAATTTGTACATTTTCAATAGAATTTTTTCCGGCCGTTCCTCTTAATGGGAGTCTTGCTTTCTCTGGACCCCCTTCTACTTCATGTTTAGCCCCATTAGTTTTGATATTTTAAGACATTCGCCCCATTAGTTTGGCGATTCTAAGACCTTTTGAGCCACTTGGGTGTCGATAATTTCCTGGCGAGCGATATCGAACCTAAAATTTAGGAGGAATCGGCCTTCGGCCGGGACAACTTTTACCGATAAATGTACAAATTGAATTCAAAGGAGAGTCTTGGGGTATATTTTTACGCTTGATGGAATTCTTTGGGAGGAAAAAAAAATAAAAAAAAATAAAAATATATATATATATATATACCGGTATATATACAATATATATATATATATATATATATATATATATATATATATATATATATATATATATAACCAAATATATACGCACCACCCCTTAAAGCAAACAGCACTATAGGTAGCGCCAACGAACTTGACAACAATAATCTTGATCCTTGACCTCTCTGTAACTCAAAAGGGCCTAGAGCAAACGGGCTATACATATCCACACCTATTTCCTGGTGGACTCTTCCCAAATGATAGCAACGTCAGCCCGATTGCTTTCATGCATTTCGAGTTATAAGAAGTTAAGGGGTCCAGATTATTGTTACCTAGCCCCCCCCCCCCCCCCCCTGCCTCTCTTAAGGGGGGTCACTTTTTTTTTTTATCTTTCTCTCCTTTTCTCTCTTTCTCTGGCTTGTATCCATTCGGCCCCATTCAGCCAACTGTTTTAAGACGTTTATCCCCATCCAGGTGTTAATTTCTTCCCGGCGAGCGATAGCGAGCCACCATTGTATGGAGAAATCTGGCTTCGCCGGAGACATTTTGCTATCAAAAAATGTACAAATTTAGCTTGCTGTCAAAAAAAATATATATATATGCTGGCTCGCTACCGCTCGCCAGGAAAATATTGACACCTGGATGGGAGTAAACGTCTTAAAACAGTAGGCTGAATGGGACCGAATGGATACAAGCCAAAGAGAGAGGGAGAGAAAGAGAAAAAAAAAGCGAGGTGGGCCCCCTTAACGGCCACACCTCTCCCAACAGCTGTGTTCTGGGAGAGTCTCAATACTGGTCTATAAAGTAGCTTTTACTTAGGGGTGTGTGTGTACTCTCTCTCTCTCTCTCTCTCTCTCTCTCTCGAGCCTTCTACTTTACTGTCCTATTCTTCCACTATAAACTGTCCCTGTCTACTGTAGTAGTATTAAGACCGGACCACCTAGTTGGGACCGCAAGGTCTGTGTGGTCTGAGTATCTATGTAACTATCTCTCTCTCTCTCCCTCTCCCTCTCCTTTCCCTCCATCTATTCCTCCCTCTCTTCCCTCCCCTTGCTCTTTCCCTCCCTCTCTCCTCTCCCCCTCCATCTATGCCTCCCTCTCTTTCTCCATCCTCCCTACCCCCTCTTTCCTTTCCTATCTCCATCTCTCTCTTTACCTCCATCTAATCCTCCCTCTCTCTCCGTCCTCCCTACCCCTCTTTTCTTTCCTCTCCCTCTCTCCCTCTTCCCTCCATCCAATTCCCCACACCTGATCCCTCCCTGTTCCTTTTCCCCCTCTCCCCCTTCCCCCCGCTTTCCCTCCCTGTTTCTCCTTCCTCCCTCCCTTCGTCCCTCCCCAGCCTCCCCACCTCTTAATCCCTACCTCCCTCCCTCCCTCTGTTTCCCCCTCCTCTCCTCTCTCTCTCCTCTCCTCCCTCCCCTCCTCCATTCGTCTCAATTACCTATAACACCCCAGGCAGGTTAATGGGCACACATACACACACACACACACGTACACACATACACAAACAAATAAACACATACACATGCCAGAGATACAGACACACACACACAGCCAAACACACACACACAGCCAAACACACACACACAGCCAAACACACAAACACACACCTGCAGACACAACACACACAGAACACACACACAATTCATACACACAAAATTCACATATACATCCACCCACACACATACATACACACAAAATTCACATATACATCCACCCACACACATACATACACACAAAATTCACACATACATCCACCCACACACATACATACACACAAAATTCACACATACATCCACCCACCCACACACACACATACATACACACAAAATTCACACATACATCCACCCATCCACACACACACATACATGCACACAAAATTCACACATACATCCACCCACCCACACACACACATACATACACACAAAATTCACACATACATCCACCCACCCACACATACATACACACAAAAGTCACACATACATCCATCCACACACACACATACATACACACAAAATTCACACATACATCCACCCATCCACATACATACACACAAAATTCACACATACATCCACCCATCCACATACATACACACAAAATTCACACATACATCCACCCACCCACACACATACACACAAAATTCACACATACATCCATCCACACACACACATACATACACACAGTCCGTCGCCTAGTAGGTAGAGCTCTCGTCTCACACACGAAGGGTCGGGGGTTCAATCCCCGGCCGGGCGGAGACAAATTGGGCTTGTCTCCTGTCATGTGTTAGCCTCAGTTCACCTAGCTGTAAATAGGTACCTGGAATAAGTGGACGACGTTGTGACGTCCCATATGGGGTTGGCAAAAATGGTACAAGGCGAGATGGGTATTATATGGTTCACCTAAGCTGATGGCTACCTAAGCCTTCGGGCGAGACGGTACCGTCTATAGTGAGAATGGTACCATACAGATCCACCCTAAGCCTTCGTTTCCAATGTCGCCAATTGGCTAAAATACAGACTACACACACATCCACAGCCATTCCAACAGTGCATAAAACACTTAACATGCATTTCACGCAATACATTCCCAGTTAAACACAATAATGAGCTTATACATTGCGTGGATTCCCCTTGACGAACAAGTAACTGAGTAACACAAAATTCACACAAACATCCACCCACACACACACATACACACAAAATTCACACACACATCCACCCACACACATACATACACACAAAATTCACACATACATCCACCCACACACACACATACACACAAAATTCACACAAACATCCACCCACACACATACATACACACAAAATTCACACACACATCCACCCACACACATACATACACACAAAATTCACACATACATCCACCCACACACATACATACACACAATTCACACACACATCCACCCACACACATACATACACACAAAATTCACACATACATCCACCCACACACATACATACACACAAAATTCACACATACATCCACCCACACACAAAATTCACACATACATCCACCCACACACATACATACACACACAAATCCATCCACATACATACACACAATATCAGTCCTTGTCGTTGATATCTCTTCTTCTTACAGTATTACAATGGATAACAAAGTAATTATAGGAATTATGGAGAGTAGGTGTCACCCGCCTTGCAACACATTCCCACCCCTATTCTGTCCAACTCTCCAATGCAGGAGTAAACCAATATTCCCAGTCTATCTTCCACTCAACAAGTGAACTCTGGAATTCTCTCCTTACTCTACCTTACCCTCATCCTACGATTTTAACTGCTTCAAGCTTCGTGTGTCCAGACGTTTCCAGTAAACGTATCTTGAATTTGGCTCTTTATCACTCGAAGTAGCTCTATTAAGGGGATTTTTGTTTCTTTCTATATTCCAACTACTCCCTCTCGGGCATAGGCTGATAGTCTTTACACTCAACCGCTGAACATGGTGAGGCCCGTGAGGTCTTGCTCCAGTTTAGGGAGTGAGACATGCGAATGGCTCGATGAGACATGGCTCGTAGCAACTCCATCTCTGAAACCGCCTCGCCTCTGTGCTTCACAGTCTCATCCCCACAGACTCGGACCCTCACTTTGTTTCCTACTCCTTCAGCAATCTTAAAATTTCACCCCTTTGATCCCCTTTCAAGATAAATTTGTAAATTTTTCGGTAGAAATATGTCCCGGCCGAAGGCCGGTTACTCTAAAATTACAGACTCGCTATCGCTCGCCAGAATAAAATCGACACCTAAATGGCACGAAAGGTCTTAAAATTGACAGAATGGGGCGGAAATTCTTAAAATCACCAAACTAATGGGGCAAACGTCTTAAAATCTCAAAAGCAATGGGGCTAGACATGAGGGAGAAAGGGGTCACGAAAAAAGTCCCTCAAGTGGAAATCTCCCCTTAACTCTTTTTACGGTCATAGATCCTTCTTATGGGGAGAGATGGGCGTGTGTGTTTGGTCATTTAGGTATATTTATATAATTGTCTTAGTTTCCTCCCTAGACCTCCGTACAAGCTTAAGGGGAGGTTTTTAGTTTGGTCCGTAGATATCCTTCAAGCTTAAGATTACACCCCCTTGAGCCCCTTTCAAGATAAATTTGTACATTTTTCGGTAGAAAAATGTCCCGGCTGAAAGCCGGTTCCTTTTAAATTACAGGCTCGCTATCGCTCGCCAGGATAAAATCGACACCTAAATGGCACGAAAGGTCTTAAAATTGACAGAAATGGGTTGAAAGTTCCTAAAATCGTCAAAATAATGGGGCAAACGTCTTAAAATTAGAAAAAAACAATAGGGCTAAACATGAGGGAGAAAGGAGTCAAGAAAAAAATCCCTCAAGTGGAAATCTCCCCTTAAATAAAACACCCCCCATGACCCTCCTTCAAGATAAATTTGTACATTTTTCGATAGAAAAATGTCAAGACAAAGACAAAAACCGACTACCTCCCGTTTAAGGGGAGATTTCCACTTGAGGGACTTTTTTCTTGACCCCTTTCTCCCTCATGTCTAGCCTCATTGCTTTTGAGATTTTAAGACGTTTGCCCCATTAGTTTGGTGATTTTTAAGAATTTCCGCCCCATTCTGTCAATTTTAAGACCTTTCTCTGCTATTTAGGTGTCGATTTTATCCAGGCGAGCGATAGCGAGCCTGTAATTTAAGAGTACTCGGCCTTTGGCCGGTACAGTTTTCTACCGAAAAATGTACAAATTTATCTTAAAATGGGGTCAAGGGGGTGAAATTTTAAGATTGCTGGAGGAGTAGGAAACAAACTAGAAACCTCCCCTTAACCACATGAATATAAAGTAGATATTGTGTTTTATCTTAGGAATTTACTAAGACCCAGGGTTTTTTGGGGGTGGGGAGGGGGGGAGGGGGGGGGATTATTAGACTAGATTTAACTGCAAGAGGATATAAATATTTTAATACAGACGAATAATTATGATGTCCGTTGTTGTAACCTTTCAAATTTGCGTAATTATGAAATTATAATAACACAAAGGTTTGCAATGCATATTAGGATACACACGCACACATGATTACACTAACAAGCATACATACACACTTCCATGAACACGCACACACACCATTCTATGAAAAAACACATACACAATTCCATGAACACACACACACAATTCCATGAGGACACACACACACACACACTTCTATGGAAAAACACATACACTTCCATGAACACAAACACACACACAATTCTATGAAAAACACATACACACAAATGCCATGAACACATAACAAAAAAAAAATCCATGAAAACACACATACACAGTTACACACACACACACACACACACACACACACACACATACACACACACACACAGCCATTACACCATTAAAGTAATATGCAGAACAACATGAACTCACACACGCACACACATGCTCACGAGTAATGAGTATATATGTAGTTGTAATGATGTAGTTTTATATGTAATATGTGTTGTAATGTTATATGTTGTAATGTAGTTTTTATATGTAGTTGTAATGTAGTTTTATATGTAGTTGTAATGTAGTTTTATATGTAGTTGTAATGTAGTTTTTATATGTAGTTGTAATGTAGTATATTAGTTGTGTAGTAGATATGTATGTAGTTGTTATGTAGTTTTTAGATATAGTTTTGATGTAGTTTTTAGATATAGTTTTTATGTAGTTTTTTATGTAGTTTTATATGTAGTTTATATGTAGTTTTTATGTAGTTTGTATATTTAGTTTTCATATGTAGTTTTTATATTTAGTTTTTATATAGTTTGTAGTTTCTATGTAGTATTAGTTCTATGTAGTTTTTATATGTAGTTTTTATATTTAGTTTTTATATGTAGTTTTATATGTAGTTTTTATATGTAGTTTTATATGTAGTTTTTATATGTAGTTTTATATGTAGTTTCTATGTAGTATGTTTTATGTATATGTAGTTTATATGTAATTTCATGTATTTTTATATATAGTTTTATGTAGTTTTTGTAGTTTTTGTATATGTAGTTTTATATGTAGTCTATAGTAGGGTTTATATGTAGGGTTTATATGTAGGGTTTATATGTAGTTTCTATGTAGTTTTTATATGTAGGTTTTATATGTTGTTTTATATGTAGTTTTTATATGTAGGTTTTATAATTATGTAGTTTTTATATGTAGTTTTATATGTAGTTTTTATATGTAGGTTTTATAAGTAGTTTCTATGTAGTTTTTATATATAGTTTTTATGTAGTTTGTATGTAGTTTTATATGTAATTTCTATGTAATTTTTATATATAGTTTTTATGTAGTTTTTTGTAGTTTTTTGTAGTCTTTATGTAGTTTTTATATGTAGTTGTTATGTATTTTTAATATGTAGTGGTTATGTAGTTTTTATATGTAGTTGTTATGTAGCTTTTATGACCACACATACACTGTTACCCACACTCATTCAATAACGCAGCCACCCCCTAACACACACCAAACCAGTCCCCCCACACACTAACACAGCCATTCACAAACACCCCCACACTAATACCCACACTCATTCACTAACACAGCCACTCACAAACACACACACACACACACAGCCACTCACAACCCCCCCTCCCACACACAAACACATCCATACACACACACACACACACACTAACTCCCACAAAGACCTATTAATTAATGAACGTTGCCCTACCTCTATAAAGTAACGCAATCCTTTCTTTATTGCCCTTATCTTTCAACCATTATCTTTAATTGCCTTATCTGTATTAGTAACTGTCTATTTATACTTTTAGTTGGTGAGACTTACAGTACATTTGTTGAGGAGTAGCATATACTGTATATATTTTTGTATTTTAGTTATTTCATATATATTTTATACAAGTTTTGAAATAATATATCGCTTACATTCTAACAAAATTATTTATTCGCTTACATCTCTCTCTCTCTCTCTCTCTCTCTCTCTTGACATTACTTCAAATATGTCTGTAATGAATGTCATAAATAATATATTGTTCACATCACTGCTTACTATAATTATCATCAGTGAATACCAAATGTGTACTTCTTCGTTGTATTTATTCGGCATCACCCCTTCATTCATTCATTCACTCATTCATTCATTCATTCACTCATTCATTCATTCATTCATTTATTATATAGTTAAGGGGGGTCACTTTTTTTTTTTTTTTTTTATCTTTCTTTCATTTTGTCTTTTTCCCTTGTTTGTATCCATTCGGCCCCATCCAGCCAACTGTTTTAAGACGTTTATCCCCATCCAGGTGTCGATTTCTTCCTGGCGAGCGATAGCGAGCCAGCATTGTATGGAGAAATCCGGCTTCGCCGGAGAAATTTTTCTATCGAAAAATGTACAAATTTAGCTTGCTGTCAAAAAAAAAAAATATATATATATACCGGTATATATATATACTGGCTCGCTACCGCTCGCCAGGAAAATATTGACACCTGGATGGGGGTAAGCGTCTTAAAACAGTTGGCTGAATGGGGCCGAATGAATAAAAGCCAAAGAGAGAGGGAGAGAAAGAGAAAAAAAGCGAGGTGGGCTCCCTTAATGCATTCACTCATGTATTCCATCACTCGCTCATTCATTCATTCCCCCATTCATTCACTCACCCACTCACCCACTCACACTAACACCCACACACTCTTTCTTTGCACATTCCTACCATGGCTATATATATTTTTTGTATGAATATTTTGTGTATGAATATATTTTAATATTTTCAATTCCTACTATATTCTTTCTTGTCCATTCTCTTTCATCTCTCCATCTCTCTCTCTCTCTTTCTCTCTTTACACACACATACATATACAGTATATATATATATATATATATATGGCATATACTGTCAAAGAGAAGAAAAGATGTTTCAAAGTATAGAAGGACGGTGGTAGCAAGGAAGAATACCTGACCACCAAACGTACTGCTAGAAAGGAGGTCTAAAGTACTGGGCAAGGAAAAAACATGCGGAATAGTGTGATAGAAACAGTTTGTGGCACAATGGAATTTTAAACTAGGTAAATGTGTGAGGGACTGTAGCAAGGACGTTGTGGGTATACGATATATAAATACTGACCGTGGTATGACTGTTTACTAAGAACACGATACTAGAGAGGCATGGAAGGAACATTATGAAAGATTGCTAAATGTGGAGTTTGAATGGAATAGAGAACAGCTCAGCACTGCTGTCTGAGTACAAGGCCACCCGCCTTTGATAAAGTATGATACAGTTGCAAGTGCTATAGATAGATTCAAGTCCGGCAAAGCCACTGGGAGCTCCGGCATTGTCGCTGAGATGCTAAAGGTAGCAGGAGGTATTGGTGTATAATTGTTCACAGAGCTGATTATTGCTATCATAAGGGAGGCTAACATTCCTGATGCATGGCAGAAAGTGTGATTGTAAATATATACAAAGGCAAGGGTGATTCCTTAGACAGGGAAAATTATAGGGGTTTGAAAATGCTTGACCACGTCATAAAAGTCAGTAAAAGGGTTTTTGAATGCATGATCAGTTAAAATGTTGCCATAAGCGACATGCAGTTTGGATTTATGCCGGGATGTGGCACAACTGAGAGGTTCTTAGAGAAAAACAGGTAGCTATACCTAGTTTTTGTAGACCTAGAGAAGGCCTTTGACAGGGTGCAAAGGGAATTTATGTAGAGGGCCATGAGTAAACTTGGAGTAGAGGAGTGGATGGTGGGTGTGATAATGAGAATGTATGAGAGGTCACGGGCAGCAGTTACAGTAAATGGGGTCTGAGCGAAGAGTTCCCAGTGAAAGTTGGAGTTCACCAGGGTTCAGTGCTGAGCCCACTACTGTTTGTTTGGGTCCTGGAGGCACTGTCAAGAGACTTTATAACAGGTCTCCCATAGGAGCTGTTATATGCAGATGACTTGGTTCTTATCGCAGATAGTGCATAGGAAGCGGAGGTAGAGTTCAATAGATGGATGTAGGGGATGGCAAACAAGGGACTAAGAGTTAATATAGATAAAACAAAGGTCATTATCAGTGAAGTAGGGCGCGGAACTACGGAAAGAAGCGGCGACTTTCCATGTGTAGTTTGTGGGAAGAGGGTGGGAAGTAACTCAATTCAATGCTGCTTCTGTAGTGAACGGGTACAAAACAGAAGTAGTAGGGCTAGAGGACCTTTGACTAGATTCATAGACTTTGAATGTGCAGTGTGTAAGGGAGAACTTGTGTTGAATGACCCGCCTTTTAGTATTGATTTCGGCAGTGGAGTGTGTAAATATATTCTGCTACCTGGGCGATACGGTTTCCGCCGGAGGTGGCGCTGAAGCTAGTTCCATTGCTAGAGTCAGAAGTGGCTGGGGAAAGTTTAGAGAGCTGTTGCCACTCTTGACCAGAAGACGACTCCTACTTCACCTTAAAGGGAAGGTGTATACCTTGTGTGTCATGAGACGTGGCTGGTTACAGCGGAAAATATTAATAGAATTAAATGGAATGAGAAGAGAATGATAAGATAGATATGTGAGGAACTAAGAAGGTGTCTAAGCATTAGGAGTATCAGTGAAGTGATACGCAAGAACCGACTTGGATTGTTTGGACACGTGGAGAGAATGGATAATCAGAACTGTGTGAAGTAATGCCGGACTGTAAACGTGGGGGGAGCTGTGTGTAGGGGTAGACCTTAAAAGACGTGGGGTCAGATACTTTGCTTCGAACTCAATATATAGAACTTGACAACAGAAGGGTTATCTGGAATGCCACCATTTAGGACGTGAGCCTGTAACCACACTCACTGTGAACGAAGTGGCTTTTAACCTTATATATATATATATATATATATATATATATATATATATATATATATATATATATATATATATATATATATATATATATATATATATATACTGTACTGTATATATTATTTTGTCATGTCTATATATTTATCAGTGACATTTGATATATTTTCTAATCTCACTTTCATTCTCTCTTTGCCGACCCTCCCCCCCCTCTCTCTCTCTCTCTCTCTCTCTCTCTCTCTCTCTCTCTCTCTCTCTCTCTTGTCTCTATCAGCTCCAACATGCCTTCACCAACTAAGCCTCTTTGACACACATAGACACCTCGGGATAGTGTGTGTGTGTGTGTGTATCTGTGTGTGTGTGTGTGTGTGTGTGTGTGTGTGTGTGTGTGTGTGTGTGTGTGTGTGTGTTTCAGTTCCATTCGGCCCCATTCAGCCAACTGTTTGAAGACGTTTATCCCCATTCAGGTGTTGATTTCTTCTTGGCGAGCGATAGCGAGCCAGCATTGTATGGAGAAATCCGGCTTCGCCGGAGAAATTTTTCTATCGAAAAATGTACAAATTCAGCTTGCTGTCAAAACAAAAATATATATATGCTGGCTTGCTGCCGCTTGCCCGGAAAATATTGACACCTGGATGGTGGTAAACGTCTTAAAACAGTAGGCTGAATGGGGCCAAGTGGGTACAAGCCAAAGAGAGAGGGAGAGACAGAGAAAAAAAGCGAGGTGGGCCCCTTAAAGCAAATATATCCATTTAAATAGATGTTCAGATCAAATCAACTATGTAATAATAAATACATGATATGTATATATTAAAAAATAGCTGATTTGATCTGAACAATACTACTAATAATACTAATAATAATACTACTACTACTACTAATAATAATAATAATATTCTGTATTTCGTATAAAAGTCATACATACTGTACAGTTATATACATACTTCAAACAAAAATGTTAAGAAAGAGAGTTATTACATAATGGGGCTGAACATGAGGGACGAGGGTGGCCATAACCCCCCCCCCCCCCCTCCCTCTTAAGTCGTAGACGTTGGCTGTAGCAGAGCTAAGTTAAGATACAAGTAAACTAAAATATGCTATATATATATATATATATATATATATATATATATATATATATATATATATATATATATACCGGTATATATATATATATAGCCAAACATCATGATCGCCTTCGGGGGTCATGGCGTCATTTGCGTCATGGGGAGGGGGGGGGGGCTTTGTGGTTTCTTTGTTTCATTAGTTTCTATTAATTCTTTAGTCTTCATTGTCCGATTGTTGGCATTTTTAGCTTAGGTTATATATTTTGAAGGCGCAGGCATAAGAATATAATACAAAGTAACTTGATACACATACCGGTATATCCGGAAACACACATATCCGGAAACACACATATCCGGAAACACACATACCCGGAAACACACATATCCGGAAACACACATATCCGGAAACACACATTTCCGGAAACACACATGTCCGGAAACACACATATCCGGAAACACACATATCCGGAAACACACATATCCGGAAACACACATTTCCGGAAATACACAAACACACTCTCTCTCTCTCTCTCTCTCACACATAGACGTTAATGGAAACACAGACACATAAGGTACACACTACATACACAGTTACACACCCACACATACACTCACTTGCACAAACATACACGCGTTCTCGAAACACGGAAACATAAATATATTTTAAATAAGTAACCATCCTGTATGTAGTTTTATGTGTGAGTGTTAGCCAAAGTATGAATGCATGAAACATTTTATTGTATCATTGCATTTTTTAACTAGGCACCAAGTGAGAATACAGTTTTGTAATTGGTTGTACCCAGTATAAATATGTTTCAAATAAAATAAAATAAAATAAGTACACATATACACACACACACACACACTCACTCGAACACACAAACACACACACATACTTTACAAAGGAATACAAAATAATACAAGCAACAACAGATATAATGGTCCTTACTAAGCTACTTATTAGAACAAATATACAATAATTACCACATAATTGAACTGGCGGGCTTCCAAACAAGATTATAGTACGATTAACCCCTTCTGTACCGGTGGAGTCTTTTTTGTATTCTAGCTATATTTAGAGGATTGTATGCAGGGGGGATGGTTCACTTTTTGGGCGATATTTGCATGTATTCATTATTTTTCTAGTTTCCTCCCTAGACCTCCTTCAAATTAAAAAAAAACATCCATTAGATCCCCCTTCTAGATTAATTTGTAAATTTCCCGGCCGAAGGCCGGTTCTTCCAACATTACAGGCTCACTGTCGTTCGCCAGGGGAAAAATCGACACCTAAATAGCACGAAAGGTCTAAATATTGACGAAGAAATGGGGCGAAAGGTCTAAAAATCGACTAACTAATGGGGCAAACATGTTAACGTCTGAAAACTAATGGGGCTAAACACGAGGGAGAAAGTGGTCCAGAAAATCGGCCCATGTCCCCTTAAGAAGGATCTGTTGTAGTGCAAAGGGTTAAGGGAGATAGTCCCAAGCCTATTCATTGCTAGAGGCCCTTTTGAAACTGAATAAAATCGTCTAATAGTAGCCAGATTACAGTTAAAAAGACGTTGCCGGTACAGAAGGGGTTAACTTTATTGATTCGGTCACATTACTCGGGCACAAACGCAGTCAGTCAGGGATTCATGTCAAGATATTTATCTAGGCGATATTAAAATGCCTGGACTGCATGGCACTCAACAGAATTTCTAGGCAAATGTTCTCGGAAATCTAGAAACATGAACTACATACATACACATATACACACATACACCCACACAAACATACACCCACACAAACATACACCCACACAAACATACACCCACACATACATCCACACACATACACCCACACATACATCCACACAAACATACACCCACACATACATCCACACAAACATACACCCACACATACATCCACACACCCACACACACATACACCCACACATACATCCACACAAACATACACCCACACATACATCCACACATACATCCACACACACACACAAACATACACCCACACATACATCCACACCCATACACCCATACATACATCCACACACACACACAAACATACACCCACACATACATCCACACACATACACCCATACATACATCCACACACACACACACACAAACATACACCCACACATACATCCACACACATACACCCATACACTCACTCGCACAAACATAAATGTCCACTGTTAGTACTTAAAGGCCCACTAGCACCGACTTAAGGGGAGATTTCCACTTGAGGGATTTTTTTCTGGACCCCTTTCTCCCTCATGTTTAGCCCCATTGCTTTTGATATTTTAAGATGTTCGACCCACTAGTTTGGCGATTTTAAGAACTTTCGACCCATTTCTGTCAATTTTAAGACCTTTCGTGTCATTTAGGTGTCGATTTTTTCCTGGCGAGCGACAGCGAGCCTGTAATTTAAGAGGAACCGGCCTTCGGCCGGGAATTTTTTCTACCGAAAAATGTACAAATTTATCTTGAAAGGGGGTCTAGGGAGTGTAATTTTAAGATTGATGGAGGTCAAGGGAACACGATAAAAACCTCCCCTTAAAGGTCCACTAGCACCAACTTAAAGGTCCACTAACACCGACTTAAAGGTCCACTAACACCGACTTCAGAGGGTATCACACGAGACCTTTTGTTGTGAACTGTCTATGGTCAAAATGTTTCTGGCAACAGTTCTGGGCCTTTTGTACTGGTATCGAATGGAATTGAATTGAATTGAACTAACATGATTATAACTATAAAAGCTATAATATTAAGATACTGTTCATGGTAAAATATGGTAAAAAAAAATGAGAATTGGCTGTAGCAGATGAAGTAAGAACACCAATGCAGAGTAGGACCCAAGTTTATTCAACATATCGCCAGACACGGCTTCTTCAGGAATAACTAATCAATGGGGTAGGCTACAGTCAGTCTTATACATCCAGTGCCAGAGGAAACAACACAAACAAATACATGAAGAAAGGAAAGAGCAGGAATGGAAAAAAACCCACACAACAATAAGATAAGAGTAAGTAAACAAAAGCAGAGAGAGAGAGAGAGAGAGAGAGAGAGAGAGAGAGAGAGAGAGAGAGAGAGAGAGAGAGAGAGAGAGAGAGAGAGAGAGAGAGAGAGTGAGAGAGTGAGAGAGAGATTCACACATAAATATTCAAGTACGTGGTATAAATTAAGCCGTAATTTACATACTCTTAATTAAGTATTTATCATAAAGGGGAGGTTTTTTGTTTGTTCCCTAGAACAAGAGAGGCGAAAAGATAGAGAAAAATAACAGAAGAGACAAGACGAAGGAAAGATAGAAAACAACGAAAAAAAAAAAAAAAAACAAAAAGGAAGAAAAAGAAGCAAAGAAAAAAACCAATATTAAAAAATAAAAGAAAAAGAAAACTAAACAAAACAAAAAAAAAAAAAAAAAAGACAAAAAAGCAAAGAAGAAAAAAGGAAAAGTGAACTACGCGACTCCATCACGCTAAAATTACACCCCTCAGACCTCCATCCAGCTTAATTAACTTCCCCCTATACCTCCATCAAGCTTACATTTTGCCCCCCAGTCCTCCATCAAACTTAACATTACATCCCCTAGTCCTCCATCAAGCTTAACATTACACCCCCTAGACCTCCATTAAGCTTAACATTACACCCCCTAGACCTCCATTAAGCTTAACATTACACCCCCTAGACCTCCATCAAGCTTAACATTACACCCCCTAGACCTCCATTAAGCTTAACATTACATCCCCTAGACCTCCATCAAGCTTAAAATTACACCCCCTAGTCCTCCATCAAACTTAACATTACATCCCCTAGTCCTCCATCAAGCTTAACATTACACCCCCTAGACCTCCATCAACCTTAACATTACATCCCCTAGACCTTCATCAAGCTTAAAATTACACCCCCTAGTCCTCCATCAAACTTAACATTACACCTAGACCTCCATCAAGCTTAACATTACACCCCCTGGATCTCCATCGAGCTTAACATTACATCCCCTAGACCTCCATCAAACTTAACATTACACCCCCTAGACCTCCATCAAGCTTAACATTACACCCCCTAGACCTCCATCAAGCTTAACATTACATCCCCTAGACCTCCATCAAGCTTAACATTACACCCCCTAGACCTCCATCAAGCTTAACATTACACCTAGACCTCCATCAAGCTTAACATTACACCCCCTAGACCTCCATCAAGCTTTACATTACACCCCCTAGACCTCCATCAGGCTTAACATTACACCCCCTAGACCTCCATCAAGCTTAACATGACATCCCCTAGACCTCCATCAAGCTTAACATGACATCCCCTAGACCTCCATCAAGCTTAACATTACACCTTGACCTCCATCAAGCTTAACATTACACCCCCTAGACCTCCACCAAGCTTAACATTACACCCCCTAGACCTCCACCAAGCTTAACATTACACCCCCTAGACCTCCACCAAGCTTAACATTACACCCCCTAGACCACCATCAAGCTTAACATTACACCCCCTAGACCTCCATGAAGCTTAACATTACACCTCCTATACCTCCATGAAGCTTAACATTACACCCCCTAAACCTCCATCAAGCTTAACATTACACCTAGACCTCCATCAAACTTAAAATTACACCCCCTAGACCTCCATTAAGCTTAACATTACACCCTCTAGACCTCCATCAAGCTTAACATTACACCTAGACCTCCATCAAGCTTAACATTACACCCCCTAGACCTCCATCAAACTTAACATTACACCTCCTAGACCTCCATCAAGCTTAACATTACACCTAGACCTCCATCAAGCTTAACATTACACCCCCTAGACCTCCATCAAACTTAACATTACACCCCCTAGACCTCCATCAAGCTTAACATTACACCTAGACCTCCATCAAGCTTAACATTACACCCCCTAGACCTCCATCAAGCTTAACATTACACCCCATAGACCTCCATCAAGCTTAACATTACACCTAGACCTCCATCAAGCTTAACATTACACCCCCTAGACCTCCATCAAGCTTAACATTACACCCCCTAGCCCTCCATCAAGCTTAACATTACACCTAGACCTCCATCAAGCTTAACATTACACCTAGACCTCCATCAAGCTTAACATTACACCCCTAGACCTCCATCAAGCTTAACATTACACCTAGACCTCCATCAAGCTTAACATTACACCCCTAGACCTCCATCAAGCTTAACATTACACCCCCTAGACCTTATCAAGCTTAAAATTACACCCCCAAGACAAATCAAGATAAATTTGTACATTTTTCGTTAGAAAAATGTCCCGGCCAAAGGCCGATTCCTCTTAAATTACAGGCTCGCTATCGCTCGCCAGGAAAATATCGACACGAAAGGTCTTAAAATTGACAGAAATGGGGCGAAAGTTTTTTAAATAGCCAAACTAATGGGGCGAACATCTTAAAATGTCAATAGCAATAAGCATTTTGACGTCCCATGCCTTTCTTCCAAACTCCCTCTTTCAGTCTCATTGATTCCTTGCTTTTTTCCTTTCTTCATTCATTCATTCATTCATTCATTCATTCATTCATTCATTCATTCATCCAACCATTAAATGAATGAATGCATGGAGAATGGATGGGTGAATCAATGGATGAATGAATGATTACATGAAACAATGTACGGTTGAATGAATGAACGAATGAATGGATACAAAAATGGATGAATGAATGAATGAATGAATAAATTAATGGATGAATGAATGGATGGATAAATTAATGGATGAATGAATGAATGAATGGATAAATTAATGGATGTATGGATGAATGAATGAATGAATGAATGTGCAAATGGCTGGATGAATGATGAAATGACTGACTGAATGAATGAATGACTGGATGAATGATTGGATAAATGAATAACTAAATGAATGAATGAAAGGCTAAATAAATGGATGAATGAATGACTATGAATGAATGAAGGAAGGAAAAAAAACAAGGAATCTATGAGAGTGAAAGTGGGAGTTTGGAAGAAAGGCATGAGACGTCAAATGCTTATTGCCTACCCTTACCTAAACTCACTCTCACTCTCTCTCTCTCTCTCTCTCTTGTGCTGTGTGTGTGTTCTCTTGTCCTCTGTCATGTGTTTGTATTTGTGAATGTATGTGTATATGTTACTCTCTACATCTATCTATCTATCTACCCATCAATCTATCTGTCTACCCATAATTGTATTTATCTATCTATCAACCTCTCTATCTATCTATCTACCCATCAATCTATCTATCTATCTATCTATCTATCTATCTATCTACCCATTAATCATTTTATCTATTTATATACCAATAATTCTATCTGTCTACCTATATATCTATCAACCATTCAATTTATCTATCTATCTATATATCTCTATTCTCCACTTTTCTTTCTCCCTTCCTCAATGTGGGCATATAACTCTTTCCTCTCTACATCCCATAATCCCCCCTCCCTCCCCCCCACCCCTCCCTCTCTTCCACCCCCTTTCCTTCCTCCCTTCCACCCTCCATTCATTCAATTATTGTCCCCTTCTTTATATTCTCCCTTCCCTACCTCTCTCCTCCCTTTCCTGTCTCTTCTTCTTCTTCTTCTTCCCCCCCCCTCTCTCTCTCTCTCTCTCTCTCTCTCTCTCTCTCCTCCCCTCTCCTCACCCCCTCCTCTCCACACACTAGACACTAACCAATTTCCCATCTTTGTTTGCTTTGGGCGTCTTCTCTATGCCAATCTGAGCTAATGGTAATGGTGATGGTGGGAGGAGGGGCGCCAGGGAGGGAGGGAGGGAGGGAGGGGAAGGAGGAGGGGGGGAGGGAGGGAGATTGGGAGTAAAATAGGAGAGAGAGAGAGAGAGAGAGAGAGAGAGAGGGAGAGATATTTACATATACAGTATACACTGGCCACACAGACCTTACGATCCAAACGAGGTGGTCAGGACTTAATTCTAGTAGAGATGGTATACCTGATAGAATAGGAAAGTTGAAGGAAAGGATAGAAGAAAGAGAGAGAGAGAGAGAGAGAGAGAGAGAGAGAGAGAGAGAGAG
>CM064566.1:10405894-10450894 GCA_032716605.1 Paralithodes platypus
ATTATATGGGTTTATTACCTTCAAATGGCTAGATTATTATGGACATTATTAGTTTACATTTTTCCCATCTCATTTTGTTATATACATAATTATGAACACACACACACACACACATACATACACACACACACACACATATATATATATATATATATATATTATATATATATATATATATATATATATATATATATATATATATATATATATAAATATATATATATATATATATATATATATATATATATATATATATATATACAAAATATGTAAATTGTTATAGATGAATACACTGGTGTAGGTACTTTTACAAGGTAACTAGCATTACCACTGATACCCAGTATGGTCATTATTGTATTTGTTAGGATAATCAATACATAGTTATTAAAAGATGTATAATACTTACATCTTCCTTCATAACATTTACTTCATTATAATAATAATTATTATTATTATTGTATTAATATTTGTAGTAGTAGTAGTAGTAGTAGTAGTAGTAGTAGTAGTGTAGAATCATGTACGAGGCAGTTGAATAATAATTGTTGTAAGATGACCATAGTGACTATCAGTTTCAAAAACAGAGATGTGTATATTTTTATCAACATAAGACATATAAGCAAACCAAATCATGCATAATCCAGTAATTAATATAATAATGTTTACATTTCGTGCATCTGTCCTCCATGTTGCCTTGATAAAGAGAGTAGCAACATAGGGGAGCCTGGGATTCAGAAACAATATGGCACCCTCGGGGATTTAACACCTTCTGTACCGGCGACTTGTTTTCCATTATATTCTGCTAATTATTAGACGATTTCAGTCAGTTTACAAAGGTCCTCCAGCAATTAACAGGCCTCCAACTATCTCACTTCACTTGTTTTGCTACCACAGACCCTTTATAAACTGCGCGCAATCGTCTAAATGTAGCTACAATAAAATTAAAAAGACATCGCGGTACAGAAGGGGTTAAGTGCCCTAATAGATGTTGACTGATAGATAGTGAACAATATAGAGGTATAAAATAATAATATAATATAAGTTATATTAACCCAGGTGAGACCCAGCGTCGCACGTGATGCGGTGGCAGTGTTTAATCACCAACTCCCAGCGACGCATCACGTGCGTCCGGCATATTAAAATCAGTTACGTGGCTCGTAAGGTAGGAAATGCCGGGAGAATAGGAGGGGAAGGTACCGTAGTGTGTGTGGGAGCCGGGCCGGTAGGTGTGAGCGGGCCAAGACAACCGCGCGGCCGGTGGTGGTGGGCTTAGTGGGGATACTTTACACCCTTAGTTCACCGCCACTTTGAACCTTCATTACTCCGGTCGTATGGGAGCTAGAGGCTTGAGATTTATGTGAGACACTCCTTAGGATGTATGCCGTACAGTGCCATACTCAGTTTTCACTCTAGTGCTCCCGGGCGGGTGGTTATGCGGCGGGGGAGACGAACTTTCGACCCCCTCCCCCCCGCCCCCCAAATGACCAAGGCGAGTTTTTTTTATTTTGTTCTTCATTTCTCACTATTCTCTTCCATTTTGGCTCAACAAATGTTTTTGAGGGCCCCCCACCCCCAAATATCCGAGGTGATTTTTATTTTTATTTTTTTTCATTTCTCATCCTTGTCTTCCATTTTAGCAAACAAAAACAAGAAGTGAAAATGGCTTGGGACTGGGGTGAACAAAATATTATAACTAGCCGGGGCTCAACGGATTAACTGAACATTAAATGTAACACTAATGGTGTGCTAAGAGGTAAAATGTGAGATAGAAGAAATATGGCATACATAAGTCAAGGTGACACTACACATCTGTATATGGAAGGTTATTAATATTGAGATGGAAGGTTCTCTGCAAGGTTAACACAATAATGATAATTATACTAAACATAGCACTATACAGTATGTTATTATCAACACACCCCATATACAGTAGTATGAAATACCTACATTTACTGTTGTCTAAATGTTTCCATCAAACATTCTCATATCAGAATCATGAGGCGTAAGTGGCATATCAGCATCATTTATTAAATAAATCCTTAATATATATATTGTGACGTTAACCACTCCGTTAGAACCGCATGGCTTGTCCTACAGTGACTCACTAGGATCGCCAGGGCAGTGGATGGGGCTACAGTTTATGTATTAGAGTGTACTTTATTTCATATGAAAGCTTGTGTCATGGGCAGTCCAGAAAGGCTCTTTGTTTTCACCCATGTCAAGGCTTTATATATTTAATTGTAAAGTATATGTTTTATCATTAACTAGTAATGATGGGATCTGGGAGAGAAAGAGAGAGTAGAACAGAGTGAGAGGGAGCGTGTAGTGTTTTTGTCCCGCTCGATGACGTCACGGCTGGCTGCCTCGTGGGGGTTGGTTGAGAGAGGTCCTTCCCATGCTGTTAGCTCCCTTGCTAGTGGCTAGAGGACTTGTAACCGCTTTTTTCCCAAGCGGCACGAGCTAGTGCGAGTATATATACAGTTCCTCGCCACTCTCTCCCTCAGATCTGGTTTCTAGAACGCACCCATCTTTTTCCCTTGCTACCTGTCCCCTGCTCTGCACCTGAGAATCTTTTCCTCTGCCTATCTCTCTCATTTTCCATATCTTTCACCACCTTTTATTAATATTATACCCCCTCTGGTTAACTCTGCAAAATCAGCTTAATGCTGGCCAGTTGTATTGTGCGTTAAGGTCTGATATAACCTATGTATGTTAGTTGTTAAGATAACTGGATCACGAAGCATTGGTTGGCTTTCATAGTACCGCTTCCTTTAATTATTAGTGTTCTGCTGGATTAGATAATGCTAGACTAGGGGTCGGATATTATAAGGTATTGTTTCCTATGAGTGCTGGCTTTAGTTAAAAGCTGCACGACATACCTGAGAACTGGAGTTGATTGAGTAAATTCTAGTCTGTGTGCCATTGAGAGTAGAGCATGCACGAATGAGGGCTTTTTGCCTATACCATTCTGCACTGTTCTAAGCTCGTTGTTTGTCTTTGAGGTACGCCAGGAGAACGCTTAATACTTCGGTATTAAGGTTTCTCAAGAGAGCTACCCTTCATTATAACGTAGTATTTGACGCACAGACTTGTGATTTACACTAGGCTATGCGGCATGCCATGCGCACCAGTATCTCGTATCATTGACTCTAGCTAGACTTCATCAATCATAGTAGACATTAAGTATATTAAACCAATTACTCTTTTTATGTATACCCGTTTATGATTACACAAGCATTTCGCAGCCTAGTTTGATGTATTGAGACACAAACGACTTAGGCTCTTTTTGTTGATAGGAATACTGCATTGTCGTGGCGATTATTATTATTGTTGTAGTGTTTAGGATATTCTTGGCTCCGACGACATTATTTATTCTGCCTTTTTATGTGCATAGCCTGCACGAGCATTGTTCCGCTGCCTGCCTTTTTGGGTTCCATTTCTGATACGAGCATCTTTATAGCATCTAACATTTAAAGAAGATTCCTTGTTAGTGTTGAAGGACTTTAGTGCACTTTCTTTCATGCAGGAGTGCCTGACATTTATTGATTAAAGTAACGTAAGCTGTAACTTCTCTTACCACCTTACTTTGCATACCATAACCAAGCACCTTCGGTTATAGGTAGTAATAGGCTGTTTTCACATAACATTAAGCCTAGAGTAGACGCACATTTATTGAGAGTTTGATAGCCTATTATTTGCATATAGAACTCTGTAGAGTATTTGTGTTCTTTGTTCACTGGGAATATACATCAGAGGTTGGATCTAGCGCTTTCCGTTGTAGCATTTATGCCATTACTAGTCCAATGAATAAGAGCCCTGATATATTTGAACCCCAGTCGTAACAAATGGCGACCTTACCTAGGATTTGGTGAACCTACATTTATTAGCAGGGAACATTTGTTGTTTTGGGGAATATTTTGCGGGGATCAGCAAGAATAATTTTTGTTTGCAACATAGTATAGCCCTCGAGTATTTCCGAGAATTTTTGTGTGTATATTGAGGTATAAGAGTTTGGGGTGCTTCTTTTCTGAATATTGTGGTGAGAAATTTTTGTGAGCATCATGTCTTATACCGGATCAGAGGAGAATGGAGACACAGTACGTCATGTCGAAACGGAGGAACAGCAGCATGATGAAATGGTTAATCAGGTGAACTGTGAGGAGGATGCTAGGATATTTTTGCAATGGCCTGTTACTGCCGAGCGGTTGGAAGGTATGAATCGGTACGGTCTTCAATGCCTGGCCACAGCTATCGGTCATGCAGTTACTAGCAGCATGACCAGGGATAACTTGATAACGTGTGTACTGGGCAGGGTGACTCGTGAGCGAGATGGGTTGAGTGCTCAGAGCCCTTCGGCCATGCTTCCCCTACACTCGACTCCCAGCCATCCCAGTAGTTTGCCGACCCCGGGTACGCTTCCGCAGTTGGGTGGTGACTGGCAGGGGGGGTTGCCCCTGGGGGGACCACCGGTAATTTCAAACATTGTAGCACCTTCACCTCCTCAAGGGTTAACTCCAGAATTATTGCTTCAGCTCGAATTAGCTAAGATCGAAGAGAGAAAGGCTATCAGGGTATGTGAGCTTCAGCAGCAAACAGAGCTAGCAAAAATCCAAGCTGATTTAGAGTCGACTAGGTACTGTGCCGACATGGATGTAGAGAAGTCGCGAGTAGAGACAACGGGACAGCGACTTGGGGCTGGTAACCGTGTTCATGAGCAGTCTCTCTCGCACTTATTGAAACTGGTTCCGGTGTTTGATGAGAGTGGTGTAACAGAATTTTTCACACGCTTTGAGAAGAAGTGCCAGGAACACCAGTGGCCAGAGAATAAATGGGCAGCACTTGTATCCTCTAGATTAATAGGCAAGGGTCTTAAAGCCTACGATGCGTTACCTTTGGAGTTATGTATTCTGTACGAGGATCTCAAAGAGGCTGTCCTGAGGGCTTACGAACTGCAACCAGAAACGTACCGTTTGAAGTTCCGGGGTGTAACTAAGGGAAGAGATAGCACCTTTTTGGAACACGCCCGGGACTTGTCCGATGCTATGGGGAACTGGCTCCGATCTGAGAAGGTCACAACATTTGATGAAATTAAGCAGTTAATGATGTTGGAGCAGTTCTTTAAGAGCACGGGCGGTGATCTAACTTTGAACTTGAAGGAGAAAAACCCAAGAACTCTAGTCGAAGCAGCAGAAATGGCTGATCGACGGCTGTCGTTGATTCGGGGTTGCGGGTCCTCACAGAAGTACGATGTAAGTGCTAAGGACCGTTATCCTCCCCCTCCCCGTAACAATGACACATTTAAACAGAAGAGCCACGAAACTAAAACTGAATCCAAACCTTACACCACACCGTATGTGAAAAGTCAGGGGCCTTTTACCTCACAGTATAAGCCGAAACCGAAATTTATGTGTTTTAGTTGCCACCAGGAGGGTCATAAGACAAATGAGTGCCCTAGTCGACCTCCTCCGGCAGCCGTGTCTTTTGCTCACGGCATTGGAGTGTTCTAGAGGACATCGGAGTTTGTTAGAGGCATTTCTTCCGAGGTAAATACACTGCCAGTGCAGAAGGATCCGGAAGGCTTATTCCCTGTCCGTGATGCCTTTAGTGACCACAGGGGACTCGGTTGTGTGGAGTGGGGGGGTAGAAGACATGAGGTGAGAATTTTGCGTGACACTGGGGCATCGCAAACACTGTTGAAAAATTTCACTGGTAAACCTGTCAATACGGCGCGGGTGGTTGTGGTTCAGGGAGTTAATGCGACAAGGTCATACCCGCTGTAAGAATGAAGGTGGAAGTTGATGGTGTGACTCGTGACCTGGATGTAGGAATTGTGGAGAAGTTACCTGTTGGGGGCGTCGACCTCCTTCTCGGCAACGACTTTGCGGGACCTACTTCTGAGGCTCCACCCTTAGTCGTTGTCGAGAAGCCGGCCGACGTGAGTAGGGAGGAGCAGGAGTGGGTTGAGAAGTGTCCGGGGCAGCCTATGGCGTGTGTTGTCACCGGAGATCCTGCATCCAGGGAGTCACATTCTGGTCAACAATCTTTAGATCAGCGGAGGAAGGGTACCGAGAAGGGGTTGGAAGTTGATGCGGTTGAGAGTTTAGTATCAACGGCCCTTCTCGGGGACTCAGTATTAGGACCAAATATCGAGTCTGGAGAAGACCCAGTAACTGTTCCTGAAGGGGCAGAGGATGGGCTTAAAAAGATGAAAGAGTTGAAGGAGGACAGTGATGCACAGTCGGGAGATGTAGCAACAAGGTACCCTGACGCGTACCCTATGAGAAATGGGTCGGCGAAGACGGTGGTCTGAAGCTTGCTAGTGTATTTTTCCCGGTATGGTTACCCGCAGGGGATTCAGTCAGTCCGGGGACCCAACTTCACTTCTAGCCTCTTTGTACAAGCAATGCCGCAGCATGGGATTGTTGGGGTTGTGTCATTTGCGTATCATCCGGAGAGCCAGGGTGTGTTAGAGCGATGGCACTCAGCCTTGAAATCTGTGCTTCGTTGTTGTTGCTTTGAGAGTGGGAGGGATTGGGATCTTGGCCTGCCATGTGTTTTGTTTGCTGTGTGGGAGGTACCTGAGGAGAGTTTGGGATTCAGCCCTAATGAGCTCGTCTTTGGACACCGTGTCAGAGGGCCTCTCCATATGGTTGAAGAAGTATGGGAGGGCGCAGAAAAACCTTGTTCTATGCTCAAGTGTGTCCTCAACAGTCGAGAACGGATGTTGCGCAGTCTGGAGTTGGCTGGCCGTAATTTGACTAGCTCTCAGGCCCTCAGGAAGGACAGGTACGACCTCAAGGTTGAACTCAGGGAGTTTCACGTGGGTCAGGAGGTGTTGATTCTACTGCCCCTTGTAGGTCACCCCTTATCCGCGAAGTACGCTGGTCCTTATAGGGTGGTGGAGGAGCTATCAGACCTGGATTACTTGGTAGCCACTCCAGACAGACGGAAGCGCAATCAGTTATGTCATGTTAATCCCATGAAGGAGTATGGGAGGCACCCCCCTGAGCCTCTCACTGTGCCTGTGATGACGTTTAGCAGTCAAGGTGGAGAAGGAGAACGGGACAGTCAAGCTCAGGTGGAGGATAACTGGAAGGATAAGAAGTTCAAATGGGCGCCTGAGTGTGAGAAGGTGTTTAGAGAAGTAGAACACCTGTTGTGCACTCACCCGATCCTCAGGGCCCCTGACTTTAGCCTACCTTTCCAACTAGCAACGGAGGCTAGTGGTGTGGGGGCTGGTGCCGTCCTTGTGGAAAAGGACGATGATGGGCTGGAGCATCCTGTTAGTTTCTGCTCGGAGAAGTACAATTCGCCCCATGGGAGCTGCTCTGTTGTCGAGGAGGAGCTGCTGGCGGTTGTACTTGCTCTGAGGCATTTCGAGGTCTGTGTTCCAGCCTATGGTCCGGTCGTTGTAGTTTACCCAGATCATCACCCTCTCAAGTTCTTAGACCAGTTTCACAATCGGAATATGAGGCTGACCAGGTGGTCACTAAGGTTATTGGTATATAACCTGGACATACGCCATATTGCCGGTTGTGACAACGTGGTTGCAGATGGTCGTTCAAGGGTATATGATCCTGGGTAGATTGACACACGGGTAGCCTCCTGCTTTAGTTTGGATAGTATTTTGCGCTTGGTGCTTGTTGGCTCGCGGTTGTAGCCCAGCGTATTGGGTCGTAAAGCAGGAGTTGAGCGTTTGGTATAGAAGAAAAAACTAGGCTTGCCCCTATAGTGCAGCCGAAATAAACAAATTATAAACATAAAATCAAATAAAAACTCTTTCTTTGATAGTTGAATTTTTTTAGTATGTTATAGCAGTAATTCTGAGTTGCACTCCTCTCAGAATGCTGGGCTAGAGAAGCTCGCTCTTGAGGAGCATAACTATATATAATTTAACCTATGGTGTTGGGGAGGGTTATAATTTTGAAAAATGTTTTGTTGAAGAACTGTGCCAGATATTTTACTGCCGCTGGGTGCTGGGAAGTGGAGATATAGCATGGGTTCTAACCATCAGATTTTTGTGAGCCTTGGGGCCTCTGAGAAAAATCTTGGGGGGGTGTGACGTTAACCACTCCGTTAGAACCGCATGGCTTGTCCTACAGTGACTCACTAGGATCGCCAGGGCAGTGGATGGGGCTACAGTTTATGTATTAGAGTGTACTTTATTTCATATGAAAGCTTGTGTCATGGGCAGTCCAGAAAAGCTCTTTGTTTTCACCCATGTCAAGGCTTTATATATTTAATTGTAAAGTATATGTTTTATCATTAACTAGTAATGATGGGATCTGGGAGAGAGAGAGAGAGTAGAACAGAGTGAGAGGGAGCGCGTAGTGTTTTTGTCCCGCTCGATGACGTCACGGCTGGCTGCCTCGTGGGGGTTGGTTGAGAGAGGTCCTTCCCATGCTGTTAGCTCCCTTGCTAGTGGCTAGAGGACTTGTAACCGCTTTTTTCCCAAGCGGCTCGTGCTGGTGCGAGTATATATACAGTTCCTCGCCACTCTCTCCCTCAGATCTGGTTTCTAGAACGCACCCATCTTTTTCCCTTGCTACCTGTCCCCTGCTCTGCACCTGAGAATCTTTTCCTCTGCCTATCTCTCTCATTTTCCATATCTTTCACCACCTTTTATTAATATTATACCCCCTCTGGTTAACTCTGCAAAATCAGCTTCATGCTGGCCAGTTGTATTGTGCGTTAAGGTCTGATATAACCTATGTATGTTAGTTGTTGTTGTTGTTGTTGTTCCTCAAGCTGCCTGGCCGAACAGCCCCAAGGCCCCGAATAAGGCCAAGGCCATAATCGAGCACCCCCAAAGAACCCTCCCTGCCGACCACAATAAAGCCTGGGTGACCAAAGCCACTCCATGGCGGGGAGCTAAGGAGGGTGCGGAAACGCCCGGGAAACCAAAGCCCCACCCAGGGCCCTGTGCCCCTCAGCAATTATGAAGAGAAAGTTGAGGGGCAAAGGAAGAATGTGACGCTTTGGCTTCCAATCATGGTAGATTGGGAGGTCAATCCACGTTAGAGATGCCGTCACTTGAGATCTAGAAAATATATAAGTAAAAGGAACAGTCAGAGTAAGCTATGGGTATGGCAGAGATCGCTCAGTTCTCACTCTGATAGACCAGCCCATCACCACATGACTAGAACCCAATCCTCTCAGCATCAGCTAGGAAAGGCCCTAGAAAGCCGCCTTAGGCGAGGGGATAGCTCCCCTATTTCAACCCCTTTCGGGGTTGGGCACCCGCCTATGTTAGTTGTTAAGATAAGTGGATCACGAAGCATTGGTTGGCTTTCATAGTACCGCTTCCTTTAATTATTAGTGTTCTGCTGGATTAGATAATGCTAGACTAGGGGTCGGATATTATAAGGTATTGTTTCCTATGAGTGCTGGCTTTAGTTAAAAGCTGCACGACATACCTGAGAACTGGAGTTGATTGAGTAAATTCTAGTATGTGTGCCACTGAGAGTAGAGCATGCACGAATGAGGGCTTTTTGCCTATACCATGCTGCACTGTTCTAAGCTCGTTGTTTGTCTTTGAGGTACGCCAGGAGAACGCTTAATACTTCGGTATTAAGGTTTCTCAAGAGAGCTACCCTTCATTATAACGTAATATTTGACGCACAGACTTGTGATTTACACTAGGCTATGCGGCATACCATGCGCACCAGTATCTCGTATCATTGACTCTAGCTAGACTTCATCAATCATAGTAGACATTAAGTAATTAAGCCAATTACTCTTTTTATGTATACCCGTTTATGATTACACAAGCATTTCGCAGCCTAGTTTGATGTATTGAGACACAAACGACTTAGGCTCTTTTTGTTGATAGGAATACTGCATTGTCGTGGCGATTATTATTATTGTTGTAGTGTTTAGGATATTCTTGGCTCCGACGACATTATATATTCTGCCTTTTTGTGTGCATAGCCTGCACGAGCATTGTTCCGCTGCCTGCCTTTTGGGTTCCATTTCCGATACGAGCATCTTTATAGCATCTAACATTTAAAGAAGATTCCTTGTTAGTGTTGAAGGACTTTAGTGCACTTTCTTTCATGCAGGAGTGCCTGACATTTATTGATTAAAGTAACGTAAGCTGTAACTTCTCTTACCACCTTACTTTGCATACCATAACCAAGCACCTTCGGTTATAGGTAGTAATAGGCTGTTTTCACATAACATTAAGCCTAGAGTAGACGCACATTTATTGAGAGTTTGATAGCCTATTATTGCATATAGAACTCTGTAGAGTATTTGTGTTCTTTGTTCACTGGGAATATACATCAGAGGTTGGAGCTAGCGCTTTCCGTTGTAGCATTTATGCCATTACTAGTCCAATGAATAAGAGCCCTGATATATTTGAATCCCAGTCGTAACAATATATATACTGGTATATATATGTATATATATATAATTTATATATATCTATCTATCTATATGCTCAAGCCCAGATAGATAGATATATATCTATATGCTCAAGCCCAATCCCCATTTTGGGGGTAGCCGACTCAAGACAGAGCAAGAACAGGGAACACACAAAAACAACATAAAACAACATATAAACACTGATAAAAAGCACAAACTCACACACATCCAGGTCACCCAGGAGAAGACCCAGAGACCAGGGTCACCAAGGTCGCTCCAGCACTCCCCCGGCCCCCGACCACCCGGAGAGGTTCCGATCTCGGCAGTCAGACATGCAGCGGAGCCAAAGCCACAAGCCCTCCCACCACACTTCCAGGCGCACCCTTCACATTAATCGTCTCTCCGGGCCAGGCGCCTGATGGACTATTATCTAGTCCAACTTGCGCCCGACCCCTTACTCCAAATGACCACGTGTTCACTCAGCTATTCACAAGCATTCTCCATTCACTCCTGTCCACCACCACTTTCCCTGCCTGATCTATAGTCATTCCTCTATCATCCAAAGCCTTTCTTACACAGTCTCTCCATCTCAATGGGGGTCTTCCTGCCCTTCTATCTCCCCTTGTACCTGACTCACATTCTCTTTGTAAGCCTTTCATCTCCCATTCGTTCAACATGACCATACCAGCTCAGCACCCTTTTGTCCACTTTGGCTGACAAATGTTCCTGCTGCCCCACTCTCCTACGTATCTCTTCATTCCTCAATCTGTCACTACGAGTAACTCCACATACTCCTCAAGCAGCTCATCTCCATCACATCCAGCCCTCTTTTCTCCTTTTTCTTCAGAGCCCATGTCTCAGCCCCATACATCACTGTTGGCACAACAATTCCTTGATACAGTGCACTTTTTACTTTCACTCCAAGATTTCTCGTCTTCCATATATATATATATATATATATATATATATATATATATATATATATATATATATATATATTAAGCATATATCACAAATGAATGTAAGCTACTAATTTGTCTATACTCTCAGCGGTGCTCGAACCACCGACAGTCTGGACGATTGCCCATGTTCTAAACAACTCTAGCATGTCGTGAAAGGATACTCCTAGCTTAACTTTTTGTTATTTATATGGTATTACTATGATAAACTATTGGGTGTTAATATGTGATTGTGATAATCAATATATCCTACTGTAGGCTACTCTAGGTCAACAGCATATAATGGCTACAATATTATATCCTTACCTAATACTGGACTTACAAAATGAAAACAAAAGAAACAATCAACGTTATAAAGATATATCAGCTTTATAAATATTTATTGCCGGACACCTTGCTCCCCTTTATGAGAGTGGTGATACACAAAACACCCCCAAGAAGACCTGTCCCCTGTGGGAAGGACAACCCATAGCAATTTGTTTAACCCTTCCTCCCCGGGCTGTCTTACCAAATGACGGTCGCCCCTACCCGGGCGATATGGCTGAAAAACGTCTAGGCCTAGGCTACCGTATTTATGTTTATTTTCACTGCTAGAACTTTCCCACTCATCTATAATCGTAGTGCGGTTTTCAATCTGTATTTTGGCATTGAGTAGAGCTCTGTAAGTCAACTGGTTCAGTTGTGATGACGATTTCAGTGGAGCCAATATGGGGGCTTTTTAGACACTAATTTCGTCATGACGTCAGAACAATAACATTGAGGAGTCTTCTCCTTCTTGTTTTCGGAGGTGCGGTGACGAACGCTTGGGTTTGTTGACATACGTCGTACGCACGGCGTTCGGACCAAGCTTAATTAGGATATTAACCCTTTCCGACATATGACGCGATTTTGAGCCTATTAGGGATACTTTAAAGCCTTTGTTACCATCAGGGGTATTTAGAAACCTTTAGTTTAGTTATTTCAACCTCTGCAGTTGTCTTTGAGTTAGCTGTGGGCAGAAAACTAATTTTGGGGAGGTAATTAAAAGAGTGAGAGAACTCTATTTCTTATTGCTAATCTGGCAACCTCTGCGTCATATGAGTCTGAAGGGGTTAAGCTCATGCCTTAGATAAGGCATACCGGGTAGCGGCCCTTCTTTCGTGCTGTCCTTACCTAAGGCAGACCGGGTAGGAAGGGTTAAGGGGGAGGTAGTTGCTTTTTCTGGACCCCCTTCTGTCTCATGTTTAGCATGAGAATTTTAGACGTTTTTTCAGATAGTTAGGCGATTTTGAGATCTATTGCCCCATTTCTTTGTCAATATTAAGACCTTTTGTGCCAATTAGGTGTTTATTTTTTTCTTGGCGAGCGATAGCGAGCCTGTACTTTAAGAAGGAATTGGCATTCGACCGGGATATTTTTCTACCAAAAACTGTACAAATATGTCGTGAAAGGGGGTCTAGTGGGTGTTTTTTTAAGCTTGATGGAGGTCTAGCGAGGCAACTGATAAATAAACTAAAGATAAATATATAGACCAAAAAACCAAGCACTATCCCCTAAAGGACTTACAGGATTCACCACACAACTTAGGGACGTCCGACTCAAACACCTATGTGTTTTATAGCACTATTATTCAATGGGGGTTTGAGGCTAGTCCATCCACTAACATGCTTCACTATTAGGTAAGCTGTACATATTTGTATATGGTTTACTCCCCTAGACGGGTTGCCGACCAAGGCTGACGAGTCCCATCCACCCGTTTTAAGATCAGCATATTAAACAATAGACAATATAGTGCCATATAATTAACTATATTTAACTTTAGTCATTCAGGGAATCATAACTTATACATTAATTATGAATATATATTGTATGTCAGGCTCAATCAATCCTGCTGCTATGTTCTATACTATTAAATATATATATTGTATGTCAGCCTCAATCAATCCTGCTGCTATGGTCTATACTATTAAATATATATATTGTATGTCAGGTTCAATCAATGCTGCTGCTATGTTCTATACTATTATATATATATATTGTATGTCAGCCTCAATCAATGCTGCTGCTATGTTCTATACTATTATATATATATATTGTATGTCAGGTTCAATCAATCCTGCTGCTATGGTCTATACTATTATATATATATATTGTATGTCAGCCTCAATCAATGCTGCTGCTATGGTCTATACTATTATATATATATATTGTATGTCAGCCTCAATCAATGCTGCTGCTATGTTCTATACTATTATATATATATATTGTATGTCAGGTTCAATCAATCCTGCTGCTATGGTCTATACTATTATATATATATATTGTATGTCAGCCTCAATCAATCCTTCTGCTATGTTCTATACTATTAAATCACAAACCATGAATATTGTATAAAGACTCAATTAACGGCCTTGTATACTGTAGTCTTAGTATGGGGAATACTGCATATTTATCCTATGTGTACGAAGGAGACAAATGGCAATGCTGCCTATAACAAGTGTCCCCCACAAACTGGAAAGAGTGACTGAGAGCCAAATTCGAGGTATGTTAGAGTCAAAATGTCTGTACACACGGAGCTTGAAGCAGTTTAAATCATAGGAAAGAATTGCATAACTTAATATCTATATAATCATTATATATACAGTATATATATATATATATATATATATATATATATATATATATATATATATGTGTGTCACATATACATGTGAGTCACACAAATACATTTGTTTACCCTCGCCCAGGATCAAACCACGGACAGTCAGGATGAGAGTTCATGCTTTTACCCAATCCACCATGAAATGATATAACCTAGTTAACCATTTCCTTATATTTATATATTTTGGATATGGAGATGTCGTACTTGGAGGAAATACTCCATCCCATAATATTTAGTCATAGGACCCATTTTGAAGAGCTCACATACGAGGGATTTTCACAACTTGACCCACGCAACTCGGGTTGGATTGATTTTAATAAGTTTTCTCCAGACAAGCTCTGACTGTTCGTGCTTCTATCATGAGTGAGGGTAATAACATTTATCATATTTAGTGTCAAACTATTTACAACAATAACTAATTCCCTTTCAATTATAGGTAGACTATCCCTGACAAATATAATTAACTTAGGAATGATCTGTTTATGTCAAAATAATGTTCAAGGTCTGTGTTTTGAACCCTTTTCCTATGTGAGAATCTACAGTCATGAACACCAATAAGTTTACACTCATTTCAGTCGGTATCGAACACAAACAAGACAATACAAAGCAATATTATATCTAAGATGCTAAGGAAGTTTACTTTAACGGTTGAAGCATTAGCATGGGTGTGATTTTTTTGGTGCTCACAAAGACTAGCTGGATTATAATAATAATAATATTTCTTAAAGCTAGCGCATGCTAAGCCAGCTAAGGATAGCCCAATAAGGCCGATTAGGCGTATTTCCATTGGGGTCCTGTACTACTACCCCATCCCCTTGCTCATGTGGGATGGTAACGACTCAGTGCTTGTGAAAAATCTTTAATGCGCCGAGCGTGGGCGCGATCCCGGGCCTTCTGGGTGAAAGTCCGAGTCGCTAGTCACTACACCAGCGAGGTCGTGCAATCGTCATTCAAGGAAGGGTAGTAACTACTACAACTAGTCTAGTAACTATCATCACTATCGATGAGTGTTGAGGTCTTTCTTGTGCAGGAGTCATGTTCAGTGCAGGTTCCGTTACCATGTTGGCTTACCAGTTCTTCGCCTCAACATCAGTGTCTGTGACCAAATCGACGACCTCTGTGACGAAATAGACGAACTTGAGGCCTGAAGTATTGCGTCACATCATCAGCCATTCTCAGGAGCGGTACGGCAACAAAGGCTAGATCAATGTTGATCACAGCAATGCAGAGCCAAGTGAAGAGGAACCCAAGCAGAAATCCCCCCACCAGCTATAAAGACATATTACACATTTATGACGGATTATTAGTGTTGTTGTTTCATAATATACCATATACTATAAACAGCTATAAAGACATATTACACATTTATGACGGATTATTAGTGTTGTTGTTTCATAATATACCATATACTATAAACAGCTATAAAGACATATTACACATTTATGACGGATTATTAGTGTTGTTGTTTCATAATATACCATATACTATAAACAGCTATAAAGACATATTACACATTTATGACGGATTATTAGTGTTGTTGTTTCATAATATACCATATACTATAAACAGCTATAAAGACATATTACACATTTATGACGGATTATTAGTGTTGTTGTTTCATAATATACCATATACTATAAACAGCTATAAAGACATATTACACATTTATGACAGATTATTAGTGTTGTTGTTTCATAATATACCATATACTATAAACAGCTATAAAGACATATTACACATTTATGACGGATTATTAGTGTTGTTGTTTCATATATACCATATACTATAAACAGCTATAAAGACATATTACACATTTATGACGGATTATTAGTGTTGTTGTTTCATAATATACCATATACTATAAACAGCTATAAAGACATATTACACATTTATGACGGATTATTAGTGTTGTTGTTTCATAATATACCATATACTATAAACAGCTATAAAGACATATTACACATTTATGACGGATTATTAGTGTTGTTGTTTCATAATATACCATATACTATAAACAGCTATAAAGACATATTACACATTTATGACGGATTATTAGTGTTGTTGTTTCATAATATACCATATACTAAACAGCTATAAAGACATATTACACATTTATGACGGATTATTAGTGTTGTTGTTTCATAATATACCATATACTATAAACAGCTATAAAGACATATTACACATTTATGACGGATTATTAGTGTTGTTGTTTCATAATATACCATATACTATAAACAGCTATAAAGACATATTACACATTTATGACGGATTATTAGTGTTGTTGTTTCATAATATACCATATACTATAAACAGCTATAAAGACATATTACACATTTATGACGGATTATTAGTGTTGTTGTTTCATAATATACCATATACTATAAACAGCTATAAAGACATATTACACATTTATGACGGATTATTAGTGTTGTTGTTTCATAATATACCATATACTATAAACAGCTATAAAGACATATTACACATTTATGACGGATTATTAGTGTTGTTGTTTCATAATATACCATATACTATAAACAGCTATAAAGACAATACTACACATTTATGACGGATTATTAGTGTTGTTGTTTCATAATATACCATATACTATAAACAGCTATAAAGACAATACTACACAATAGTGGACGGGTTTATTTAGGCAGGAATTACCTCTTTGATTCAGAGAGTTCAGGCATCAACTAAATAATATATTATATGTATTCACATAATTAAATTAACATGTGTAGGCTATTATAATAATAATAATAATAATAATAGTTCTTAAAGCTAGCACATGCTAAGCTAGCTAAGGATAGCTCAATAAGGCCGATTAGGCGTATTTCCATTGGGGTCCTGTACTACTACCCCATCCCTTTGCTCATGAGGGATGGTAACGACTCAGTGCTTGTGAAAAATCTTTAATGCGCCGAGCGTGGGCGCGAACCCGGGCCTTCTGGGTGGAAGTCCGAGACGCTAGTCACTACACCAAGCGAGCCGCTTTATTACAATTACTAGTGTATACATTTTGAATGTTTTGCATGCAACAAATAAATAACATGAAAAGTATATATTACAGTTAATTTCAATAGCAATATCAACTCACGAAATTGTGCAAAAGTGACAGCCTCGTTGCGTTGTAAAAATATAAGAACAAATGCATACAATATATAAATTAATATTTAAAATATAAGAACAAATGCATACAATATATAAATTAATATTTAAAATAAATAAACATATAAATACAATGAAAACAACATATAAATAAACTATTTGTCAGACAATGATCACAATAAAAAATAATGAATTATGCAAAAGACTAACAACACTCACGTATGTAATCACAGCTTTCATCAGAAACTTGTATCCCTGCTTCTGCAGCACCTCTTCAATCGGTTGCATATCATTGCAGGGTCCCTCCTCCTCTATGACCTCTGGTTCTGAAATATTATGATAACACTATAAATATAATAGATCACACACAGCTACTACAAATAAAATGATTAATAGTAAGGTTATATTAAGACACCATCACCGTTACTTACAGTAGGTCTGTTGTAGGATTTTAAGGGAGCCCACCTCGCTTTTTTCTCTTTTTCTCCCTCTCTTTTTGGCTTGTATCCATTCGGCCCCATTCAACCTACTATTTTAATTAAGACGTTAACCCCATCCAGGTGTCAATATTGTCCTGGCGAGCGGTAGCGAGCCAATATATATATATATATATTTTTGTTTTGACAGCAAGCTAAATTTGTCCATTTTTCGATAGAAAAATTTATCCGGCGAAGCCGGATATCTCCATACAATGCTGGCTCGCTATCGCTCGCCAGGAAGAAATCGACACCTGGATGGGGATAAACGTCTTAAAACAGTTGGCTGAAGGGGGCCGAATGGATACAAGCCAGGGAAAGAGAGGAATGGAGAGAAAGATACAAAAAGCATGTGACCCCCCTTAATACATTGACTGGCATTACAGAATCGTCATATTATGTCAACATTTTACATTGTCTATTATTAAAAGACAAATAATCAGCAATATATTTTCAGATATTTACTCTGTGCTTGTAATAAACTGTCCGTGATATCAAAGCAATACCGGTTACACCTTAAGGGAGCCCAGAAGGTATTGTGCAGCATAATTTACTGGTTCGGCTCAATGGTTTAAGGAAGGGGTTTAGTTTGCTCTCAATGCCTCTATCTAGCTTAAAAAAAAAAACACACAAGACCCCCCTTCGATGTAAATTTGTACATTTTTCGGTAGGAAAATGTCCCGGCCGATTCCTCTTCAAATACAGGCTCGCTATCGCTCGCCAGGAAATAAATCGACACCTAAATGGCACGAAAGGTCTTAATATTGGCAAAGAAATGGGGCAAACGGTCTGAAAATCGCCAAACTAATGGGGCGAATGTCTCGTAATCTCATAAATAATAGGGCTAAACATACTTTATGTAAACAGCTGTAAAATGATAGGATTCAGCTTACCACAGCTTTAAGGCCGTTGATCAACCTTTCCGGCATTTTATAGGACAATTATTGCCACTTCACCATTGAAGCTGAATCATAAGGTGGCCACATAATATAATCTACCTTCAGTCTATTTAGTAATTGTAATATAATATAACCCAGAAATATTGCCACAAAACCTTGCTTATCGAACATTGATGGAGAGATCGGTGGTGTTACCGGACCTTAACTCCGCCAGGTATATCATCAGATCCTCACTGACCAACCTACCTATTACTGTATAGTTAGGTCAGTCAGCTAAATTATCAGAGTGGCTACTGCCCTCGCTCGGGAGTCAAACTTAGCCCGGTACATTCTCAGTTAACCCTTACAGTACCGATGGCAACCTTTTACTGCCCTCGCTCGGGAGTCAAACTTAGCCCCGTACATTCTCAGTTAACCCTTACAGTACCGATGGCATCCTTTTACTGCCCTCGCTCGGGAGTCAAACTTAGCCCGGTACATTCTCAGTTAACCCTTACAGTACCGGTGGCATCCTTTTACTGCCCTCCCTCGGGAGTCAAACTTAGCCCGGTACATTCTCAGTTAACCCTTACAGTACCGGTGGCATCCTTTTACTGCCCTCCCTCGGGAGTCAAACTTAGCCCGGTACATTCTCAGTTAACCCTTACAGTACCGGTGGCATCCTTTTCACTTTATTCTGTCGACCATTAGATTATTTGTAATATAGTCGGGAAGGCCGTCTACCCATTAAACAGCTACATCTCAATCCTTATAGCTATCATATACCTTTCCTAAGCATCATAAAATGGTCTAAATGAAGCTGAAATCAAATAAAAAAGACGTCGCCAGTAAACTGTTGTATTATGTTTAGCTCATTTAATAGGTAAGGGCATATATAAAAAAAATATATATATATATATATATAATTATATATATATATATATATATATATATAATATATATATAGGCTACCTGGCTTTCTTTCAACAATTTCATTCACCTTAGAAAGGGCCTGTGGGAGTCCAGTGAGTAAGGACTTTCTTAATTAGCCATATGACTTTCATATGCCTTTCTCTTCCTTTAAGTAAGTCGTCTAATGATACTGAACACAGAAGGTATGGCGCCATGGTAAACTAAAAGGATTAATTTTGGAAATTATTAAATTATGAGGGACATCAGAATATTTATGATATTATATCTGTATGTCCTTAATGTGTAGATATGGATATTAAGATCATAACTTTAATAGAGAACTAAGTGCAGACATAACTCGAATTTAAGACAATGATACTGGAGTTATTATGTAATACTGAGATAGTTGTACTGACCTTTCTGGCAGGAGATGGACATTTCACCGCAGTAACCCATATTACACTCCACCCGTAGCCAGAGGTGAGGGAAGCCAGGTATGTCCTCAGTACAATTTGCTTGACCCACAACCTTCTCCAAACCACCAGTTGTGTCCGTCATTCTCCACCACTTGGACCCAACCTGAAACAACAACAACAAATATGGTCTTACGACAGATGCGGTTTGTAATACTGTTATAATTTTGATCATCAGTTATGATTGCCCTTCTCCAGGAGGGATGGGCATATTTATTTGCAGTATATTATCTTTTCTAGTTTCCTACCTAGACCTCCATCAAAGTTTTACCCCCCCCCCCCCCCCTCCCCCACACCCACCTTTAATATAAATTTGTAAAAAACAAACAAATAATATAAAAAATTCCTGGCTGAAGGCCGGTTCCTTTTAAATTACAGGCTCCCTACCTCTCGCCAGCAAAAAAATGACACCTAAATGACACGAAAGTCTTAATACTGACAATTTCATGGGGCGAAAGGTCTTAGAATCGCCAAACTAATATGCCAAACACCCTAAAATCTGAAAACTAATAGGGCTAAACATGAGGAAGAAGGGTGATCAGAAAAGCGACCCATCTCCCCAACAAACTCAAAGACAACTCTTGATCAATCTGCTTATTAACCTGAGAGCCCCATCCAAAACAGTTACAGTTAGTTACACCCAGTCCCAGGGATTGTCCATATTTGTTCGTTTTCTTTGAATATAAACCAAAATTCAGTGACCCAGGGTGGTGTTTGTGGGGTGCCAACTTAGCCCACCTCCTAACATAACGTAAGATATAACCCACAACCTCCTCTCCAGGACAGTTATTAAAAGGGTTATAAACACAAGCAATGCCTTCTGAGTGGCCATCTGGACCCTACCGTGCTAAATAATATGGCATGCATCATACTTCATAAAAGCATCAGATGAGTGTCTGAATATTGTTTTGGATAGTACGCAATGTTTTAATATGTTTGGGAAGCTATATAAACAGGCCACCGTCGGCAAACGGTCATCTCTCGCCTCGGCAATATATTGTGGGGAGGTCGGACGAAATATTGTTGAAATCATCAATATATTGAATATTACTGTACTATAGATGAGATAGTACCTAGATAAACGGCAATTTTCGGAAATCTAAATAAAAATTGGAGGGTTTCCTATAACCGAATTTAAAGATTCGTGTCAACTCTCCTGTATTACCAATTTGATTCAGCTTAATGGGAGATTTCCACTTGAAGGATTTTTTTCTTGACTCCTTTCTCCCTCATGTTTAGCCCCATTGTTTTTCTAATTTTAAGATGTTTGCCCAATTATTTTGACGATTTTAAGAACTTTCAACCCATTTCTGTCAATTTTAATACCTTTCGTGCCATTTAGGTGTCGATTTTATCCTGGCGAGCGATAGCGAGCCTGTAATTTAAGAGGAACCGGCTTTCAGCTGGGACATTTTTCTACCGAAAAATGTACAAATTTATCTTGAAAGGGGCTCAAGGGGGTGTAATCTTAAGCTTGAAGGATATCTAGGGACCAAACTAAAAACCTCCCCTTAAAGGAAAGGGGTATAATTCTGGGACCGACTGGTTCTCCAGCACCAACGATTGTTATTATACTGTTATGCCCTGTTTTTCTACAGGATTAACTTGGGTAATGTGAGTTCTAACTGACTGGGTATATAAGGCTGCATGCACAAAACAAGGTATGAGGAATAGAGAACACAAGTTAAACACATGGTAACAAGACACACGATCACGTTTATTGATGATGGTTAATAGGAAGCATAAGAAGGTATGAACACTCGTACAAGACAAATGATAGAATTGAACAACTAGCATTAAGTGGATCTGGATGGAGCCTAGTCTCCCACTTCCAACGTTCAGGTATTAATCTTCTGATCACTGGCTTTGTTCGCAAGTTTATACTGGAGACCCTCAATGTTATTTATAGATTCAATTTCACTATTTAGATTGATTACTGGTAGCTCTGGTGCACAAGTAGTAGTTCACAGACTAGATTAGACACGCATATTTTAGAGCACGGGAATTCTAGTAACCTCGGGGTACTGATCTAAGTTTTATATTCTTACAGCAGAAACACGTAGAACGCAAATCAGTGGGCGAACATTAGATATCACTAGGGTTTTACTTCTATGTAATAATATCTAGATATATGGGTAATTACGAGAGTTAATATCGCCTGTTAATTAATAAACACTGATACGCTTAGCACTTCCTAATGGAATGGTTATATATGAATTATACTGGGGCAAAGATATAGCCACTCCGTAGAAATATGAATAAGTGAGTCTTTTAATAGTACTGTAACACTGTAGTACTGATAGAGTGAATCTTGGGTAGTATTTGATTGGTCTGGTCCTGGTTATCTTGCGTCCGTGATGTTGGGGGCTAACGACTGGTTCCGCGGCCGTCCAGGGGGTCCTTATGTAGGACGTTCTCAAAACGGATCTCTTGGCGATCGTTGCTGGCTACACGCTTATATACCCACTGGTTTGTGAAGGTTATAAGGTGCACATAGATTTCTTGTACGTGGACAGATGCTTCTATCTCAATCTGCCACGGAGTCTGCCGGCTCTGGAACTCAATTCTCAAGAACAACACAAGGGCAGAGCTAGAGGTCAACTTAAGGGGGCCAGCCACTGGTTGGTGTCTATCTTTCAACTGATTTTACTGGGGGCTGGAGCTTGGTTTATAGGCTCGGTTTTGGACCCTGTAGGTCATAGGGATCTCGAGTTCTTATGGATTTATTTAAGCTCTCAATGGATACGGGAACTAGGTAAGGTGGTGATTACTCTTGTGGCACATGGCTATATGGAGCCTTCATAATGTGATATAACTGAGCCTTAGTAAGAGGTACTATTTTGGCTATACTGGAAGTATTTAGGAAGAGAGACTGGATCTACTTTGCGAGGAGGACTGGGACAGCTGTGATAGGAGCGTCTCTCTTAGATTGTTCAGTCTTCGTTCTATGGTATAGCTGAGGTGCTAATTTGGTTATCAGAGTATGCAAGAAAGGTTAATGGGTAATTGTGGGTTAATAGAGGTTAGTAAAGGTGTTAGTCATGCATGGTTAGTTCATTGATAGGAAGAATTCCTGTGCTACCTGGCAATGACCCGGAAGTCAAAACAGGGGTCAGGTATACCTCCGCAGGGGTGGGGGTCTCCCTCCTCGGGTGGGTAAAAAGGGGTTAGGTGCGCGCCCTCTCTCTGTGATGGTCATCCGGCGGCTGTGGCTAGGGGCTTGCCATATCACAAGTGTTTGTAATAACCCTCTGTTTATGAGACAGATGTGGGTGTTCGTTATACCAAAACCGAAGGTGCCTTGACTAGCTGGTTTAATCGGTTGGGTTGTTAATTGCATGGTTTGTTGGATGTGGTGGAGACTGGGTTGCTAACTCTGCCACATTTATCTGGAAGTATGGCAATAGAAGTTAGTCACTGGCGAGGCGGCTAGCCTCGCACTGACGATCATTTGGTACAGGGTTGTGAATGGGTTGTGAGGGAATAGATGGCATGCAAAGGGTTAGTAAAGTTCTAATGGTGTTCCTTCCTACTGGGGAAGGTAGGCTGGATAGGAGTATATATACAAAAGGTTTGAGAATGTTAGCAACGGAAAAATTAAGGGTATTCAGGAGGTATGGTGGAGAGGCTAGGTCGGAGAGGAGTCGAGGAGCGTGGGGGGTTAACGAGAGGGAGAGGGTTAAGGGGGGCTACGTGGAAGTTTGACCCTAAGGTCTCTGGGCGTAGGGATGGCATTAGACTACAGTTGGTATCGTAGCTTGGGGGTTAATGACAGGGAAAGTATGTTAGCCAAACGCTACCGGGGGATGAGCAATATGGGGTGGTATATGAGTCTGGAAGGGATAGAATCATGTGGACTGTGGGGCTGTGGGGAAGAGGAGGTTAACTGTAGGTGTGTGCTTGACTGTGGATAAAAGTAGAGAAAAACATGGTGTATTATTACTCATCAATACAATGGTTATGGACACTGTTAATCTGACACTATTTCTTGCTGACCTAGTTGTTCCCGGGAACTGCGTTTTCTATGACATATACACCAAAGAAAGTGGCAGTTCGTAGGGGTAGCTTAGGTATTGTTTCATGGTGAAAATGCGTCGAGGCAATGGTAAAAGAGGGTTGTATATACAATCTCTGGTTGGGGTAAGAATTAGAGTTACTGTATGGTGGCTAACATCTTCACTCATTTCTGTCTAGGTCTTACAGGAACGATGGCTATATATATACACTGGTGTACCCGTAGGTATCATAGTTTCTTATCAATTAGGACATGGGGTTTTAACATACTACTTCTCGGATGGAAAGAACATACATAGATTTATGGGGGCGGTTGGTCTTCAGAAACTTAGTCTGGCAAGACAGGGGGTTAACATATTACTTCTTGGATGGAAAACATACATAGATTTAGGCCTGTCTGAACTGGTTGGCATTGGCTCAACCTAGGGACAGGGCATGGGCGTATTAACCTGGGAAGAACATACATAGATTTATGGGGGCGGTTGGTCTTCAGAAACTTAGTCTGGCAAGACAGGGGGTTAACATATTACTTCTTGGATGGAAAAAACGTACATAAATTTAGGCCTGTCTGAACTGGTTGGCATTGGCTCAACCTAGGGACAGGGCATGGGTGTATTAAATTAAGGTGTATTCATGTTCATCATCATGTAGGTAGAGGTGTAGGACACGAGGGGTAGTGTATACGCGAGGTGGGGGAAAGGTCAGTGGTTAGAAGGGATAGGCAGATGTGGTTTGGAGCTGCTTAGCCCTGCGGGCTTCGGCCTGTCTTAACTGGTTGGCTTGGTCACCTGGTCCTTTCGTTCTGTGGGCCTTTCCTTCGGGTGTTCCTATTCCCGTTTCCTGGTGGTGTTCGCTCGTGGCTTCCGTGGTGGGCTTCTCGTTCTGGGGCATTTTATATACATTTGTCATATCCATTACTTCATTGCTATATATGTCCAGACCGTCGCAAATGTGGATATGGAACTATAAAAAACCATGTAAATAAACACAATTCTCCCTATAACTCTCCCTATCGACAGAGGCGGCGCCGTGTGTCACCATATTTCCGCACAGAGTTCAGTTTATGGTGCTGCCCCCAACACGTCCTAAGATATATTCCATTGACATTACAATTACGTACCTGAGAATCAACTAGACATGCCCACCAGAACACATATGTAACACCTGGGAAACCATCACAGAACCTCCAGACAATCACCATACTAGACATAGCTGGCTTGTGTCACAGTTGCAATGTCTTACCAAACAAAGTAATTGAAAAGACACTTCCTAAGAATGAGCCAAGCATAGCTATTATGAAATCCCACATTGTTCTTCCTCATAATGTGGTTTGTCCTCAGTGTGGAAATCAGTTTGTGTTTATGGAATCAAGAACAAAGTGGTAAAGTTTCCATACCCACTGGTTCCATATAAAAACAAAACAAAAGACGTAGTTGTGGTTTAACGGCTTCTAATAGTACAGGAAGCTTCCTCTCTCCTACTAAATTACTGACCTGTGGACATAAAGTATGCTTAGTACCGGTACTCTAGGTGTTAATTAGGTTAGGTTAGTTTACTTAGGTTATGTTAGTAAGGTTATAGTTAGGTTAGGTTAAGTTTGGTAGGTAAGGATCAGCTAAGAGCGTTAGCGAACAAACCAAAAACACCGGGATAACCTTCCAAAATAAACAATAGTGTTGCCAACTTAAAACACCAGGATAACCTTACCATAAGAATAGTGTTGGCTCGCTATCGCTTGCCAACTTAAAACACTGGGATAGCCTTCCAAAATAAACCATAGTGTTGGCTCGCTATCGCTGGCCAACTTAAAACACCAGGATAACCTTACCAAATAAAGATAAGTGTGTGTACCGTATGTATGTATGTATGTATGTATGTCACTTTAAACACGTGGTATGATAACGGTCGCCATATTTAAACTATGTCTCTCTCTCTCTCTCTCAAACATCTTAGAGCAGTTGGCTGATGGGATGAAACGTCTTAGAGCAGTAGGTTGATAGGGCGAAACGTCTTAGAGCAGTAGGCTGATGGGGTGAAATGTCTTAGAGCAGTAGGTTGATGGGGTGAAACGTCTTAGAGCAGTAGGCTGATGGGGTGAAACGTCTTAGAGCAGTATGTTGATGGGGTGAAACGTCTTAGAGCAGTAGGCTGATGGGGTGAAACGTCTTAGAGCAGTAGGTTGATGGGGCGAAACATTTTGGAGCAGTAGGCTGATGGGGCGAAACATCACTAAGGTGTTGACAAATGATGGTCAGCCTCACTTTTGTAAACATTGTTGTTTACATTTGTTATTCTAGCTTGTAGCAGACGACGCACGCGCACCTCTAATCGACCTAGCTTAGTATTTTCTTATTAACTCTAGTAGTTATCGTATTCAGTATCCTACTGTAGCTATATATATCTGTAATTTTAGTTGTTGCTTGCATGATCTTGTAGTAACCTTTGACTGATAACTTTGTTTATCTAAATATAATCCTGCTTGACTAGCCTACAGTGACACCAGCGCCATCTGTTGATACAGTATATTAACCCTTTGTGTGCAGTTACACTTTATTTTTATATAATCTCTATTTGGTGAATTGTATATTTAGTTACATATTCTATTATATATATATATATATTTGTTTTGCTTTTTTAGGTAGGTTATCACCCCTGGTAGCCTACTTCTGCATATTTCATACTTTTTGTTTTTGGTTATTTTTGTTTTCGGTTAGTCTAGGCTATCATCCCTGGTGGCCTATTTCTGCGTACGGTACTTCAATTTTTTAAATTTTCAGTTAGGCTATCACCGCTGGTGGCCTATTTCTGCGTACCGGTATTTCATAATTTTTGTTTCGGTTATTTTTGTTTTCGGTTAGTCTAGGCTATCACCGCTGGTGGCCTATTTCTGCGTACCAGTATTTCATCATTTTTGTTTTCGGTTAGTCTAGGCTATCATCCCTGGTGGCCTATTTCTGCATACTTCAATTTTTAAATTTTCAGTTAGGCTATCACCGCTGGTGGCCTATTTCTGCGTACCGGTATTTCATAATTTTTGTTTTCGGTTAGGATAGGCTATAACCCCTGGTGGCCTATTTCTGTTTAAATAAACATAAAATTGTTTTCGGTTCGGCTATCACTGCGTATTCAAATTTAATTTTGTTTTGTTTTAATTTTCGGTTAGGCTATCACCGCTGATAACCTATTTGTGTGTATTTCAACATTTTTGTTTTCGGTTAGGCCTATTTAAGTAAGTGAAGCGACCTGAAGGGAGTGAAGTGTTATTAAAGTGAGTTTAGTGTTTTTAAAGTGAGTTTAGTGTTTTTAAAGTGATTTAAGTGTTTTTAAGTGAGTGAAGTGATCTGAAGAAAGTGATCGTCACCATGCCTCGTGCCTGTACGAACTGCGCCGGTAGGTTTGGTGCTTCCATGTTTGCTCCTGCCGATCCACAAGTCTGCCGACTCTGCCAGCAACGAGAGGATTTGACAGCAAAATTGGATGAAGCCCACAACAAGATCAACGCCCTCACCAGGAAGCTGGAATCACTCCAAGAGTTTGTAACACTCAACGTTGGAGTATCACTAACTCCAATTGTTTTAACTCCAGCATTCACCACCGCCCCAACGTCATCTGCCAACAATCCAACACCTGCAGTAGACACTGCAGCAGATGCTTCTGACGAACCTGAGCCGACATCAAACCAGTACAGCCGCCCTGTTCACCTTAGTCTCTCCCCCACTCCTCGTGCAAGAAGCCTGCTAGCACGAACAGTACCAACCCCTCGCCCCCGTTCTAACCACTCCTCTCCCCGACCTGTACGTAGAGTCCCGCCACCACAGGTTTCCGGATTTACACCAGTGAGGAACGGTGCACGGCCAACACAGAAAAGGTCTCATCTACCAGTCACAATGTCAAACAGATTTGAGATATTGGTAGAGATGGAAGACGAACCAGAAGAGACCAGGCTCGTTGGGGATTCCATCCTACGAGGACAGGTCGAAGAGTTCTGCGACAGAGTCCCTAATCAACGAAAAAGATTTTGCATCCCAGGAGCTGGACTGGACGACATTGTGGAAGCCTTCGAAGATACCACAAAGGATGCAAATGAAAATACCCTTTTTGTCATCCATGCTGGTTCAAATGACGTCATGCGCACCAGATCCGAAGAGTTGGTGGAGAAATATCGCAAGATGATCCAGCACTACAAAAACAAGTCAAGGAATATCATCATCTCAGGCATTCTCCTCAAGATCGACGCACCTGACAAATTCTACGACAAGGCCTTCAGCACAAATAGCCGACTAAAATATTTGTGTCTGAGGGAAGAAGTTGAATTCATCAACCTCTGGGACAACTTCTACAACCAGCCTACTCTGTTCCGCAAGGATGGCACTCATCTAAACCCTGTGGGTTCAGCACGCATGGGTCGTCTCCTACACGAAGCAGTCCGCAGTCATGGATAAAAAAACGACATCCGAGAAGAAGCAGCAGTGACATAAATCATCCAACGCCAAGAAAAAAACAGAGGCAACCGAGGACCACAAGCGATAAGGACCGAAGACAGCGAGGACCGAGGAGAGCCATGAACATAAATGTAGATCCGACAAGAACCAAAAATATTATTAAAGAGCGTTCCGTGAGTTCTAAAATAACAAATTTAAAGGTTTTCTATGCAAACGCTCGTAGCATACGCAATAAATTTTCAGATTTAGAGGAGCTAGTGTTTACAGAAAATTATGATGTGATTGGCATAACAGAATCTTGGCTCAATACAGAAGATAGAGACTTTTTAGCAGAGTATTCACTTCCCGGTTATGTAATGTTTGAGAAAAGCCGAATAAATCGAAATGGAGGTGGCGTTTTACTTTATATCAAAGAAAGTCTTAACCCTACCCTCTTGTCAAAACCTCAAATTGTGAACGTCGACGCATCTTTTGTGCTAATAAAGAATAATAAAGGTACAAAAATAATACTTGCATTAATATACAGACCTCCAGCTCAATCAGTGCAAACTGACCGAGAAATTTACGAACAAATTGCAGATCTAAGTAACTCACAAGATACCGTAATTTTTGGCGACTTTAATTTACCTGTGACCAAGTGGGGCGATACTCTTACATCACACTCCGGACATGACTTGTATACGAACTTGCAAGAGAGTTCGCTTTACCAATTTGTTCGAACGCCAACCCGTGGTAATAACGTTCTTGACATTGTACTGCAACAAAAGAAGAATTAATAGAGAATTTGAATGTTGGTGATGAATTCAGTAACAGCGACCATCGTACGATAACTTTCACTTTAAAGTTTACTAGTAACGAACCAAATAGTAGCATCGAAAAAGTCCCTAATTTCAAGAAAGCAAACTTCCATAAACTTAGAGCTATGTTTAAAGAAACTGACTGGAGCTTTTTAATTCACAATAACGACATAAATACATCTTCGAAGTTATTCGAAGCCACTTACCTAAAAGCAGTGCAAGACTGCATACCATCGAAAATACGGCGTCCAGGCCATAATAATAAGCCCAAATGGTGGAATAAAGATATTTCAAACTGCCTGCTTGCTAAAAAATTTGCTAATGATAGATTAAAATCCTCACAAAATGACGAAGAACGGCTGAAATTTGTAGAGCTACGACGCAAAGCCAAAAAGTTAATTAAGCAAAGTAAAAAGACCTTGAGTTACATATTGCGAATCAAAGTAAAACAAACCCGAAAGAATTCTATAGTTATATCAGAAAGAAAAAAGTAGTTACTTCAACTGTTGGACCGTTAGTCGATGAAAATGGAGAATACACCAAAGACGAAGTACAAATGAGTAATGCCCTCAATACCTTCTTTGCATCAGTTTTTACAACAGAAGACCTCAGTGATATCCCTACACCATCGCCGATTCAGATTGATAATTCAGATGTTCTAAGCAATATCACCGTTACAGAGAGAGAAGTATTGAATTGTTTAGATAAACTCAAGGTAAATAAAACGCCTGGACCTGATACAATCTCGCCTAGAGTTCTAAAGGAAGCTAAGGATGAGCTCTCCAAACCACTGACATTACTATTCAATAAATCCTTGCAGTCTGGAACTATGCCCGATCAGTGGAAGCTAGCCAACGTAACACCGATATTCAAAAAATGCAGCAAATCCCTACCCAGTAACTATCATCCAATTAGCTTAACCTCAGTTGTATGTAAAATGCTAGAAACGGTCATACGAGACAGACTCGTAAATCACTTAGAGGAAAATAACATACTTAAAGATACTCAACACGGCTTTCGTAAAAAACGTTCCTGTTTAACAAACCTCTTAGACTTCTTCCACGATATCCTCAACCTCTACGATGAGAGTAAAGCTGTAGATATTATATACCTTGATTTTCAAAAGGCCTTTGACAAAGTTCCACGCAAACGTTTACTGCTAAAACTAAAAGCGCATGGAATACAAGACGGTGTGTTGAAATGGATAGAAAATTGGCTCAGCGACAGAAAGCAAAGAGTAGTCATAAACGGTAAGGCATCTAAATGGACCTATATAAGTACCCCAGGGATCGGTATTAGGACCAATTCTCTTTCTAATTTACATCAACGACATAGATGAGGGTCTCAACCTGTACAATCTCAAAATTTGCTGACGATACAAAAATTGCAAATAGCGTACTCTCAAAAGAACAAGTTGACGATATGCAACACAATCTAGATAAATTGTCATGTTGGGCCCAAATTTGGCAAATGAGTTTCAATGCCGATAAATGTAAAGTACTACATATCGGATACCTAAATGAGAAAGCAAACTATTCGATGAATGGCACTCAGCTTAAGAATGTAAACAGAGAAACCGATCTGGGAGTAACAATATCGAGTAACCTAAAACCGAGTCAACAATGTTCAGAAGTTGTTAAGAAGGCAAACAAAATAATTGGCTTTATAGGCAGGTCATTTGAGCATAAATCCAAAGAAGTTATCCTAACCCTTTACAATTCCTTAGTCCGCCCTCTTCTGGAATACTGCGTTCAATCCTGGTGCCCTTATTACCAAAAAGATATAAACAAGCTAGAACGAGTTCAACGTAGAGTTACCAAAATTATACGTAGCCTAAAGAACAAACCATTCGAAGAGCGTCTTAGAGAATTAAATCTATTTCCTTTAACCCAGCGCAGATTAAGAGGTGACTTAATTAAAGTGTTCAAAATCATCAAAGGCATCGACAATATGAACTGTAGTAAGTACTTCACTATCGACCAATCTAATTACACGCGGGGAAACGGTTGCAAAATTATTGGTAAATCTTTTAACTCACACGATTCTAAGAATTTCTTCTTCAATCGAGTTGTCAACTTGTGGAATGGGCTTCCCCGAAACGTTATAGACTGCATCACCGTTGATTCATTTAAACTCCGCCTAGACAAATATCTCGCATCAAACCCGCGACTGACTGCGTTTGTAAATGAATAACTTTATTTTATCCCCCCCTCAGTTACTAACCCATCTGTCCCCTACTAACTTCCTAATCCTGCCACGGACATTAGTTCCAGGGCAGTAATTCCCTTTCCAATGTTCCCTTACCCACTCTAAACCACTGTTTGGACACTTGATCCTCAGTGTTTTGGAGGACAAGCAACCTAGAAGGGTCACTATATATGTTGTTGCTTGATTTCCTTTGTACTCCTTTGTACTTTGTACTCACTCTCACACTCACTCGTTGAGAGGTGACGTTGAGAGGTTTCCTTTGTACTCCTTTGTACTCCTTTGTACTCCTTTGTACTCTCACACTCACTGACTTTCACTCTCACTGACTCACTCACTGGCTCTCACTCTCACTGACTCACTCTCACTGACTCTCACTCTCACTGACTCTCACTCTCACTGACTCTCACTCTCACTGACTGGCTCTCACTGACTGACACTCACTGACTGAATCTCCCTGACTGACTCACTCTCACTCACTGACTCTTACTCTCACTGACTCTTACTCTCACTGACTCTCACTCGCTGACTCACTCTCACTGACTCACTCACTGACTCACTCACTGACTCACTCTCGTTGACTCTCACTCTCGCTGACTCACTCTCACTGGCTTTCAGTCCCACTCACTGACTCTCACTGACTTAACTCTCACTGACTCACTCGCACTCGCACTGACTCATTTTTACTCTCACTCTCACACACTTTCTCTCTTTTTCTCTCACACACGCTATCTCTCTCTCACACACGCTATCTCTCTCTCACACATACTCTCTCTCCTCACACACGCTATCTCTCTCTCACACATACTCTCTCTCACACATACTCTATCTCTCACACATACTCTATCTCTCACACATACTCTCTCTCTCACACATACTCTCTCTCACACATACTCCATCTCTCACATATACTCTCTCTCACACATACTCTATCTCTCACACATACTCTATCTCTCACACATACTCTATCTCTCACATATACTCTCTCTCACACATACTCTATCTCTCACACATACTCTCTCTCATACATACTCTCCCACACATACTCTATCTCTCACACATACTCTATCTCTCACACATACTCTATCTCTCACACATACTCTCTCTCTCACACATACTCTATCTCTCACACATACTCTCTCACACACATACTCTCTCTCATACATACTCTCCCACACATACTCATCTCTCCCACATACTCAACTCTCCCACATACTCATCTCTCCCACATACTCTATCTCTCACACATACTCTATCTCTCACACATACTCTCACACAAACTCTCACACATACTCTCTCTCACACATACTCTCACACAAACTCTCACACAAACTCTCACACATACTCTCACACATACTCTCTCTCACACAAACTCTCACACAAACTCTCACACATACTCTCACACAAACTCTCACACATACTCTCTCACACAAACTCTCACTAATACTCTCTCTGTTACGACCGGGGCTACGAATAAAACAAGGGCACTTAACCTAACAAGTGCGCATGGGGGTAATTGGAAACGTCCCCCTGTGCTGACGTATTTGAGGTGTTTCCGTCACTAAAATATTCATTGTACCATTAATAGCATTAATACTTATCCATATGCGCCTATTATGGGTTGATTATAAAGGTATTTACCTGAAACAACAATAAAACGAGTGAAAACAGCGTTTGGATGGTCAAAATCGGAGATATAGCCCGCGAGTTGTATAATGTATGGGTGAGGCAAGCTGCTTTCCCGCCAATTTCCCCCAAGGCCACTGAGACACAGTCGATCGATACTCTCTCTCTCTCTCTTGCATTCGCTTGCTATCAGTGATGACCACACCCTGCAACCGGATTTCTAATGTTAGCACAAAAATGTACCTCAGAATAAGGGAATAACAGGGAAAATAGGTGATAACTGAAGGAGAGGAGGAAAGTGGGGAAGGAGGGGAGGTAGAGGACTGAGATTTTGCATGGCCCAGGGGCCAATAAAAAAATAAAAAAAACTTTTTTTTTTTTTTTCGATGTCAACAGTTGATTTTTTTTTTCTCTGACTCTTAAGAGTCTCCCCGCAGTTCCCGGGTTAATGATTGGACTAGTAATAGGGCACTATGCAACAACGGTACGCTAGATCCAAACCCTTGAACTTATATGCCGGCTAACTAAAACACCTATACCCTCCAAAGTTAATCTGCGATAACGGGGTATCCTTAACTGGGCATAAATGTACTCTACTTGAGGCTAACCCACACTGGTATAGCCTGATAACAAACAAGATGCAAGTTACGTTAAAATGCATAAAAGGGAAGCTATGGAAAGGTCAATTAAATCACTGCAAGATGTAATACAATAAAAAGATGCTTCAATACAGTTACTCTAAACAACAATAAAATCTTCACTCCTATCTGAAAGAAAGTGAAGTCTAGCCCTACAGCATAGACCTGGAAACTTCTGAAGAAAGTCTAATGCTCATAAGATGCTCGTATCTTAAATTATATAAAGGCAGGAGGCAGGACACCATACGTGTAGACTGAATACACTAAAAGATAGGACATATAATGTTAACTGACACGGGAATACTATAAATGCGCAACGGCAGTAATACTCGACACTAAAAGAAATGCTTCCTCATCAACGAAACAGTCTGCTATGGTTGTGCAACTCAACAACAACCTAGACTAATAAATGCCGTGAATAATAATGCATACATATCATAAAGAGCTCATGTCCTAACTAGTGTCTGCTAGGCGAATAAAGTCTAGCTGGGATATCAAGGTTAGGAAACTGTGGCTGAGCAAGACTGGCTCATAGCCTAGCGTTGTCCTTAAGGCGGTATGATTAAAGTTACGTTAATGACGGGGATGCTCTCTTGGTAGATCCAGATCTCAAGTATCTGGTTCTACCCTGGCGATCCCTCTAAAGTCAAGCAAAGAGGCAGCACTGTGTGACAAGGTAGTAGGCTAAGGCCCTCTTACCACACGATGCTGTACTCGCAAAAGGCTCAACCAAAAAGACAACTTAGGCTACCACAGAAACCGTCGAAGTCATGTAGGTATAAGCGAACCGTACACACATCGCTGACAACGACAACAGAAGCCTTATCCCAGTCTAGCATTAAATAACCCAGCAGAGCACTAAATCAATAATGGAGACACACACCGAGTTCTTAACCTCTATTAACTAAGAACCCTCAAACCTATTCTAAGTACATGTAAATATCTCAGAGAGCGACGCACATAATACGATGGGCCGATATGAAATCGTGTGCAGAATCCAAAGGGAGTGTTGTGATGTTAAAAGATTAGAGGAATGAAAGAGAAGAAGTTGAGGAAGAGAGACAGTATCAGAATGGTGGAGATATGGGGGACAGTGGTAAGAAGGATGTTAGTCATGTGCGTCCCTAGCCTGCTCTGAAGAGGGTAGCTCCTCGGGACCCCCAGGATCCCACAAAGGAATGGTGGTCGGCCAATCACAGGCCGATACGTCACACGGCAGCAGGCCTCCATGACGCACCAAGAACCACCAGCCAATCAAGAGGCGGTAGAAGGCACGCGCGTGAGCCTCCAAGCCGGGGAGGCAGCACATGTATACGCACGCACACACTACCACCTCACTGCCTATATTGTTCTCTCTCCTTAACTATACACAATGCATGTTATATTCTATTCATAATATAAAATACTTCCCGTTGTCACAGACAAAAATAAAGACCACCACTGGACTGTCAGTAACAATGCCAGTACCACGAAAGAAAGAACAACATTCTCTGATAACTGTAGCCCACTTCACTGCCCTGGCGAGCGCCAGCGGCCAACGGGAGGCGATTCTGCCAACGCTGGCAGGCGCCACACCCCACCCAAGATATGGGACGCTCAACACCAGGCGAGCACCACATCTGACAAGGCAGAATGCCGACAAGACCCGCCACAACCAGCCACTCCACCAGCAATGAAATGCAAAGCTCAATCACAAATAAAACAACATTTTAGCACAAATAAAATATCACAACCCCTCCCAAACATAATAGTATAATTTTTGCCTGCTATGCTCCCTGAGCGAGCTTCACAGAGCCCAGCCTACTAAGTGAAAGACAGGTTCAACTTAGGACTTTAGCTATAACATTGGCAACTTACAATTAACTATCAAAAGAAAGAGCTTTTATGTGATTTTTTTATTTAATGTTAATGTTGTTTTTGACGGCTGCTCTACAGGGGCAAGCCTGATTTTTCTCCACTCTCAACACACACTGACTGAACGGCGAGGGTTCTCCTGCAAACAAACCCTTCCGTGACAAACAATCAGCCAAAATATTATCAGTGCCCTTAGCATGCCACACATCCAACTTGTGTTCCAGCAGCACAACAACACCTGACACTGATAAACTGCCCAGTTCATTACAAGACTGGCACTTCTCTTCGCTCTTTCCGGCAACGGGGCCTGCCTATAACCTTTCACTAGTTCTACCTTCGTGACAAGCGAGGCAGCCCCGATGCGGTCTATGGTGTCGTCAACTCTAGGTAATGGATAGGCGTCTGTCAGGGATAATGCTTCCACACTCTTGCAATCACCATACACACGGATCTTGCCACTCAACTCAGGTTGCAAACTCACTGGCAACGACCACTCACGATATCCGTTATCCCTCAGACCCTTGGGTAATGGATAGGTGTCTGTCAGGGATAATGCTTTCACACTCTTGCAATCACCATACACACAGATCTTGCCACTCAACTCCGGTTGCAAACTCACTGGCGACGACCACTCACGATATCCTTTATCCCTCAGACCCTTTTTCCACATGTCGTCTAGCTCTGTTTTCACGACAGGCTGTTGAGCAGGATTTATACAGTAGGGAATTAACTTGAGCCTTGCACTGTCTCCAGCCTCTATGTCGGATTCTACCCCGTACATCAGGCCTGGAGAAGCAACAAACATGCGGATGTACTGCCACAGCCTAGTAAACAACTTATCTCGCAGAACAACATACCTAGTGCCCTCCCACAACCCAGCCGAGACCGCAGCTTCTAACCTGTAGTCTCCCTCCTTCTCCACCTTCGTCCCTAGAACAGCCAGGTCATGAGAGGGACAATCAGTACCACCTGTGCAGTCACTCCCATAGTTCAAAATTGCTAAGGCTTCCCCGCCGATACCGTACATGCGCACCCCCGCATTCCTTACGACTACATCTGCCTGCGCAGCATCACCGCCTTCAGCGACATGGCCAGATACAGTCGGTCTATGGTAGGGCTGTTGCATTCGGCTAGAGCAGCATTGGGAGGCTATGTGACGACCGGGCACATCCACTCCACAGCCAACCTCACCAATCTGCTCAATGTTCTCCTTCTGACCACCACCCTTGGCAGCCATGGGTCGACCCTGACCTGACAACCATGTCAAAGCCTCGTTGCCCACCTTGAACCACCGAAACAACGAGGCTAACGGTCGGTAAACACTCAAGTGACCTGCCCGCGGAACATCTTGCACTGCCTGAGTTGTGAGGCTCGGGTGCTCGGCACGACCAGTGGGGTATGAACTGAGCTGGTGCTGGAGCGCTGCACACTGCTGCTCAGGCAGGTGCTCTAGCGCTTCCACAGCCACCAGACTCGTGTCCCCCGCCCACTGCTCCGCCGAGACATGACAATCCCAACTCTCCTCCACCTGTGCCCTACTGCCCCCCTCTCCTTCTCCACCTTGGCCACTGCAGGCCAACGCAGGGACAGTAGGTTGCTCAGGTGGTTGCCTCACAAACTCCTCCAACAGGTTCACATGACATGTTTCCCCGTCCTCGTGTTCGATAGCCCCGTTCCCACAACTCTCCTCCACCTGGGATCTACAAAGTCGCGGAGTGCCATCACGCCTAACCATGTCACTAGGGGTGACTGGTTCTGGGGCCACTCCGGAGCTCACCTCTGGGTCAAGTACTAAGCCGCTAAGGAGAGCCGCTGGAGCAAAACTCACAAAACTCCCAACTTTAGCTTGCTCCATCCGACCGTTCCTCCGCTGGTCTAGAGACTGAGGAATAGGCTGTGACACTTTGGATGCACGAGATCGGGTGACAACACTCTGCTGTCGTTGACACCTCTCGACCAACTCCTGCCCCTCCCTACTCACGTCGGCCGCCCTCTCGGCACCGACTAAGGGTGGAACCTCAGAAGCAGGTACCGCAAAGTCGTTGCTGAGAAGAAGGTCGACGCCCTCTACTGGCAGTTTCTCCACGATTCCGACATCCAACTCTCGTGTCACACCTACCTCCAGCTCCACTCGGACCAACGAGTATGACTTTGTAGCATTGATACCCTGCACCACAACTACCCGTGCCGCATTTATAGGTTTGCCTGTAAAATTTTTCATCAATGTCAAGGAAGCACCCGTATCACGCAAAAATTCTACTCCATGCTTGCATCCAGCCCAACTCACGCAGCCGCGCCCTCTATGGTCACAAAAAGTATCCCGGACAGGTGTCAAGCCTTCCGGACACTTCTTCACTGGCAGTGCTCCAGCCTCTGAACATTTACCCTGGGCAAACGCAGACGACTTCAAAGACACTCCAATGTTGCGAGCCAAAGACACAACTGCTGTAGGTAGCTTGCTAGGACAGGATCGTGCAAAATGCCCCTTCTCGTGACAATGAAAACACTCTAACTCCCCCTTGGGCTTCCCTTGAGGTGGGGAAGGGCCCGGACCCTTCTTAAACGGGACGGTATTAGGTTTATGGTCAGACTTAATATCATTGCTCTTGTTGTTATTGTTATATGGTGTATCACTGACTCGGGGGGGTGGAGTGTTGCGCCTCTTGTTACCTGCATCGTTCCGTTGTGCAGACCCGCACCCACGAATCAGCGATAGCCTACGGTCAGCCATCTCAGCTGCCTCCTGTAAAGTTTTAGGGTTTTTCTCTTTGAGGTTCAAAGTCAGGTCGCCACCTGTGCACTTGAAAAATTGCTCTAGAAGGACTAACTGCTCAAGCTCTCCGAACGTCGTCACCTTCTCTGACCTCAGCCAATTTCTCAATGCATCAGACAGTTCCCGGGCATGTTCTAGAAAAGTGCACTCACGACCCTTCGTAACACCCCGGAACTTCAACCTATATGTCTCTGGTTGTAACTCGTATGCCCGCAGAACAGCTTCCTTCAGTACCTCATAATCGACGCAAGACTCAAAGGGCAACGCATCATATGCCTTGAGTCCTTTGCCAACCAACCTAGAGGAAACAAGGGCTGCCCACTTAACCTCGGGCCATTGGTGCTCCCGGCACTTCTTCTCAAAACGTAGGAAAAATTCAGTGACACCCGACTCATCAAATGCAGGGACTAACTTAATAAGGTGCGATAAAGACTGCTCAAGACCTCGATTCCCAGAACCGAGACGCTGCCCTGTTGACTCCACCCTAGACTTCTCAAAATCTCTGTCTGCACAGTACTTCGTAGCCTCAATCTTAGCCATCTCAATCTCAGATTCATGCTTTCGTTGCTCAAGCTCATGCTTTCGTTGCTCAATCTTAGCCAACTCAAGCTGGAAGATCATCTCTGCAGTTAAACCTTGAGGAGGAGGAGATGCAACAATTGGAGACCCACCTAAGTGCAAACCACGCTGCCAGTGACAATCGGCCTGCGGGAACGTACCCGGCTCCGGAGCCCAAGGGGGTGCCATGGTAGGAGTCGAGTGGAATGGGGGCTGGGCCGAAGGTGCCCCAGCTCCCGCTCCACCCGAAGCCCCACGCACCCCGCCGAGCACCCAGGCCACCAGGTCACCTCTCGTCATGCTGCTAGTGCCCACATGACCCATGACCGTGGCCAAACACTGGAGACCATAACGATAAATCCCCGACACCCGGTCAACAGTAATAGGTATCTCCAGAAACTTCCTTGCATCCTCCTCACTAGTTATTACTCTAATACCTTCTAACAAACCCCGCTGCTGCACCTCAGAGTCTGCTTCCCGTACTGTGTCCTCACTGTACATTGATCCGTCGTTCGACATAGTGTCCACCGAAAATTCTCAACGTATATAAAAAAAAAGAAGTACCTAAACTCTCATGTAGCACTATTCACTCAAAAATATAAAATGCTCGAAGACAACTCAAGTGCTATACTACGTTGCCAAAAAAAAAAATCCATGTGTCCAAAATATTCCTCAAAAAACAAATGTCCAACAATCCTGCAATTCTTCCTTAGATACCAGGCAAGGTCATTATTTGTTATTACTGCAATAATCAACAAATGGATCCTGGTTTCTACTAAAATAAGATACTGGACAAAGTCCCCATTTGTTATGACGACTTGGTCCTAAAATAAGATACTAGGCAAGGTCGCCACTTGTTATGACGACTTGCTCATATAAGATAAGATACTAGGCAAGGTCGCCATTTGTTACGACCGGGGCTACGAATAAAACATGGGCATGGGCACACAAACTCTCACACATACTCTCACACAAACTCTCACACATACTCTCTCTCACACATACTCTCACACAAACTCTCACACATACTCTCACAAATACTCTCTCACACAAACTCTCACACATACTCTCTCTGTTACGACCGGGGCTACGAATAAAACAAGGGCACTTAATGATTGGACTAGTAATAGGGCACTATGCAACAACGGTACGCTAGATCCAAACCCTTAAACTTATATGCCGGCTAACAAAAACACCTATACCCTCCAAAGTTAATCTGCGATAACGGGGTATCCTTAACCTGACAAGCGCGAAATAGACCTAGGGGCTAGGGTAGTTATTTGTGCATTTCTAGCCTTGGATTCTGACAGAATTCGTTATATTTACAATATAGAGCATTATTTGTTTTCGGTATGCTTTTATTTTACATATATGATGTATATATGAACCTTCAAGAGTGCTAAAATAAGTGGGAAAAGCATTTGGGTGGTGAAAAACGAAGATATTGGCCACCCGGTCATAATCTCAGGCGAGAGAGAGCCACAGGCAACCCTCCTCTCTCGCTGTCTGTGAGGTAACTGAGACGAGCGGGGCGGTGTGGGCCGGTGTCTGGGTGTTACATAACGATCTTTTCTGCAACCCACTTGTGCTACATTATCGCGGGAGAGAAAAATAACCGATAAATGATGATAATAAGAGGAAAAATAGGTGATAATTGAGGAGGGGAGGGAGGGGGGAATAAGGTGGGGAAGGAGGGGAGGGGGGTGGATGAGATTTACATGGATGAGTACTGGAGGGGAATTATCTCAGCTAGAGACAAATTCCTTTGTTTTGATAGGCCCTTTTTTTTTTTGGAAGGCTTTTTTTATGGTCTTGCTTCAGTGAGGCCTATCGCGTTCCCTATAGGAAGCCTTCCGTTAGGCCTATCGCGCTTGCCGGGTTAACTGGGCATAAATGTATTCTACTTTAGGCTAACCCTCACTGGTATAGCCTGATAACAAACAAGATGCAAGTTACGTTAAAATGCATAAAAGGGAAGCTATAGAAAGGTCAATTAAATCACCGCAAAATTTAATACAATAAAAAGATGCTTCAATACAGTTACTCTAAACAACAATAAAATCTTCACTCCTATCTGAAAGAAAGTGAAGTCTAGTCCTACAGCATAGACCTGGAAACTTCTGAAGAAAGTCTGATGCTCATAAGATGCTCGTATCTTAAATTATATAAAGGCAGGAGGCAGGACACCATACGTGTAGACTGAATACACTAAAAGATAGGACATATAATGTTAACTGAAACGGGAATACTATAAATGCGCAACGGCAGTAATACTCGACACTAAAAGAAATGCTTCCTCATCAACGAAACAGTCTGCTATGGTTGTGCAACTCAACAACAACCTAGACTAATAAATGCCGTGAATAATAATGCATACATATCATAAAGAGCTCATGTCCTAACTAGTGTCTGCTAGGCGAATAAAGTCTAGCTGGGATATCAAGGTTAGGAAACTGTGGCTGAGCAAGACTGGCTCATAGCCTAGCGTTGTCCTTAAGGTGGTATGATTAAAGTTACGTTAATGACGGGGATGCTCTCTTGGTAGATCTAGATCTCAAGTATCTGGTTCTACCCTGGCGATCCCTCTAAAGTCAAGCAAAGAGGCAGCACTGTGTGACATGGTAGTAGGCTAATGCCCTCTTAGCACACGATGCTGCACTCGCAAAAGGCACAACCAAAAAGACAACCTAGGCTACCACAGAAACCGTCGAAGTCATGTAGGTATAAGCGAACTGTACACACATCGCTGACAACGACAACAGAAGCCTTATCCCAGTCTAGCATTAAATAACCCAGCAGAGCACTAAATCAATAATGGAGACACACAACGAGTTCTTAACCTCTACTAACTAAGAACCCTCAAACCTATTCTAAGTACATGTAAATATCTCGGAGAGTGACGCACATAATACGATGGGCCGATATGAAATCGTGTGCAGAACCCAAAGGGAGTGTTGTGACGTTAAAAGATTAGAGGAATGAAAGAGAAGAAGTTGAGGAAGAGAGACAGTATCAGAATGGTGGAGATATGGGGGACAGTGGTAAACAGGATGTTAGTCATGTGCATCCCTAGCCTGCTCTTAAGAGGGTAGCTCCTCGGGACCCCCAGGATCCCACAAAGGCATGGTGGTCGGCCAATCACAGGCCGATACGTCACAAGGCAGCAGGCCTCCATGACGCGCCAAGAACCACCAGCCAATCAAGAGGCGGTAGAAGGCACGCGCGCGAGCCTCCGAGCGGGAGAGGCAGCAAATGTATACGCACGCACACACTACCACCTCACTGCCTATTTTGTTCTCTCTCCTTAACTATACACAATGCATGTTATATTCTATTCATAATATAAAATACTTTCCATTGTCACAGACGAAAATAAAGACCACCACTGGAGTGTCAGTAACAATGACAGTACCATGAAAGAAAGAACAACATTCTCTGATAACTGTAGCCCACTTCACTGCCCTGGCGAGCGCCAGCGGCCAACGGGAGGCGATTCTGCCAACGCTGGCAGGCGTCACATCTCTCACACATACTCTCTCACACAAACTCTCACACAAACTCTCACACATACTCTCTCTCACACATACTCTCACACAAACTCTCACACATACTCTCTCACACAAACTCTCACACATACTCTCACACATACTCTCACACATACTCTCACACATACTCTCACACATACTCTCACACATACTCTCACACATACTCTCTCACACATACTCTCTCTCACACATACTCTCTCACACAAACTCTCACACAAACTCTCACACATACTCTCTCACACATACTCTCTCTCACACATACGCTCACACAAACTCTCACACATACTCTCTCACACATACTCTCTCACACATACTCTCTCTCACACAAACTCTCACACATACTCTCTCACACATACTCTCTCTCACACATACTCTCACACAAACTCTCACACATACTCTCTCTCACACATACTCTATCTCTCACACATACTCTCTCACACATACTCACTCTCACTCTCTCTCACTGTCCTGGGTGGTAAGTGTGTTGGTAGCAGTTTACGATGACATGACGTGTTCGGGATATACTGCCCAGCTGCTGGCCCACTGGTACTGAGAGAGAGAGAGTGTGTGTGTGTGTGTGTGTATGAAGAAGATATGTGGTTTGATTAGTACGGTACTGTTGTTGTTGTTGTTGTTGTTGTTGTTGTTGTTGTTGTTGTTGTTGTTCCCCAGACTGTTTGGCCGATCAGTCGCGAGTCCGGTAGACCAAAGCCGCTCCGGACACTTGGGCCCCTTCAGGGTGAGATGATATCTGTCTCTGAGAGGGCAGCGGGGGAGGGGATCATCAACCCACTGGCTTGCACCCCCGGGCTAATACCCCCACCGTCCCCAGCCCCCCTTGCAGTGCCACCCAATCGGGCGATCTCGCCAGCACCCAGAAGGAAAAGTAGTACAGTAAAAGAGACAGACAGAAACGGCTAAGGTTGGGTAGAGTGTGCCAAACCTCACTCTGGATAGGACCAACCTTCACCCATGAGTGATTTACTGTTGTTTTAGGAGGTGGTTATACATTTGAACTGTCTGATGGTTAAAATATTGACGCTTGAGAGAGAGAGAGAGAGAGAGTATGTGTGTGGAGTTTTGGTGGTAGGGAGGGAGAGAGAGAATGATGGTGGGAGAGAAACTGAAAGACATAGTTCCAAAGTTGGGAGAAGATGGGAATTTAAGAAACAAGAGAGAGAGAGAGAGAGAGAGAGAGAGAGAGAGAGAATAGGAGGGACAGAGAAGGAGGGACAGAGAGTTAGAGATAGCACTGATTGAACAGATAGAAGAGACACAGATATAAGGGGGGGGGCACTGAACACATAGAAAATGGATCAGGACTATAACAGAAAACAGCATGATAACTGTAACAAAAGGAGGGGAACTAATGACAAAAATACAAATTAATCTACAAGGGGGATCTAACGGATGTGTTTTTACAGTTTGATGGAGGTCTAGGGAGGAAGCTAGAAAAATAATGAATAAATAAAAAAATCCACCAAAAAGTGAACCATCCCCCCTTAACCCCTTCTGTACCGACGACGTCTTTTTATTTTTTTCTAGCTATATTTTGACGATTTTGTGCAGTTTAAGAAGGATCTGAGGTAGTAAAAAGGATTAAGTGAGATAGCTCGAAGCCCGTTAATTGCTGGAGGCCCTTTTTAAACTGAATAAAATCGTCTAAATATAGCCAAAATGTACTGAAAAATACGTCGCCGGTACAGAAGGAGTTAAATCCCTTTGGTCCATATTGTTTAGCTCTGTGTGTGTGTGTGTGTGTGTGTGTGTGTGTGTGTGTGTGTGTGTGTGTGTGTGTGTGTGTGTGTGTGTGTGTGTGGCCTTCCTCTTTGTAATGGCTGAGGCTGTATATTGTCTGGGCCCTTAATCTGGAAGGATAGCCGGGATTTGTAGGATTAGAAAGGACCTGTGTAGAATTTATATTAAGCGCGAGAGAGGGAGAGAGAGAGATTTTTTTTTTTTTTTATAAATATGCTGTCGCTGGTCTTTACTTGTACATATTTAGCTGGTGAAATGTGCATTGTATGAGTGATTGATTTTAAAAGTCAATATTTAAACAGAGAGAGAGAGAAAGAGAAAGAGAGAGAGATATGGTATACTGGGTGCAGGCAAATGAAAGAGGGAAAAATTTTGAGAGAGAAAGAAGCAAGGTTTATAACACAGTTTACTTAGGGGGAGGGAAGGAATGGGGAGACACACACACACTACACAGACACTCACTCTCACCCACCCTCCCAACCCAACCCAACCACCCATTCACCCACCCACACACACACACTACACAGACACTCACTCTCACCCACCCACCCAACCCAACCACCCACACACACACACACACACTACACAGACACTCACTCTCACCCACCCACCCAACCCAACCCAACCACCCACACACACACACACACACTACACAGACACTCACTCTCACCCACCCACCCAACCCAACCCAACCACCCACTCACCCACACACACACACACACACACACACACTACACAGACACTCACTCTCACCCACCCACCCAACCCAACCCAACCACCCACTCACCCACACACACACACACACACACACACACACACACACACACACACACACACACACACACACACACACCCACTACACAGACACTCACTCACTCCCCCCCCCCCCCCCAACCCAACCCAACCACCCACTCACCCACACACACACACACACACACACACTACACAAACACTCACACTCACCCACCCACCCAA
>CM064566.1:10453394-10484510 GCA_032716605.1 Paralithodes platypus
TCGGTAGAAAATGTCCCGGCCGAAGGCCGGTTCTTCCAACATTGTAGGCTCACTATGGTTCGCCAGGGAAAAAATCGACCCCTAAATAGCACGAAAGGTCTAAATATTGACGAAGAAATGGGGCGAAAGGTCTTAAAATCGACTAACTAATGGGGCAAACATCTTAACATCTGAAAACTAATGGGGCTAAACATGAGGGAGAAAGTGGTCCATAAAAGCGGCCCATTTCCCCTTAAGGTTAGAGTTGATGGTACTAATGATCAGAAACCTTACAATTAACCTGTACATTATTTATATTACAGTACTATAGTCTATTCGTTGTAAGTAGGCGAAGAATCATGACCTTTAACCTCTGTAACTCTAAAAGGGCTTGAGCAAATTGGCTGTAAATTTCCTCATCTATTCCTTGACTGACTCTTTTCAAATGGTAGAAATATTAGCTCGATTACGTAGTCGTTTTTTAATTACAGAGATTAGAGGTAATAATTTCTCGCCTACTTACAGCGAATAGACTATAGTTTAGGACAGTTGTGGATTTGTTATAGATTAGTATGTTTCTTCTTTGATAGGTAACTGTTGTTTCATAAAAGTAATGTCACATTAGTGTAATACTTGATATTTGTTTAAATATTTATGTATGTTACCCAAACTCATAACTTTAATTTTGAAAGTAGTTTAAAATAATTTATTTTATTCAGTTAATCAATTATTTTCTATGATAGACATTTATAAAAAGCAAACTTTCATTAATATATTTTATAATGTATTTATTGCATATTATCTGCTTTAGTTTGTAATATACTGTATGTTAATTTCTTCCTTGTATTCCAGGAGGTGTTCTCGTATCTAAAGTAGAGCCAATAGTCCGCCCTGCCACCTGATGCCCTGCCACTTACTACGGCAAACGCTACTCCACCTTCTATCACACCAAACTGCGTGTGTGGATTTACTTCGATGATGCTACAGTCCGAGAGATAGGACCTCATTGGGACCAAGTTGTGGACAAGTGCCAACGGGGCCATTTCCAGCCTTTATTGTTATTGTATGCCAACCCCAGTGGAAGCCCCGTACCCGTGGGCAGTGGCCTTAGAACTGTGACATTGGTCCCCGGTCACCACCCTCATTCCCAACCTCAAGGTAAGCCTGCACCTATTGCCGGGGAACTTTACTCTCAGAACACCCGTCGCGCTGTGACACCAAACCCAGAGAAATGTGGGGATGGATCAGCGGGCCCTACCCCCTGATGGCCATCACTCCGACCCCTGAGGTGGCGACACAGAGGGACGCTCACCGCGAGTATCAGAACGTCCACGCTCTGCCAAGAGGAGACTGCTGCTTGGGAAGGACAATACAAACATGGTAAGTTAAGCTCCGTCTCCAGTCGGCCATATCATCATCAATCTGACGCCCCGCTTCCAGAGGGAAGCGCCCCAAAAGGGATAGCCATGGCAGAAACTGACTCCAGGCCCCCAGACATGGCCCCACTCCATAGTGCCATTTCCACAAAGTGGATTATGAACCTTAGTACTGAAGGAACAGATCCAGAGCAGTCCTTCACCCGAATGGCATTTCCACCACTGTTTTGCTATTATATTTACCCCAGTGGTCCCCTGGCTGGAAGCATACCAAACACAGGAATGTTCTGAAGATAGGAACCAGTGGTCCACTGCTACAGAAACTGATTGCACCACCAAAGTGGCGGGGGTTGGGGCCGCCGCATCCCTACGCTAAAATGAGATGTCTCTGAGAGGGCAACAGGGGAGTGGATAATGCAGCCCCAGGCCAATGTCCCTACCACCCGCAGCCCCCCTTGCAGTGCCACCCAATCAGACGATCTCGCCAGCACATAGAAGGAAAAGTAGTATAGGAAAAGAGACAGACAGAAAAGGTTAAGGTTGGGTAGAGGATGCCAAACCTCACTCTGGAAGGGACCACCCCCAGCTAAAAAAAAAAAAAAAAAAAAAAAAAAAAAAAAAAAATAATAATAATAATAATAATAATAATAATATATATACATATATATATATAAATGTGGTATGTGCCCGAGTATATAGATAGATAGATAGAAGATACTGATGATTTTGTCTGGCTGCCAATAATTATCATATTTAATGAGATAGAAGATCAACTTTGTGAAAGATACCAAAATAACTATAAATCGTAATTTTTGCAATGATCATTCAGGATAAAGGAAAGTTTATACTACAGTTCCAAGAGGTTGATTCTAGGGTAATTTATTTGTTTTATAATAATGTCTTATACACTGACAGAATATGGTACAGTACAGGACTCTATTTTCAGGGTTAAGGGGAGATTTCCACCTGAAGGATTTTTTTCTGGACCCCTTTCTCCCTCATGTTTAGCCCCATTGCTTTTGAGATTTTAAGACGCTCGCCCCAATAGTTTGGAGATTTTAAGAACTCTCGCCCCATTTCTGTCAATTTTAAGACCTTTCGTGCCATTTAGGTGTCGATTTTTTCCAGGTGAGCGATAGCGAGCCTGTAATTTAAGAGGAACCGGCCTTCAGCCGGGAAATTTTTCTACCGAAAAATGTACAAATTTATCTTGAAAGGGGGTCTAGGGGGAGTAATTTTAAGCTTGATGGAAGTCTAGGGAACCAACTAAAAACCTCCCCTTAAGTTCTCAGTAGCTATCAATATTTTCTGGTATATTCATGATTCTGTTCTTTTATTTCAAATTTTATTTTATTAAGTGTTATTTCCACATAGAGATTTTGATTAGTTCCTTTGCTCTTGTGTCGTCCCAGTTTTGGTTTGTTTATTTTGCAAGTTTTACATTATAATATTCATACCTTACCTAGTTATGGGGTGAGTATAATCATAAACAGTGTAATTTAAAACTATAATCGTCCTTCTTAATGTTTGTTATAATGTCCTAAGGATTTCCATTTAACTGTAGTTGAAAAATATAAAATAAAGTGTCTTCTGAAAGTGTACTGAAAGTGTTGAGGGAGCCCACGTCACTTTTTTTCTCTTTCTCTCCCTCTCTCTTTGGCTTGTATGCATTTAGTCCATGAGCCAGGCCAGATATCGGTACCACCTGGGGTGACTAAACACGAATGGTACTAAAATGTTTATAGAGTGACTGTAAGTACATTAAGATATGATAGCCTTCTCGCACTGGTAGCTTAGTCTAATTTTTTTGATGCAATAGGGGCGCTACCCAAAAATAAAGATTTTTAGCGTGACGCTCGGCGTTTTCCTCATTTTCTTTAAAATCCATCACACAATCATCGCGAAACTTTGAACACCTATGTAGAATTATATTCTCTACCAGAGTTGTTCCTAGGTATTTTTCAAATTTCCTCATATTTCGGAATATACTCTATATTTTGGGTATTTTCCTCTAAATCTAGAATAAATCCTTAAATATGGGGAACATTGAAAAATATATTCTAACAGCTCTTGTAGCTTATTTGATTCTCTACAAGAATTATTCCGATGTGTATTTCAAGTTTCTCCATATTTAGGGGTTTATTTCATATTTGGGGATTTTTTGTTATATTTTGGGGATAATTTATTATTGGAAGGAGCAAACATATGTAGAGTGGTTTCCATGTAATGTGTTTGTTTGTTCATGGTTTAATGGTGATATTTTTTGCAGGTGTGTGTCGACTGTTTGACGGCAGGATGGAACCATCTGCGAGGAAGAGAGCACGGATCGACTGTATCATCCACTGCTCTGATGATGACAGCGATGCTCTGGTGTCACCACAGGATTTGGACTCCTGGAACACATTGCTCAGGGCTGCAGAAATCAGGCAGCATGATCCAGTCCTGGAAGCAGCCAAGGGCCTTGAAGAAGGAGGAATACCACACATACATTATCACCGTAAATGTCGTAGTCTCTTTACAATGAAGAAGTCACTGGATTCTATCCTTGCCAAGGGTGTCAAGATAGAATCAGCAAGCGTCGACCCCAGGAGGAGGGCATCAAGGGATGCCCCTAGTACTAGCAGGGTGTATGCCAAAGTATGTATCTTCTGCGAGAAGTCAAGCAAGTACATAAAAACAACAAAGACAAGGGAGCCACTCATACAGTGTGTTGAGCTACGAGCAGATGAGAAGATTCGCAGAGCAGCAATAAGGAAACTCAACCAGAGAATCCTTGGTTAAGTTAGCAGAGACCTTGTTGCTGCAGAGGGTCACTACCACAAGTCGTGCTACAAACTCTTCACAAAAGATGATTTCCCAGCGGCCGCCAGGTCGGGTGCAGGTGAAAATCAGGAAGAAAGCGAGGAAGCATGCTACGAAGAGGTTGAGACAGAAGCCCTCGAGGAACTCTGCTTGTATATAAGGACCAAATTATTCCCCAACCCAGAGGTACTGCCTATGACAAACCTCACATCTAGGCTTGAGAGATCCATGATGTCCCGTGGTATTATCCAACTGAAACCAGCGACAAAGAAACATGTTCGCCGAAAGATTGAAACCGAGTTTGGAGAATCACTACGCTTTGTCCCAGATGAGAAAGGAAAGCTTCTAATCTATCCACGCAGCCTCTCAATGGACGACCTTGCCCGGCAAGCACACAAAATGGCAAAAGACCTGCAAGAAGCAAGAGCAGCTAACTCTGAAGATGTCTTAACCAAAGCAGGAATGCAGCTGAGGAATGAGATCAATAAACAAGATGTGAGTCAGCCATGGCCTCCCGATACAGATCAGAATGTCATTCCTGCAGCAGTCACTCAATTCCTGCACACCCTGCTGACAGGAGAGTGTGAGTGTGAAACTCCCTCTGAAAGAGCTCAACGTCTTGCCACTTCCTTTGGCAGTGACTTGGTCTTTGCTGTTACCAGTGGCAAGACAAAACCACCCAAGCACGTACTGCTGACCAATGCTGTAAAGTCTTTGACAGGAAACACAGAACTGATCCGAACTCTGAATCGTCTTGGTCACTGTGTGTCTTACTCAATGTTTGAGGAGATCGATACAGCCCTTTGTATCCAGAAGCTGGAATGCTCAAAGGATGACATTCCACTGCCAGCAAACATCTACCCTGGTGTGTTCACAACCCTGGCCTGGGATAACATTGACCGACTTGAAGAGACCCTAAGTGGAGCAGGTACTTCTCATAGAGTCAATGGCATTGCTGTCCAGTCCAAGGTTGCAGGCTCTGTGCCAGAGAAAGTCCTGCCAGAGATTACCAAGTCCAAGATAAGAAGCATCACTCAGACATCATCAATGCTGCCAATATACAATGTTGGGCGGCGGGCAGGGCCACCTAGGATTGAGACTGCGTATGTCGACACTACCAAGGAAGTCCAGGATTCAAAGACAAAGAACCATATCTGGCTTCTTACTCGAATGTCAGACCATGAGGACCAGTCCATCAGCAGTTGGACTGGGTTCAACATCAAAATGCGCAGAGACATTGCAGTGGTTCAGGACACTGTAAGCTACCTGCCCACTATCAATGCTCCCGCAACAGAAATGTCCACCGTTAATGAAATCTTGGAACAAACGCATGCTATCATGCAGTCCTTACAGCTTAACAAGATTGTGTGCGTGTTTGATCAAGCACTCTATGCCAAAGCTGCCGAAGTTATCTGGAAACAAGAGAAGTTCAAGAACATTATCATCAGGATGGGCGTCTTCCACACAATCTGTAATCTCATCTCCACCATAGGAAAGAGGTTTCAAGATGCAGGTCTTAGAGATCTGTGTGTGGAATCAGGTATCATCGCAGAAGGATCAGTGTCAGGAGTGATGAACGGCAAGAGGTACAACAGAGCAGTGAGACTACACAAGCTCGTGTATGAAGCACTGATGAGGCTTGCATGGAAAGGCTTCCTTTCATGGCTAGAAGAAAACCATTCAAGGGACATACACCATCTAGATGAAACACTGAAGGACATCAACAGCTTTCACAGCAATGTGTCTCAGGGACTCTTTCAAGAGCTGATGGAGAGTGAATCATGCACACATATCATGAAGCTTTTCCAAGTTTATCTTGAGACCCTCAGAGATGAACACAACCTCTCAGCATTCTGGATGTCATACCTGGACATGGTTGAGATCATGCTGGACTTAATTCGAGCCTCCAGAGAAGGCAACTGGATGCTCCACCTAGGAGCAATCCGACAGATGATACCGTGGTGTTTTGCCTATGACAAAGTGAACTATGCCCGGTTCCTAACCTACTACTATGCCTTGATGTCTCGACTGCCCATTGAACACCCAGAGGTCCATGAACACTTCATGCAAGGTGGCTTTTCGGTCCAGATCGGTAGCAAGAATCCCTTTGGACGGATCCCTGTGGACCAGACAATCGAAGAGACGATCAACAAAGACACCCAGACACCAGGGGGCACAAAAGGCTTCAGCCTGAAAGGCGGAGCTGTCGCCAGGTACTACCTGACATCGGAGTATCGCAGCAGGTACTTAAGGCAGCTCAGACTATGGTAGTAGGCCAAAAGTATACTGACTTCAGCCACCCAGACCTACAGATGCCCAGTATTAGAAGAGATGAGGCCGATGTCCAATCTTTAGTTCAACTGATGGAGACCAGCTGGTTGAACCCCTTCAACGCAGAGCAAGAAGATCTTGTCAGTTTGTCAACTGCGACTATGGCACCACCAGAAGTTGTCAAAGACCTTCTAGGGGCCTACAGAATAGGAGAGGATGCATATCAAGCCTTCAAGGAAGAGCGCCTGGAGATCGATACGCCAACTTATATACAGTTTCATGACACGATGACAAAGACGAAACTGAGAACGTTCACTAACATCAGAATGAAGCCACGCTCACAAGACCATGCCAAGGAGGTTATCTTAAAGGCTGACAGGAACCTATTTGGCCAGATGATCCTTGTTGCCGAGAACAGAAAGCTCAAAATGAGTGATGTCTTGGCTCATCCCCTGGGACCTTTGCCTTGGGCACTTGCCAGCGGTGATGGGTCTCTCCGCAAGACCAACAAGGCTGCCCTCGCAAAGGAGTTAGAGAGGAATGTTTCTCCTGCAGAAGTGATACCCGAGCCCTCTGCTACCATAATTGATGGGATGAGCCTGGTCCACAAACTGAAGGGAAACGACAAAACTTTTTCACAGCTTGCAGGTACAGCACTGAGTCACGCTGTTCATGAAGGTGCTAAGAGCAGGCGCATTGATGTTGTGTTTGATATCTACAAGGAGACATCCATCAAGGATGCAGAACGAGCCAAAAGAAGTGCAGGCACAGGAATTCATTTCAAGAACATTCAACCTGGGCACAACATCCAGCAGTGGAGAAAGTTACTCGGTAGTTCCTCCAACAAGGCAAGTCTTATCAAGTTCTTGGTAGAAGAATGGAAGGCACCACAGCACAGGGAGAAGCTCAAGGACAAGGAGCTGTATGTCACATGTGAGCAGCGCTGCTTCAAGATCACCAAAGAGCAGTGGGAAGAGGCTCCTGAGCTTAAGTCAACTCAAGAAGAAGCAGACACACGCCTTCTTCTCCATGCACTTCATGCAGCAGAATCTGGGAACAAGTCTGTCATCATCACTGCAGAAGATACAGACGTCATGGTGTTGTGTCTTGGCATGTGCCACAAGATCCCATCCCCTCTGTTCCAGAAGTGCGGGACGAAGAACCGGACAAGATTCCTGGATATCACCACACTGAGCCGCACACTGGGAGGCAGCGTGTGTGATTCATTGATTGGTATGCATGCCTTTACAGGCTGTGATACCGTCAGTGCATTCGCTGGCCGAGGGAAGATGACGACACTCAAGCAGGTGAAGATGGACAAGACATACCAGCATGCTTTTCACGAACTTGGACGCTCATGGGAAGTGTCTCCTGAACTCTTTGAGAAGCTACAGGAAATCACCTGCCACATGTACCTACCATCTACCCACACAACTAAGGTAAACAAGCTTCGGTATGAGCTGTTCTGTGCAAGACGTGGAGAGGTAGAGTCAAGTCAACTCCCTCCTTGTGAGGACTGCCTCTTCATGCATGCACTGCGTGCAAACTACCAGGCTGCGATCTGGAGGAGAAGTCTTCAGAGCCAGCCATTTGTTGCGAACCCAACAGACTGCGGTTGGATGACAGATGAGGACGGTAAGCTTGCCGTCAACTGGATGCGAGGCTCACCAGCACCAGATGCTGTTATGCAGCTACTGTCTTGCAAGTGTGTGCGGTCATGCGAACTCCCTAAGTGTACTTGCCTCAGCAATGGTCTAAAATGCACGGACATGTGCAGGTTACAGACATGTCAGAACAAGGCTATTGAAGAAGAGCCGGTGGCACAACAGTCAGATTCCGAGTCTGACGTAGATGATATTTAGGAGTAGTAATTTGCCATAATAGTATGTACAAGCCCATGGCATGCTTAGTGTGTATTTACAGGACTTGTATTAAATGTGACAATTACTATATGCATTTTGTTGACATTTAGGCATTCCTGTCCCCAAATTTGACATTTAAAAAAAATTCGGAATTTTCGGTAGGGTATGTCTATTCAAGAAGTGATAACGACCATTAAGCTACCAATGTGCAAGGGCTATCATATCAAAACATAAACTAGAGACATGTAGCAAGCTAAAAACACCTAAGAGAATTAGTCACCCCGGGTGGTACCGATATCCCAAAATTCGGGTCTTGGCTCATGGACTAATTCGGCCCCATTCAGGCTACTGTTTTAAGGGGAGGCAGACCGTTTTTCTGGACCCCCTTCTCCTTCATGTTTAGCCCCACTAGTTTTGAAATTATAAGACGTTCAGCCCATTAGTTTGGCGATTTTAACACCTTTTGCCCCATTTCGTTGTCAATTTTAAGACCTTTCGTGCCATTTAGGTGTCGATTATTTCCTGACGAGCGATAGCGAGCCTGCAATTTTAGGAGGAACCGGCCTTCGGTCGGCACATTTTTCTACCGAAAAATGTACAAATTTATCTTGAAGGGGGATCTAGGGGGTGTTTTTCTAAGTTTTATGGAGGTAACTAAACAAATATATAAATAAATGAATAAATAGAACAAACAAACGGTCTGCCTCCCCTTAAGACGTTTACCCCCATCCAGGTGTCAATATTTTCCTGGCGAGCAGTAGCGAGCCAGCATATATATATTTTTGTTTTGACAGCAAGCTAAATTTGTAAATTTTTCGATAGAAAAATTTCTCCGGCGAAGCCGGATTTCTCCATACAATGCTGGCTCGCTATCGCTCGCCAGGAAGAAATCAACACCTGGATCGGGATAAACGTCTTACAACAGTTGGCTGAATGGATTCAAGCCAGGGAAAGAGAGAAAAGGAGAGAAAGATAAAAAAAGCCGGTGACCCCCCTTAATTACAACTTGCCTTTGATTTACAGATGGTCCTCGCCACAGTCGCCAGGGATCACGTGACTCCCAGAGGTCCCGCACCAGCCGGCAGGGGTCCCGCGAGGGATCCGTCCACCACAGTCACCAGGGATCCCGTGATGCATCCAGAGGGTCCCAGGCCAGGTCACAAGAGCAGCTGGACACGGCCGTTACCCCTGCACAGACGGCCGAGAAACTACAGAATACCAACATCAAAATCTACGCCACACTGCCCAAGAAGAAGGGAAAGAAGACCAGTGAAAAGATCTCTACAAAAGGATGAAATTGAGAGAAGATGGGTACTGAGCAATCCAAATATAAATCCCACAAGGAGAAGAAGAGCAAAATAAAGGCTAGTTGACAGTGACTATGGAAGTGACCACAGCTCCAAAAGTTCCAGCAAGGGTGCCGAGAAGGAGGACGTGAATGCCATCGTTGAGGTAAAGGAGGAGAAGTCAATCGGCAAGAAGCAGCACAAGATCCGGAAAAAGCTGCTTATGGGGGGTCTGATCCGCCGTAAGAATCGCAGCGTGCCGGATCTCAGGGAGGGTCGAGATGGAGATGGACAGAAAAATGCAACAGATGATCTCCCAAGTTCGTAGTCTGACCCAGCCTACCACATCCTCGGGAGAGAAGACAATGGCAGGATATCTAAGCAAAGGTCATCTTGCGTGCACCAACCCTAATCTAGAATGCAGCAAACTAATGAGAAAGAGCTTCCATGATAGTGTTAGTAAGGGACTTTTACCAGCCAAGAACATTGCTGCTATTAAAGTCCCACCACCCATACCACAAGCGTATCAGTTCCCAGCTCTCACTGAAGAATGATACGAGTAGTAGGAAAGAGGAGAAGAAGCAAGAAAAGCGACCACCGTATCCTCTTCCACCTACTGATACTCAAAATGAAGACCCTCCTACTCTCCCTCCTTGATGTTATGCACCAGAAATTGTCAACAACCTATTCTCTTCTTTACAAGAGAATATATTCGGTGTAATTCCCTGCAAGTGCCATCCTACAGTGACCTTGAGAGTAGACTTAGTTCCTCATACCGGACACGGACCGAACATATTGAGTGTGTAAGTGGTAGTACTGTAGTGTTAGGGATAATAGTGTAAGTGATGGTGCCAAAGATAATTCTGAACTAAACACGAGTACAGACACTAATTCCAGAGATTCCTCATACCGGACACGGACCGAACATATTGAGAGTGTAAATGGTAGTAGTGTTAAGGATACTAGTGTAAGTGATGTTGCCAAAGATGATTCGGAACTAAACACAAGTACAGACAGTAATTCCAGTGATTGCTTGAAAAAGAAAAAGCCAAAGAAAAGCGTGACATTCTGTGATCAGGTGGTGCTGGTGGCGATGGCTGAGGATGAGGAAGAGGACGCATATATCCCCAACCCCATGCTAGAGAGGGTCCTTAAATCAGCCCTCACCTCCTCTTCCATGTCTGATACTGATTCCTCCTTTATGTCTGGTGATCGGGTCTGTCCGAGGCCCAACGGTGCGACGACACAGAGCAAACCAAACATTTCTACCCCACAACCCAACCCTCACTACCAACCAATCCCTAATTCACAACAACCACAACAACAACTGACTCAAAACAAACAACACCCCTTCACATGCACTTTATCAAACGGCATGTATCAAATGACATATTATTTTAGGAAGTGGATAACTTACACCAGAAATGTTGTATTTTTCCATTAGAAAAAGATAAAAGACACATAATCTGTGGAGGGAAAATTTGTTGTGAAAACCAATAGGTACGCAATGCGTGGTGCTCAATAGGAACGTGCGTATATTCAGGGCACCACGCACTGCGTACCTTCTGGACCACCCTTGGGGTATATTGAATTGGATGGTACTCGGACAGTTTCAGCAAAAAGTGACTCTTATTCATCCTTGTAGTAGAGGTGGCCTTAGAATGTTATGTAATGTGGCTTAAGACTCTGACAGCCGTTTGAAAAAAATGCGTACCTATTGGTTTTTGGTATTTGGGCTCTGTCCAATAGGTACGCACCCAGCCTTGGCTTTATCTTGTGTTTCTGAGCAGTCCTGATGCTTTTTTCTTATACACTACATCACATAATGTACCTGCAAATAGAAAACGGTTATGATTTTCTATTTGAAAATGGGTCATTAGACACTAAAAAAAAAGTGCAACCCTTACATTTTCGTAAGAAAACAGTATTTTTTACACTTTCACTTATTTTTGTTGCTGCACCTCTTCAATCATACTAAACTCAACTATTGATACCTGATGACATGAAGGCATAATGGTTAAGCTGTAAGATGAGACAAAATTTAAATGCCCAAGTGTTGTCATATCCTGTGGAGAGGTTTTTAAATGCCAAGTGCGTACCTATTGGACCGGTGCGTGCCTATTGGTTACCTTACCCTACAGACATACTAAAAAGCCATGATATTCCCACAAGTTTTGACGCCATTTGTATTATAGTTACAAGGGAAAATATCATTAATACACAAACCTTGTATATACGCCCATTCATAAGATGTATTTATTAGAAGCTTTGCATTGACTTACAGGATATTATATATTTATTAGAAGCTTTGCATTGACTTACAGGATATTATATATTTATTAGAAGCTTTGCATTGACTTACAGGATATTATATATTTTTCCACCAACCAACTTTACTTCTAAACTCAATTAATGAAATCAACAAATACATGTGGCCCTCCAAGGACTCGAACCTAGGATGCTCACACCGAAATTCCGTGCATTTATACCGAGACATACATACATAGTACATAAAATCTCCATACTGTACAGTACAGAGATTATTTTAAAAGACTGTTGTATACATGTATAGTTCAGTGGCTTCAGCCGTGTTTGTTATTTGGCCTTTATATTTATTCATTGATTTATGTTTTGTTTCCTCGCTAGACCTCCATCAAGCTTAAAATAATACCCCTTTGACCCCCTTTCACCGGCCGAAGGCCGGTTCCTTCTAAAATCACAGGCTTGCTATCGCTCGCCAGGAAAAAATCGACACATAAATGGCTCGAAAGGTCTGAAACTTGACCAAGAAATAAGGCGAAAGGTCTCAAAATCGTCAAACTAACGGAACGAACGTCTTAAAATCTCCAAACTATTATGCTAAACATGAGGGAAAAGGAGCTCCCTAGAAAGTGACTACCTCCCCCTTAATGGAGACACCCAAACTTGAACTTGAACAATGACAGTATCACAGCTATTAACCTCTGAAGTGCGCATGGGGGTAATTGGAAACGTCCCCCTGTGCTGACGTATTTGAGGTGTTTCCGTCACTAAAATATTCATTGTGCCATTAATAGCATTAATACTTATCCATATGCGCCTATTATGGGTTGATTATAAAGGTATTAACCTGAAACAACAATAAAACGAGTGAAAACAGCGTTTGGATGGTCAAAATCGGAGATATAGCCCGCGAGTTGTATAATGTATGGGTGAGGCAAGCTGCTTTCCCGCCAATTTCCCCCAAGGCCACTGAGACACAGTCGATCGATACTCTCTCTCTCTCTCTTGCACTCGCTTGCCATCAGTGATGACAACACCCTGCTTGCAACTCGCTAATGTTAGCACGAAAATATACCTCAGAATAAGGGAATAACAGGGAAAATAGGTGATAACTGAAGGAGAGGAGGAAAGTGGGGAAGGAGGGGAGGTAGAGGACTGAGATTTTGCATGGCGCAGGGGCCAAAAAAAAAAATAATAAAAAAAAATAAAAAAAAAAATAAAAAATCGATGTCAAAAGTTGATTTTTTTTTTCACTCACTCATAAGATTCTCCCCGCAGTCCGCCGGGGGAACTCTTAAGAGTCTCCCCGCAGTTCCCGGGTTAAGCATGCCTGTGTGACGCTCCTGCATAGTAGCCACGTGCGGGCAGGCGCGCGCGTCGGCTGCCCAGCCGTTTAGAAACCGGCTGGCGGCAGCCGGTTGGTCGGCTTTTCCTTAGTATATATCCTACGACAATGTAACTAATGTCTGGGATATTCTTATGTTGTTTCACAGGTTGAAGCTGCCCTTATTCTTAACCAACACATCTTAGTATATTTTATTCTCGATAGTTGATTGTTTCATTATAATATATAAGATGTAAGTCTAGTGAGAGTGGGAGGAGACGAGAGAGAGAGAGAGAGCGAGCGAGCAGGGTGGGGGAGGTGAGTGTTGCTTTTCCTCCTCCTCCCTCCCGGAGGAGTTGGTCGCCCGCGTGGTCTTTTCTCTCGGTTTTGATTGGCTGGTGGTTCCTGGCGCCTTCTGCAGGCCTGCTGCCGGGTGACGTAGCGGCCTGTGATTGGCTGACCACCGTGCCTTTGTGTGGGATCCTGGAGGGGTCCAGAGGAGCTATTCTCCTCGGAGCTCACCTCACTGTCGTACCCTTCGGACCCCCTTGATATCTATCCCTCTCAACCCCACTTAGAAACTTTCTCTCTTACTTTGTATACCTTCTTTCCACTACTTCACCAATCTATTTAATTATCCCATCCCCTTGATAGACCTTATATCTATCAGTGTATTAACGACGAGCTCTCAGATAACTAGATAGGATTTTGGGCCTTATGCAGAGATATAATTGTTAATGAGACCTAGGAAGCTTTTTTGTTGTCTCATATTTGGTGGTTTCATGCTTGCTAGTGTGTTCTTGTGGCAGGTGAGCAGGGGCTAGACCGGTGAGGAGGCTTTTTGCGATCCTTTAACCCTCTCACATCCTGACGCGATTTTTGAGCCTATTAGGGATACTTTAAAACCTTTGTTACCGTCAGGGGTATCTATAAACCTTTAGTTTGTTTACTTCAACCTCTGCAGTTGTCTTTGAGTTAGCTGTGGGCAGAAAACTAATTTTGGAGAGGTAATTATAACAGTGAGAGTAATCTATTTCTTATTGCTAATCTGGCAACCTCTGCGTCCTATGGTCGTGAGAGGGTTAAGTAAAGTCTGCTGGTGCGAGTCCTGTGGACCTGCACGACTTTACTAGGATACCCGTGGGAGTCGTGGGGCATTTGCTTGTCTGTGTGATTGTGTGTCTAGTGTTGTGTTGTGTGAGGGCCCTTGCCTAGTCCACTCTGCACTGCGCTAGCACGTCTTGCGTTTGTTTTAGGGTCGCCAGGAGAGAGTCAGATACTTGGGATCTGAGTCTCTCAAGAGAGCACCCTTTCAATTAGAGTAATTTGGCGCACAGACTGGGGAACGTCCCTAGGCTAGAGCAGGTGGCTCAGCCCGGGTATCCGAAGCCTATATCCTTCCGGCTAGACCTCTGCCATCTGGCAGATTAACAGCTAGCGGTGTATTATATCTGTATGCTTGTTATGGTGCCACAGTTTACCGTTTTTGTGAGCATTGTGAGTCAGGGTGTGGCTTAGAGACTCTGTCCGAGCATGCTCGCCTGACTAAGAGTGAGAAGCACACCTGTATGTGGTTATGTTGCGAGTTGCTGCCTTTATTTAATTATACCTATGCCATTATACACTGTATGGCCTATCACTAGTATTTATTCCTGCTTATGAGTTAAGAGTTCTCTAAATCCGTAACTTACTTTCTTTGCTAAGCATCAGATCCTACAGTAGCCGCATGCAGTTTAGAAACCTGCATCTTGTCTACCTGTACGATGTTTTGAGGACTGTTTGCTTTCACCTTCTTTCACGCAGGGGTGATTAGTTGTATTAATTAACGTAACGTTAAATGTACTTTCTTCTAGTTTGTTATTAAATTGTTTCTGCAATTTAATTCCGTTATCTATCTTTTCCTTGAAGCTTTAAGTCAACTTAATTGTGTGATCTTTTATATAGCCTGCTTGACTATCAGCAGTCTATAGTGCGTGCACCCTGTAACCGAGTCATAGGATACCTTGTTCTCCAGGCAGGACTCTTGACGGTTTAGGGTGGTTTGTTGACTGGGTTTATAGATAAGGGTGGGATCTAGCGTTTTCCGTTGTTGCTTGTTGCCGCATACCTAGTCCAATAGAAAGAGCCCAGTGTTTATATATCCCAGGACGTAACACCTGCACCTTGGGAATGGTTAATATACATTGCAGCCAGCATTATTTAATATGTTTTTTTCACCAGCCAACTTCACCTCTAAACTCAATTAATTATTATGTTACCTTCACCAACCGACTTTACTCCTAAACTCAATTAATGAAATCAACAAATACATGTGGCAGTCCAGGGATTCGAACCTAGGATGCTCACACCGAAATTCAGTGTTAAATGTCAATATAAAGCGGCTCGCTTGGTGTAGTGACTAGCGTCTCGGACTTCCACCCAGAAGGCCCGGGTTCGCGCCCACGCTCGGTGCATTAAAGATTTTTCACAAGCACTGAGTCGTTACCATCCCTCATGAGCAAAGGGATGGGGTAGTAGTACAGGACCCCAATGGAAATACGCCTAATCGGCCTTATTGAGCTATCCTTAGCTAGCTTAGCATGCGCTAGCTTTAAGAACTATTATTATTATTATTATTATTATTAAAGACCTGCCGTGCCATTTAGGTGTCGATCCTTTCCTGGCAAGCGATAGCGAGCCTGTAATTCTAGGAGGAACGGGCCTTCGGCCTGGAAAGTTTTCTACCGAAAAATGTACAAATTTATCTTGAAGGGAGGGTGTAGGCGGTGTTTTTTTTAATGCTTGATAGAAGTCTAGCCAGGTTACTATAAATTAAATACATAAATAAATAACTCAAAAATAACCACTACTAAATTAGCCTAAATACATAAATATTCTGACATACGGAGCCCTGTATGTTAATTTAAGAGTTAGAATTAGAGTTGAAGGAGTGTCAAACTACCCAAGCGGCGAAGCAGACTAGCGAGCGAACTAGCGAGTGGGAAACCAGCTCGCCCGCATACCAGCAAACAAGCCTTCACACCTGCGTGCATCATAGGGGACCCTGCAAACTACTTTGATGACCCGACGCTATGACGTATGATCGACGCCAGGAGACCCCATTGGTCCACGCACCTGCTATGCAACTCGAGGAGCTATGCTAGGGGCGCGCACCATCACTCGCCTCCTGATTCATTCCTACACCATCATTGTTTAGTATATAAGACCCGAGTAGTGGGCATTCAAATCAGTCTCAATTGGAGTTGGGGAAGGTGAACTAGCAGCTGGAGGAAGACGGGGTGAAGTATTATAATGGGTTTGTGACTGTCAGTCAGATTATATAAGTGTGTGTTAAGTGTGTTCAGTGTAAACACTTACGTTATGTTGGTTAGTGAGATATGTGATTGGGAATTAACGTTAACGCTACTATTATGTGATTAACTATTTGATTGCGAATTAACGTTAACGCTACTATTATGTACTTAACTATTTGATTGGGAATTAACGTTAACGCTATTATTATGTACTTAACTATTTTAGTTGACTAACTTGTGGACTAAAGCAACTCTTTAAGTAGTTGGGTAATGATGAAAGTAATACTATTGTTTAAATTAATACTTACGAGTTCTTTCATTTTCTTTTAATTAAGCTTACATTGCTTAACGGTGCTTAGTACGGTGATGCTATTGTCTCATATTAGTAATATCGCCTTAGACTAACATGGCTGTGTTAATATTACTTCTAGTGATTTCCTAAGCTGAAGAATTTTTTTTTAGCTTCAAAATATTATTTTTGCTTTTCATATTATTTGAGTGAGACCTGAATCGAATCTATGAAGCGATCCTGTAACTTAATTTACTCATAATCAAACCTCAATGTTACGTGGTTAAGAAATACATTTAACTAATTATTAAATATATATCTAACTTTTTATGTGACTTTGATATTAATCCTGATGATAATAATATAATATTATTAACGTAAGACAAGAACCAAGAATAATTACATTAAATATAAATAAAAGGACATATAAGAAAACTAGCTATTCATTTCAAAAGGGGTAAGAGACAGAAATATTCTTACTTTAATATTTACCTTTCAAGACTTTTTATAGAATTAATAGTCCTTCTTTAGATATAACTTCTTCGGTTCATAACCATAGCCTACTAAGCTTCGGTTAAATAATAATTCTTTATAAATACTACATGACTTTAATTAGTTTCAGTATTTTTCATAATTAAAGAGTATCAGTCAATAAAGGATACTAAGTCCTAAGATCCAAAAGGAAAGGAAGCAACAACAGGAAATAATTTTATTAGATTTTACTTTTGTTTTGCCTTCAGCTGACTGATACCTTAATATATATCTCTGTGCTATCTAGATTCATCAAGTTAACCACTTGAGGATCAAGATACGTAACAGAAGAGTGGCGACCTCGCCAGGATTCGTTTCATACAGTTTCACTCAGTTTCATTAACATTTCACTACTTAAAAATCAAATATTAATCATGCCTCATCTAATTAATGACGAAGATGCTCGAGTTTTCATAGAATCAGAACCCACAGCCCCTGATATTGACTGTCTGTCAAAATCCGAACTGAAAGTGCTTGCCTCACATCTCCAATTAACTGTCTCAAACATGTCCAAAGTAGAGGTGGCTCAGACCATAAAAACCCACCTGTTCCCTGTAGAAGGCGGGGAGGGAGACGGAGCAGTTGGTGGGATCCCGAGTAAACCTAGCCAACTTGATGTACAATTGCCAGCTGGTTTGACCGGTGATCAAATATTCGAACTAGAACTAGCCAGAATAAAAGCAAATACCGAAGAAGCCAGCATAAAAGCCAGAATAAATGCCGAAGCAAATGCCGAACAAGCCAGACTAAAAATAGAACTAGCCAGAGTAAATACCGAAGAAGCCAGCATAAAAGCCAGAGCAACGACCGAACAATATGAATATCAATATCGTACGGCTCAACTAAATGTCAATACAAATGCTCCCTTAATTGCTCCCCCTCTGGGATTGACTATGACTAGTGTCATTCCACCTTTCACTGAGGATAATGTGCAGGATTTCTTTGTTTTGTTTGAGGAAGTTGCTGGAGGTATGAAGTGGACAAGAGATCAATGGCCTTTTATGTTACAAACTGTTTTGACAGGGCAGGCTCGAGCCACGTATTTGTCAGAAGTAGCAGAAGTTAGGCAGGATTATGACAATCTCAAAGAAGCTATCCTAAAAACCTATCAATTGCAGCCTGAGGCTTACAGGCAATCTTTCCGTAAAAACCAGAAGAAAGTAGAAGAAACCCATAAGGTATTTGCCAGGACCATGACTAAAACTTTCAATCATTGGGTCAAGAGTATGAAAGTCACAAGCTACAACGATCTGAAGGAGTTGGTCCTGTTAGAAAATTTCCTATGGAAAATTGATTCTTCTGTATCCTATCATTTAAAGGGGAAAAAGGTAGATTGTCTTGCCGACGCCGCTGACATGGCTGACACATACGTACTCAACAAAAAATGTCGTGGAAAGAAGCCCTACGATAATTCTAGTTCTAATTTTAAGTATCCCAATCACAAATCTGACAGACCCAGTCACAAGCCTGTAACGTCTTCCCCAGCTAGCCAAAATAGAATTTTTCCCCCAACTAAAAATGCGACTCAGGGCAATGGTAACAGAGGTGGGCCCCAAAGTAATAGTAATGCTCAAAGAGGGAACATTCCCGTATCCCCTAAAGTATGTACTTTTTGTGGCATGAGAGGCCACCTAGCTTATCAGTGCTGGGCCAAGGAGAAAACCGAGAGATTGGGGCAGACAGTTGCCGCCGTATCTCAAACTCCATATGTGCCTTTAATGCAGGACTCCCGACAGAAGGAGTACCTAGCACCAAAAGTTCCTTTAATGCAGGACTCCCGACAGAAGGAGTACCTAGCACCAAAAGTTCCTTTAATGCACGACTCCCGACAGAAGGAGTACCTAGCACCAAAAGTTCCTTTAATACAGGACTCCCGACAGAAGGAGTACCTAGCAGCTAACGTAAATCATCTAGACAGGGGTGTAGTAGCATGTGTGGTGCAACCCACTAGGGTTAAGCCAATAATAATTTAACCATCAGTGCAGGTCAGTTACCGTCCCTTTATTTCATCTGGCAACGTGAGATTAAATGGTTGTATGCATGAGGTAAAAATTCTGAGAGACACAGGTTCTACTAGCACCCTCATGGTGAATCCTTACACTGAGTGCCCACCTGGCGAACCAGTTGTAATGAGAGGTGCTGGAGGCCAATTTTATGCACACTTGGTAAAAGGCGAAATTGAATGTGAGTTACTACAGGGTGAGGCCACCATAGCTTTGTGTAGGTCCCAAGATATCCCTGTGCCTGGGGTAACACTCCTTTTGGGGAATGATGTAGCAGGTGAGAAGGTCCGACCAGACCCCATTTTGTCACTTTCCCCTGTTAACGAGCCACTAACCGGTGAGCTCGAAAAGGAGATGCCAACTGTTTTCCCTGTGTGTGGTGTCACACGTTCAATGTCTCAAGTAGCAGTTCCCTCAGACAGAAATGTACCGAATGTAAGAGTTGATGAAAGGGATGATGAGAGTGTGAATGCCGCTCCAACTGTGCCTGTTGATGTGACTGAGGTAGATTTATCTGACACCTTTATGGCTCATCTTGACCCTAACGATGACCATGAAACCCCTCCAAATTGTCCTAGTGGCCTGGTAGAGCTACAGAGAGATGATAGTGAATGCAAGGAGTTAGCTGCCAGGTCTGTGAGTGAAGAGGAATGTGAGAAGGAGGGTGGTGAATGTTTCTACCTCAAAGGAGGAGTATTGTGGCGTAGATGGAGACAGCCACACAGACCAATCGATGACGGGGCTTCGGACGTCCATCAAGTAGTAGTCCCCAAACCTTGTCGTAGAGATATCTTGGAAATGGCATATTGTATACCATTGGCAGGACACCTAGGTGTGAGAAAAACTCTAGACAGAATCAGAGCCCACTTTTACTGGCCAGGAATGCGTGCAGATGTAGTGGAGTTTTGTAGAGTGTGTCACACTTGCCAGATGACAGGAAAACCCAATCAGAAGGTGCCTGTACATCCTCTGGTGCCCTTGCCCGTTTTCGAGAATCCTTTTACTTGGGTGGTAGTGGACATTGTAGGCCCATTGCCTAAGACTTCCCAAGGTAACATTTATTTATTAACTATTATGGACATGGCAACTCGCTACCCAGAGGCTATACCCTTAAGGACTACCTCTGCTCCAACTGTCATCAAGGAACTGCTCAAATTCTTCACCAGAATGAGTTTCCCCCATGAGGTGCAAAGTGATCAAGGAACTAATTTTACCTCTAACATTTTTCAGCAGTCCCTGAAGGAGTTGGGTATCGAGCATGTTAAGTCTAGCACCTACCACCCAGAGAGTCCAGGGGTTCTTGAACGATATCACCAGACATTAAAGGGAATGTTACGTAAGTATTGTACAGAGACCGGAGTTGAGTGGGATAAGGGGGTTCCTTTTCTTTTATTTGTTACTCGTGAGGTTCCAACTGAATCCCTGGGTTTTTCCCCTAATGAGCTAGTTTTCGGTCACCAGGTAAGAGGTCCTTTGCAACTATTGCAGGATAGCCTAGTTGGCCAGGAGGGGAACCAAAACCTCCTCAAGTATGTTTCAGATTTCAAAACCCGGCTGAGATCCTCATGTGAGTTTGCCGCTCAAAACTTGACAGTGGCTAAAAGCTCCATGAAGAACTGGTATGACAGAAAAGCCGTAGGGGATGCAACTCCCGTTAAACTATCCCCCTACCGTGTCTCGCCACAACGCAGGAGTATACTGCAGGTCGAGCTTGACTTTCTGTTATCAATTAAGCTGATCACAAGGGCCTTAAGCCAGTGGAGTAGTCCGGTCATACTTGTGCCAAAGCCAGACAGGAGCCATAGGTTATGTATGGAAAATAGGCAAGTTAATGCTGTCACAAAGAACGATACCTACCCACTGCCACGGATCAAAGATTGCATTTACCAGGTTGGCCTCATACAGCAGTAAGTTTAACTTAATGAGAGGATTTTGGCAATTAGCTCTCCCTTGTAGCGAGGTAAATATCATGCTTTAGTAGGTATATATCATGCTTTAGTTGTGCGCTTTCAAGCCTTCAGCTGTGAGATGCCTTGCAGTTCGAATAGCGCTCCAGCTACGTTCCGGCTATGTTCAGAGTGGTACCTGGAGTCGTTGCCTACTTTGGGTGATATCCTTATCCTCATTATAATCTTGCTGTTGCCAATCTGGTGGTGAATCTATTTATGTATTATGTTTAATATTATGTACTATACTCCTTAAACTCTTTTCTAGGGGGGAGGTCTGACATACGGAGCCCTGTATGTTAATTTAAGAGTTAGAATTAGAGTTGAAGGAGTGTCAAACTACCCAAGCGGCGAAGCAGACTAGCGAGTGGGAAACCAGCTCGCCCGCATACCAGCAAACAAGCGTGCGTCATAGGGGACCCTGCAAACTACTTTGATGACCCGACGCTATGACGTATGATCGACGCCAGGAGACCCCATTGGTCCACGCACCTGCTATGCAACTCGAGGAGCTATGATAGGGCGCGCACCATCACTCGCCTCCTGATTCGTTCCTACACCATCATTGTTTAGTATATAAGACCCGAGTAGTGGGCATTCAAATCAGTCTCATTTGGAGTTGGGGAAGGTGAACTAGCAGCTGGAGGAAGACGGGGTGAAGTATTATAATGGGTTTGTGACTGTCAGTCAGATTATATAAGTGTGTGTTAAGTGTGTTCGGTGTAAACACTTACGTTATGTTGGTTAGTGAGATTGTGAATTAACGTTAACGCTACTATTATGTGCTTAACTATTTGATTGCGAATTAACGTTAACGCTACTATTATGTACTTAACTATTTGATTGGGAATTAACGTTAATGCTACTATTATGTACTTAACTATTTTAGTTGACTGACTAAAGCAACTCTTTAAGTAGTTGGGTAATGATGAAAGTAATACTATTGTTTAAATTAATACTTACGAGTTCTTTCATTTTCTTTTAATTAAGCTTACATTGCTTAACGGTGCTTAGTACGGTGATGCTATTGTCTCATATTAGTAATATCGCCTTAGACTAACATGGCTGTGTTAATATTACTTCTAGTGATTTCCTAAGCTGAAGAAAATTCTTTTAGCTTCAAAATATTATTTTTGCTTCTCATATTATTTGAGTGAGACCTGAATCGAATCTATGAAGCGATCCTGTAACTTAATTTACTCATAATCAAACCTCAATGTTACGTGGTTAGAATACATTTAACTAATTATTAAATATATATCTAACTTTTTATGAGACTGTGATATTAATTAATCCTGATGATAATAATAATATAATACTATTAACGTAAGACAAGAACCAAGAATAATTACATTAAATATAAATAAAAGGACATATAAGAAAACTAGCTATTCATTTCAAAAGGGGTAAGAGACAGAAATATTCTTACTTTAATATTTATCTTTCAAGACTTTTTATAGAATTAATAGTCCTTCTTTAGATAATACTTCTTCGGTTCATAACCATAGCCTACTAAGCTTCGGTTAAATAATAATTCTTTATAAATACTACATGACTTTAATTAGTTTCAGTATTTTTTTCATAATTAAAGAGTATCAGTCAATAAAGGATACTAAGTCCTAAGATCCAAAAGGAAAGGAAGCAACAACAGGAAATAATGTTATTAGATTTTACTTATTTTTGCCTTCAGCTGACTGATACCTTAATATATATCTCTGTGCTATCTAGATTCATCAAGTTAACCACTTGAGGATCAAGATACGTAACAATATATAGACCAAAATATAACCCCATGTGGCATTCCAAGGACTCGAACCTAGGATACTCACATCGAAATTTCCCGCCCTTATGCATTACGCTATCAGGACCCATGGCAAAGTTGGATTTAGATGATGGAAAATAAAACCATGTGCATTTGACAGGGGTTGTATAAGTAATACATTATATTGTAAGATGGGTTTATTGAAGAAAACAAAATTAAGTGAAAACAAAGTCCATGCACATTCAGGCTTATTTCATTTTTGCAAAATATGAAACCTTGTTGATTTTCTGACAGCTTAAATGATTCTCTATTGTCTTGAGAGCGTAATGCATAGTGCGCGGAATTTCGATGTGAGTATCCTGGGTTCGAGACCTCGGAGTGCCACATGTATTTGTTGATTTCATTAATTGAGTTTAGATGTGAAGTTGGTTGGTGTAAACAAATATATAATATACACCCCAAGTTGGAAGTTGTCTGTTTGTACATGTTGTATTTATATTTATCAATTTTAGCATAATATTTACACAGCATAATAACTTCAGCTAACAAGATATTTCTAGCCAACTTTATTTTATTTTTGTTTTACTGTAGATAGTTTTCCCAGTGTTAATTACGTATTGAGGCCAGGATGGAAGCAACAGTCTAAAATAATAAAATAAACTAAGTATAGGCCATTTTTTCAAATAACGTTAATTTGATCATGTGAGTAAAAACAAAACATTTACATACCAGGAATTCTCTCGTTTTTTGTCCGTTTATAGACTTTTGAAAAGACAATGTTGATTTCTTTAAAAATATTGAATCTACTGTAGACGTTTGTACAATAATTCAATTTTTTTATCTATAATGCATTATAATATTGCATATAGCATCAGAATTGGTTTTCAAAGACCATAGATGAAAATATTGAATAGAAACTATGACCCTATGTGAAAAATCCTGGATCTCTAATAGGGAATATCATTAACAAATATAACCGTCCTCTCAGAATTTTCCTTGTAAGCTCGGGTCACACATACACGTTCTAACGTCCCGTCCGGCCCCGACCTCTTAATAAAAAGCGCCTAGGCGGCGTCCTTTTTATGCATGCATAAAATGGTCCGTGTGGGTCGGGCAACTGCCAGAAAACGTGTTATGCCGGGACACCCACGGGACATACACGGACACACACAGAAGTTATTTTCTTGGTCGGGGACGGACGGGACGTTAGAACGTGTATGTGTGACCCGAGCTGTAATAGTGTGCTAAGGATCTCAATGTTAGCGTAGTAGAAAAGTATATAATGCCGTGTGTATTATTGTGCAGTTACCCCAATTATATATTTGCTTCATGATGAAAATTGTACAATTTGTGCCAAAATGTGTATATACCCTGTGCCAGCTTTTATAGTTTTCTATTAAAAGTGCTCTATGATGCTATTATATATCTTTATATTTAATTTTCCAATTAATTGTAAGATATTTGATGGTTTTCAATGAAGACCCAGTAAAGTTGTGTAATCCAGTAGCATATACAGGTGTCCCTCGATATACGATTGAGTTACATTCCTGAAAACCCGATTATATATATAGAAAATGTGCAGCGAACCCAAAATATAATGGGATAAATGAGCTTGCGTTCTCAGACCAGCCAAAACCCAAACCTAAACACATAAAAGCCTATAATAATATTGTAAATTGGGGCATCGGATAGTAAGGGAGATCTGTAATCTGGAAAACGAACACAACATAATCTGGCAAGGACTACGTTCATATCCAAAATATACCAAGTCACTTAATTTTCTCTATTCAAGGGACTTTTTGTCTTTCTAAGTTGTTTCGTACATTTCTTTTTATGCATGGATACCAGTGGATTCAGAGGGTTATGGTGTACTTGAGACAAATAGTTGGGCAAATTCCATGCATGAATCGTGAATCGTCCATGACTAATTTACGGTTTCCAAAAAATTTGAACAGCCGCCACAGGAAAAAACAAAACAAAACACATATACCGTTCGAATTGCAACGTCGTGAAGAAAATCCTATACTATTGCTCCGATTTCAATTCTGTTTGCGCCAATTGATTCAGCTTGTCAAAGCTGATTTGCCCAGGCAAATCGTTGATTTTGGTCGGATTTTGACTATTCAATATTATGGTATATTTGGATTCGTCTCGTCGTTGCGATTCCAACAGTATATGATTTTTTTAATTTAGACCAATTTTTAGGCACGCCTATTTTAAAGTTTAAAAACCCCATAGACGAGTTTTAGGTTAGGTTAGGTTAGGTTAGGTTATGGATTTTGTTCAAATTTATACCATAAGTACACTTTAACACGCTGAATCGAATGGCGCAAACAGAATTAAAATCGGACCATTAGTTTAGGATTTCGATTTTGACTTGGCATTCCTGGAGGGCCCAAATGATCGTTTTTTTGGACTTTAAAAGTCCTCTGTACCCCAAACTAAATGTCCTATGCCATTTACTTGGTGTCATTCGATTTCTCTCGACGAGCTGCTTCTACACATGGTCGATGATTGCAATTTCGACCAGCCATTCGCCCAGAATACAAAATATTCTTTTCCAAATTCTTTTTTGCACTCGGCAGGCGACTTTCGATTTTCGAGTTTTCAAGAGTATATGTGGATTCGTCCCGTCTTTACGATTCCAACGGTATATGAATTATTTAATGTTGACCAATTTTTAGGCCTAATAGGCCTATTTTAAAGTTTAAAACCCCCATAGACTAGTTCTAGGTTAGGTTAGATTAGATTAGGTTAGGTTATGGATCTTGTTCAAATGTATACCACAAGTACACTTTGACACGCTGAATCGAATGGCGCAAACAGAATTAAAATCGGACCATTAGTTTAGGATTTCGATTTTGACTTGGCCTTCCTGGAGGGCCCAAATGACCGTTTTTTGAACATTAAGGTCCTCTGTAGCCCAAACTATAAATTATAGGTCATTCTAATTGGTGTCATTCGATTTCTCTCGACGAGCTGCTTCTATACATGGTCGTTGATTGCAATTTTGACCAGCCATTCGCCCAGAATAAAATAAAAACAAAATCCAAAAGCCCATGAAAAATTTTCCACTTGGCGGGCGACTTTCGATTTTCGAGTTTTCAAGGGTATATCTGGATTCGTCTTGTCTTTACGATTTAAACAGTATATGAATTTTTGAATTTTGACCAATTTTTAGGCCTATTTTAAAGTTTAAAACCCCCATAGACGAGTTTAGGTTAGGTTTGATTAGGTTGTGAATTTTGTTCAAATTTATACCACAAGTACACTTAGACACGCTGAATCAAATGGCGCAAACAGAATTAAAATCAGACCATTAGTTTAGGATTTCGATTTTGACTTGGCCTTCCTGGAGGGCCCAAATGACCGTTTTTTGGACATTAAAAGTCCTCTGTAACCCAAACTATAAGTCCTAGGGCATTATACTTGGTGCCATTCGATTTAGCTCGATGAGCTGCATCTATACATGGTCGTTGATTGCAATTTCAAACAGTCATTCACCCAGAATAAAAAAAAATTGCACTTGGCGGGAGACTTTCGATTTTCGAGTTTTCAAGGGTATATCTGGATTAGTCTCGTCTCTATGATTCCAACGGTATATGAATTTGTTAATTTTGACAAATGTTTAGGCCTAATAGGCCTATTTTAATTTTAAAACCCCCATAGACGAGTTCTAGGTTAGGTTAGGTTAGGTTAGGTTAGTTTAGGTTAGATTAGATTATGGATTTTGTTCAAATTTATACCACAAGTACACTTTGACACGCTGAATCGAATGACGCAAACAGAATTAAAATCGGACCATTAGTTTAGGATTTCGATTTTGACTAGGCCATCCTGGAGGGCCCAAATGACCGTTTGTTGGACATTATAAGTCCTCTGTAGCCCAAACTATAAGACCTAGGGCATTCTAATTGGTGTCATTCGATTTCTCTCGACGAATTGCTTCCATACATGGTCATTGATTGGAATTTCGACTAGCCATTCGCCCACAATCAAAATTATTCTTTTCCAAAATCCCTGCGTTTTTTTTTTTTTGCCCAGGCAAATTTGCCCAGGCAAATTTTTGCACTTGGCGGGCGACTTTCGAATTTCGATTTGTCATGGGTATGTATGGATTTATCTCGTCATTACGATTCCAACGGTATATGATTTTTTTAATTTTGACCAATTTTTAGGCCCAATAGGCCTATTTTAAAGTTTTAAAACTCCATAAACGAGTTATCTATGTATGGATATTGTTCACATTTTAACCTAAAATTCACTTTGACACACTGAATCTAATGGAGCAACAGAATGAAATCGGACTATTAGTTTAGGATTTCGATATTGACTGGGCCTTCCTGGAGGGCCGAGGGGACCGTTTTTTTTACTTTAAAAGTCCTTTGTAGCCCAAACTATACGTCCTAGGGAATTCTACTTGGTGCCATTCGATTTTTCCTCGCCGAGCTGCTACTATACATGGTCTTATATTTCATTTTCCGCCCAGAATCGAAAATATTTTGGTCCAAAATCCCTGAGTTTAAGCACAGGCAAATTTTTGCACTTGGCAGGCGACTTTCGAATTTCGATTTTTCATGGGTATGTATGGATTTGTCTCGTCATTACGATTCCAACGGTATATGAATTTTTTAATTATGACCAATTTTTAGGCCCAATAGGCCTATTTTAAAGTTTGAAAACTCCATAGACGAATTATCTATGTATGGATTTTGTTCAAAATTGTACATAATGTTCACTTTGACACGCTGAATCAAATGCCGCAAACAGAATTGAAATCGGACTATTAGTTTAGGATTTCGATTTTGACTGGGCCTTCCTGGAGGGCCCAGGGGACCGTTTTTTGGACTTTAAAAGTCCTCTGTAGCCCAAACAATACGTTCCAGGGAATTCTACTTGATGCCATTCGATTTTCCTCGCCGAGCTGCTTCTATACATGGTTTATATTTCATTTTCGCTCAGCCATTCGCCCAGAATCGAAAATACTTTGGTCCAAAATCCCTGCCCAAGCAAATTTTTGCACTAGGCAGGCGACTTTCGATTTTCGAGTTTTCAAGGGTATATTTGGCTTACGATTCCAACGGTATATGAATTTTATAATTTTGACCAATTTGTAGGCCTAATAGGCCTATTTTAAAGTTTAAAACCCCCATAGATGAGTTTTAGGTTAGGTTAGGTTAGGTTAGGTTAGGTTATTATCGCCTGATTGGGTGGCACTGCAAGGGGGGCTGCGGGTGGTAGGGACATTGGCCTGGGGCTGCATTATCCAATCCCCTGTTGCCCTCTCAGAGACATCTCATTTTAGCGTAGGGATGCGGCGGCCCCACCGCCCGCCACTTTGGTGGTGCAATCAGTTTCTGTAGCAGTGGATCACTGGTTCCTATCTTCAGAACATTCCTGTGTTTGTTATGCTTCCAGCCAGGGGCCCACTGGGGTAAATATAATAGCAAAACAGTGGTGGAAATGCCATTCGGGTGAAGGACTGCTCTGGATCTGTTCCTTCAGTACTAAGGTTCATAATCAACTTTGTGGAAATGGCACTATGGAGTGGGGCCATGTCTGGGGGCCTGGAGTCAGTTTCTGCCATGGCTACCCTTTTGGGACGCTTCGTCTGGAAGCGGCGCGTCAGATCGATGATGATATGGCCGACTGGAGACGGAGCTTATCTTACCATGTTTGTATTGTCCATCCCAAGCAGCAGTCTCCTCTTGGCAGAGCGTGGACGTTCTGATACTCTCGTGAGCGTCCCTCTGGTGTCGCCACCTCAGGGGTCGGAGTGATGGTCATCAGGGGGGCCCGCTGATCCCTCCCCACATTTCTCTGGGTTTGGTGTCACAGCGCGACGGGTGTTCTGAGAGTAAAGTTCCCCGGCAATAGGTGCAGTCTTACCTTGAGGTTGGGAATTACGGGAATGAGGGCGGTGACCGGGGACCAATGTCACAGTTCTAAGGACACTGTCCACGGGTACGGGGCTTCCACTGGGATTGGCATACAGTAACAATAAATGCTGGAAATGGCCCGTTGGCACTTGTCCACAACTTGGTTCCCAGTGAGGTCCTATCTCTCGGACTGTAGAATCATCATCGAAGTAAATCTACACACGCAGTTTGGTGTGATAGAAGTGTTACGTCCTGGGATATTAAACACTGGGCTCTTTCTATTGGCCTAGGTAAGCGGCAACAAGCAACAACGGAAAACGCTAGATAAAACCCTTATCTATAAACCCAGGCAACAAACCACCCTAAACCGTCAAGAGTCCTGCCTGGACAACGAGGTATCCTATGACTCGGTTACAGGGTGCACGCACTATAGACTGCTGATAGTCAAGCAGGCTATATAAAAGATCACACAATTAAGTTGACTTAAAGCTTCAAGGAAAAGATAGATAATGAAATTAAATTGCAGAAACAATTTAATAACAAACTAGAAGAAAGTACATTTAACGTTACGTTAATTAATATAACTAATCACCCCTGCGTGAAAGAAGGTGAAAGCAAAACAGTCCCTCAAAACATCGTACTGGTAGACACGATGCGGGTTTCTAAACTGCATGCGGCTACTGTAGGATCTGATGCTTAGCAAAGAAAGTACGTTACGGATTTAGAGAACTCTTAACTCATAAGCAGGAATAAATACTAGTGATAGGCCATACAGTGTATAATGGCATAGGTATAATTAAATAAAGGCAGCAACTCGCAACATAACCACATACAGGTGTGCTTCTCACTCTTAGTCAGGCAAGCCTGCTCGGACAGAGTCTCTAAGCCACACCCTGGACTCACAATGCCTCACAAAAACGGTAAACTGTGGCACAATAACAAGCATCCAGAGATCATCACCCCGTAGCTGATACTTTGGCAGGTGTCAGAGGTCTAGCCTGAAGGATATAGGCTCCGGATACCCGGCTGAGCCACCTGCTCTAGCCTAGGGATGTTCCCAAGTCCTGTGCCCAAATTACTCTAATTGAAAGGGTGCTCTCTTGATAGACTCAGATCGCAAGTATCTGACTCTCTCCTGGCGACCCTAAAACAAAAGCAAGACGTGAGAGCGCAGTGCTGAGTGGACTAGGCAAGGGCCCTCACACAACACAACACTAGACACACAGGGACACAAACAAGAAAATGCCCCCAGACTCCCACGGGTATCCTAGTAAAGTCTTGCGGGTCCTCAGGACTCGCACCAGCAGACTTTACTTAAAGGATCGCAAAAAGCATCCCCTCCAGTCTAGCCCCTGCTAACCTGACACAAGAACACACTAGCAAGCATGAAACCACCAAATATGAGACAACAAAAAAGCTTCCTAGGTCTCATTAACAATTACGTCTCTGCATAAGGCCCAAAATCCTATCTAGTTATCTGAGAGCTCGTCGTTAATACAATAATAGATATAAGGTCTATCAAGGGGATGGGATAATTAAATAGATTGGTGAAGTAGTGGAAGGAAGGTATACAAAGGAAGAGAGAAAGTTTCTAAGTGGGGTTGAGAGGGATAGATATCAAGGGGGTCCGAAGGGTACGACAGTGAGGTGAGCTCTGAGTCTTGAATCTGTCTGGACCCCACCCTAGGCATGCAGAATACATCCCAGGCTTGGCAACACTCAACACAGTTGCCGGGTCAAAATCGTCTACCCCGTGCGTGACTCGAAACTAAGCCTAACGTTGCAATCGAATACATGTGGCAACATCAGGCTCATCCCAAGCTGACTCTCCAACGTCCCCCAGCCGGTCTCTCTCTCTCCCGCTCTCACTAGACTTGCATCTTATATATTATAATGAAACCATCAACTATCGAGAATAAAATATACTAAGATGCGTTGGTTAAGAATAAGGGCAGCTACAAGCTGTGAAACAACATACAATATCCCAGACATTAGTTACATTGTCGTAGGATATATACTAAGGAAAAGCCTGCCGGCTGGCTGCCACCAGCCGGTTTCTAAACGGCTGGGCAGCCGACACGCGCGCATGCCCGCACGTGGCTACTATGCAGAAGCGTCACACCTCCCCCAAGATATAAGACCCTTGACTAAGTTCTTCATATCTAACAGAAAGCTTCTCATAGTACCACACACTGTTGCGACACAAGGCACTATATATAAAAAAAATAAAGACTGTTGAGCTCCACCGAGC
>CM064566.1:10484610-10595269 GCA_032716605.1 Paralithodes platypus
ACAAAATGTTTTGACAGGGCAGGCTTCGAGCCACGTATTTGTCAGAAGTAGCAGAAGTTAGGCAGGATTATGACAATCTCAAAGAAGCTATCCTAAAAAACCTATCAATTGCAGCCTGAGGCTTCCAGGCAATTCTTTCCGTAAAAACCAGAAGAAAGTAGAAGAAACCCATAAGGTATTTGCCAGGACCATGACGAAAACTTTCAATCATTGGGTCAAGAGTATGAAAGTCACAAGCTACAACGATCTGAAGGAGTTGGTCCTGTTAGAAAATTTCCTATGGAAAATTGATTCTTCTGTATCCTATCATTTAAAAGGGGAAAAAGGTAGATTGTCTTGCCGACGCCGCTGACATGGCTGACACATACGTACTCAACAAAAAATGTCGTGGAAAGAAGCCCTACGATAATTCTAGTTCTAATTTTAAGTATCCCAATCACAAATCTGACAGACCCACGTCACAAGCCTGTAACGTCCTTCCCCAGCTAGCCAAAATAGAATTTTTCCCCCAACTAAAAATGCGACTCAGGGCAATGGTAACAGAGGTGGGCCCCAAAGTAATAGTAATGCTCAAAGAGGGAACATTCCCGTATCCCCTAAAGTATGTACTTTTTGTGGCATGAGAGGCCACCTAGCTTATCAGTGCTGGGCCAAGGAAAAACCGAGAGATTGGGGCAGACAGTTGCCGCCGTATCTCAAACTCCATATGTGCCTTTAATGCAGGACTCCCGACAGAAGGAGTACCTAGCACCAAAAGTTCCTTTAATGCAGGACTCCCGACAGAAGGAGTACCTAGCACCAAAAGTTCCTTTAATGCACGACTTCCCGACAGAAAGGAGTACCTAGCACCAAAAGTTCCTTTAATACAGGACTCCGACAGAAGGAGTACCTAGCAGCTAACGTAAATCATCTAGACAGGGGTGTAGTAGCATGTGTGGTGCAACCCACTAGGGTTAAGCCAATAATAATTTAACCATCAGTGCAGGTCAGTTACCGTCCCTTTATTTCATCTGGCAACGTGAGATTAAATGGTTTGTATGCATGAGGTAAAAATTCTGAGAGACACAGGTTCTACTAGCACCCTCATGGTGAATCCTTACACTGAGTGCCCACCTGGCGAACCAGTTGTAATGAGAGGTGCTGGAGGCCAATTTTTATGCACACTTGGTAAAAGGCGAAATTGAATGTGAGTTACTACAGGGTGAGGCCACCATAGCTTTGTGTAGGTCCCATAGATATCCCTGTGCCTGGGGTAACACTCCTTTTGGGGAATGATGTAGCAGGTGAGAAGGTCCGACCAGACCCCATTTTGTCACTTTCCCCTGTTAACGAGCCACTAACCGGTGAGCTCGAAAAGGAGATGCCAACTGTTTTCCCTGTGTGTGGTGTCACACGTTCAATGTCTCAAGTAGCAGTTCCCTCAGACAGAAATGTACCGAATGTAAGAGTTGATGAAAGGGATGATGAGAGTGTGAATGCCGCTCCAACTGTGCCTGTTGATGTGACTGAGGTAGATTTATCTGACACCTTTATGGCTCATCTTGACCCTAACGATGACCATGAAACCCCTCCAAATTGTCCTAGTGGCCTGGTAGAGCTACAGAGAGATGATAGTGAATGCAAGGAGTTAGCTGCCAGGTCCGTGAGTGAAGAGGAATGTGAGAAGGAGGGTGGTGAATGTTTCTACCTCAAAGGAGGAGTATTGTGGCGTAGATGGAGACAGCCACACAGACCAATCGATGACGGGGCTTCGGACGTCCATCAAGTAGTAGTCCCCAAACCTTGTCGTAGAGATATCTTGGAAATGGCATATTGTATACCATTGGCAGGACACCTAGGTGTGAGAAAAACTCTAGACAGAATCAGAGCCCACTTTTACTGGCCAGGAATGCGTGCAGATGTAGTGGAGTTTTGTAGAGTGTGTCACACTTGCCAGATGACAGGAAAACCCAATCAGAAGGTGCCTGTACATCCTCTGGTGCCCTTGCCCGTTTTCGAGAATCCTTTTACTTGGGTGGTAGTGGACATTGTAGGCCCATTGCCTAAGACTTCCCAAGGTAACATTTATTTATTAACTATTATGGACATGGCAACTCGCTACCCAGAGGCTATACCCTTAAGGACTACCTCTGCTCCAACTGTCATCAAGGAACTGCTCAAATTCTTCACCAGAATGAGTTTCCCCCATGAGGTGCAAAGTGATCAGGAACTAATTTTACCTCTAACATTTTTCAGCAGTCCCTGAAGGAGTTGGGTATCGAGCATGTTAAGTCTAGCACCTACCACCCAGAGAGTCCAGGGGTTCTTGAACGATATCACCAGACATTAAAGGGAATGTTACGTAAGTATTGTACAGAGACCGGAGTTGAGTGGGATAAGGGGGTTCCTTTTCTTTTATTTGTTACTCGTGAGGTTCCAACTGAATCCCTGGGTTTTTCCCCTAATGAGCTAGTTTTCGGTCACCAGGTAAGAGGTCCTTTGCAACTATTGCAGGATAGCCTAGTTGGCCAGGAGGGGAACCAAAACCTCCTCAAGTATGTTTCAGATTTCAAAACCCGGCTGAGATCCTCATGTGAGTTTGCCGCTCAAAACTTGACAGTGGCTAAAAGCTCCATGAAGAACTGGTATGACAGAAAAGCCCGTGAGAGGGAGTTTCAGCCCGGTGATGAGGTTTTGGTCCTGCTCCCCCTTTTTGGCCAACCTTTATCTGCAAAGTTCAGGTGCCCATGTAAGATCATTCGGAGGGTGAGCATTACCGATTATCTAGTAACTACCCCAGACAGGAGAAAGCCCACGCAAGTATTCCATATAAATATGTTGAAACCCTACCATAGGTCCCCTGATTCCTCTCCTCCAGATTCTCCCACTGTGGCAGTGAATGTCAGGACCTGTGGACAGCCTGGTGCAGACAAAGTCTTCAGTTCTCTTACTGACCCACAACAGACTGTTCCAGAGCCTGAAGGTATCCATGCAGACTTTGACTTGTCATGTAGCCTATCCAACTTTCAGTATAACTCAGTAGCTTGGGGGGAATTACCATCTAAACTATGTCATCTTCCCTCTGATCAAGCGAACCAACTAATCTCTGTTTTATCTCAGTCTCCCAGTGTGTTCCGTGATGCTCCAGGGCTCACTTCTTTGGCCTTGCACGACATCGACGTAGGGGATGCAACTCCCGTTAAACTATCCCCCTACCGTGTCTCGCCACAACGCAGGAGTATACTGCAGGTCGAGCTTGACTTTCTGTTATCAATTAAGCTGATCACAAGGGCCTTAAGCCAGTGGAGTAGTCCGGTCATACTTGTGCCAAAGCCAGACAGGAGCCATAGGTTATGTATGGAAAATAGGCAAGTTAATGCTGTCACAAAGAACGATACCTACCCACTGCCACGGATCAAAGATTGCATTTACCAGGTTGGCCTCATACAGCAGTAAGTTTAACTTAATGAGAGGATTTTGGCAATTAGCTCTCCCTTGTAGCGAGGTAAATATCATGCTTTAGTAGGTATATATCATGCTTTAGTTGTGCGCTTTCAAGCCTTCAGCTGTGAGATGCCTTGCAGTTCGAATAGCGCTCCAGCTACGTTCCGGCTATGTTCAGATGTGGTACCTGGAGTCGTTGCCTACTTTGGGTGATATCCTTATTATATCCTCATTATAATCTTGCTGTTGCCAATCTGGTGGTGAATCTATTTATGTATTATGTTTAATATTATGTACTATACTCCTTAAACTCTTTTCTAGGGGGGAGGTCTGACATACGGAGCCCTGTATGTTAATTTAAGAGTTAGAATTAGAGTTGAAGGAGTGTCAAACTACCCAAGCGGCGAAGCAGACTAGCGAGTGGGAAACCAGCTCGCCCGCATACCAGCAAACAAGCCTTCACACCGCGTCATAGGGGACCCTGCAAACTACTTTGATGACCCGACGCTATGACGTATGATCGACGCCAGGAGACCCCATTGGTCCACGCACCTGCTATGCAACTCGAGGAGCTATGATAGGGGCGCACACCATCACTCGCCTCCTGATTCGTTCCTACACCATCATTGTTTAGTATATAAGACCCGAGTAGTGGGCATTCAAATCAGTCTCATTTGGAGTTGGGGAAGGTGAACTAGCAGCTGGAGGAAGACGGGGTGAAGTATTATAATGGGTTTGTGACTGTCAGTCAGATTATATAAGTGTGTGTTAAGTGTGTTCGGTGTAAACACTTACGTTATGTTGGTTAGTGAGATATGTGATTGGGAATTAACGTTAACGCTACTATTATGTGCTTAACTATTTGATTGCGAATTAACGTTAACGCTACTATTATGTACTTAACTATTTGATTGGGAATTAACGTTAATGCTACTATTATGTACTTAACTATTTTAGTTGACTAACTTGTGGACTAAAGCAACTCTTTAAGTAGTTGGGTAATGATGAAAGTAATACTATTGTTTAAATTAATACTTACGAGTTCTTTCATTTTCTTTTAATTAAGCTTACATTGCTTAACGGTGCTTAGTACGGTGATGCTATTGTCTCATATTAGTAATATCGCCTTAGACTAACATGGCTGTGTTAATATTACTTCTAGTGATTTCCTAAGCTGAAGAAAATTCTTTTAGCTTCAAAATATTATTTTTGCTTCTCATATTATTTGAGTGAGACCTGAATCGAATCTATGAAGCGATCCTGTAACTTAATTTACTCATAATCAAACCTCAATGTTACGTGGTTAAGAAATACATTTAACTAATTATTAAATATATATCTAACTTTTTATGAGACTTTGATATTAATCCTGATGATAATAATAATATAATACTATTAACGTAAGACAAGAACCAAGAATAATTACATTAAATATAAATAAAAGGACATATAAGAAAACTAGCTATTCATTTCAAAAGGGGTAAGAGACAGAAATATTCTTACTTTAATATTTATCTTTCAAGACTTTTTATAGAATTAATAGTCCTTCTTTAGATAATACTTCTTCGGTTCATAACCATAGCCTACTAAGCTTCGGTTAAATAATAATTCTTTATAAATACTACATGACTTTAATTAGTTTCAGTATTTTTCATAATTAAAGAGTATCAGTCAATAAAGGATACTAAGTCCTAAGATCCAAAAAGGAAAGGAAGCAACAACAGGAAATAATTTTATTAGATTTTACTTTTTTTTTGCCTTCAGCTGACTGATACCTTAATATATATCTCTGTGCTATCTAGATTCATCAAGTTAACCACTTGAGGATCAAGATACGTAACAATATATAGACCAAAATATAACCCCCTGTGGCATTCCAAGGACTCGAACCTAGGATACTCACATCGAAATTCCGCGCACTTATGCATTACGCTATCAGGACCCATGGCAAAGTTGGATTTAGATGATGGAAAATAAAACCATGTGCATTTGACAGGGGTTGTATAAGTAATACATTATATTGTAAGATGGGTTTATTGAAGAAAACAAAATTAAGTGAAAACAAAGTCCATGCACATTCAGGCTTATTTCATTTTTGCAAAATATGAAACCTTGTTGATTTTCTGACAGCTTAAATGATTCTCTATTGTCTTGAGAGCGTAATGCATAGTGCGCGGAATTTCGATGTGAGTATCCTGGGTTCGAGACCTCGGAGTGCCACATGTATTTGTTGATTTCATTAATTGAGTTTAGATGTGAAGTTGGTTGGTGTAAACAAACATAATAATATACACCCCAAGTTGGAAGTTGTCTGTTTGTACATGTTGTATTTATATTTATCAATTTTAGCATAATATTTACACAGCATAATAACTTCAGCTAACAAGATATTTCTAGCCAACTTTATTTTATTTTTGTTTTACTGTAGATAGTTTATCCCAGTGTTAATTTACGTATTGAGGCCAGGATGGAAGCAACAGTCTAAAATAATAAAATAAACTAAGTATAGGCCATTTTTTCAAATAACGTTAATTTGATCATGTGAGTAAAAACAAAACATTTACATACCAGGAATTCTCTCGTTTTTTGTCCGTTTATAGACTTTTGAAAAGACAATGTTGATTTCTTTAAAAAATATTGAATCTACTGTAGACGTTTGTACAATAATTCAATTTTTTATCTATAATGCATTATAAATAGTATTGCATATAGCATCAGAATTGGTTTTCAAAGACCATAGATGAAAATATTGAATAGAAACTATGACCCTATGTGAAAAATCCTGGATCTCTAATAGGGAATATCATTAACAAATATAACCGTCCTCTCAGAATTTTCCTTGTAAGCTCGGGTCACACATACACGTTCTAACGTCCCGTCCGGCCCCGACCTCTTAATAAAAAGCGCCTAGGCGGCGTCCTTTTTATGCATGCATAAAATGGTCCGTGTGGGTCGGGGCAACTGCCAGAAAACGTGTTATGCCGGGACACCCACGGGACATACACGGACACACACAGAAGTTATTTTCTTGGTCGGGGACGGACGGGACGTTAGAACGTGTATGTGTGACCCGAGCTGTAATAGTGTGCTAAGGATCTCAATGTTAGCGTAGTAGAAAAGTATATAATGCCGTGTGTATTTATTGTGCAGTTACCCCAATTATATATTTGCTTCATGATGAAAATTGTACAATTTGTGCCAAAATGTGTATATACCCTGTGCCAGCTTTTATAGTTTTCTATTAAAAGTGCTCTATGATGCTATTATATATCTTTATATTTAATTTTCCAATTAATTGTAAGATATTTGATGGTTTTCAATGAAGACCCAGTAAAGTTGTGTAATCCAGTAGCATATACAGGTGTCCCTCGATATACGATTGAGTTACATTCCTGAAAACCCGATTATATATATAGAAAATGTGCAGCGAACCCAAAATATAATGGGATAAATGAGCTTGCGTTCTCAGACCAGCCAAAACCCAAACCTAAACACATAAAAGCCTATAATAATATTGTAAATTGGGGCATCGGATAGTAAGGGAGATCTGTAATCTGGAAAACGAACACAACATAATCTGGCAAGGACTACGTTCATATCCAAAATATACCAAGTCACTTAATTTTCTCTATTCAAGGGACTTTTTGTCTTTCTAAGTTGTTTCGTACATTTCTTTTTATGCATGGATACCAGTGGATTCAGAGGGTTATGGTGTACTTGAGACAAATAGTTGGGCAAATTCCATGCATGAATCGTGAATCGTCCATGACTAATTTACGGTTTCCAAAAAATTTGAACAGCCGCCACAGGAAAAAACAAAAAACAAAACACATATACCGTTCGAATTGCAACGTCGTGAAGAAAATCCTATACTATTGCTCCGATTTCAATTCTGTTTGCGCCAATTGATTCAGCTTGTCAAAGCTGATTTGCCCAGGCAAATCGTTGATTTTGGTCGGATTTTGACTATTCAATATTATGGTATATTTGGATTCGTCTCGTCGTTGCGATTCCAACAGTATATGATTTTTTTAATTTAGACCAATTTTTAGGCACGCCTATTTTAAAGTTTAAAAACCCCATAGACGAGTTTTAGGTTAGGTTAGGTTAGGTTAGGTTATGGATTTTGTTCAAATTTATACCATAAGTACACTTTAACACGCTGAATCGAATGGCGCAAACAGAATTAAAATCGGACCATTAGTTTAGGATTTCGATTTTGACTTGGCATTCCTGGAGGGCCCAAATGATCGTTTTTTTGGACTTTAAAAGTCCTCTGTACCCCAAACTAAATGTCCTATGCCATTTACTTGGTGTCATTCGATTTCTCTCGACGAGCTGCTTCTACACATGGTCGATGATTGCAATTTCGACCAGCCATTCGCCCAGAATACAAAATATTCTTTTCCAAATTCTTTTTTGCACTCGGCAGGCGACTTTCGATTTTCGAGTTTTCAAGAGTATATGTGGATTCGTCCCGTCTTTACGATTCCAACGGTATATGAATTATTTAATGTTGACCAATTTTTAGGCCTAATAGGCCTATTTTAAAGTTTAAAACCCCCATAGACTAGTTCTAGGTTAGGTTAGATTAGATTAGGTTAGGTTATGGATCTTGTTCAAATGTATACCACAAGTACACTTTGACACGCTGAATCGAATGGCGCAAACAGAATTAAAATCGGACCATTAGTTTAGGATTTCGATTTTGACTTGGCCTTCCTGGAGGGCCCAAATGACCGTTTTTTGAACATTAAAGGTCCTCTGTAGCCCAAACTATAAATTATAGGTCATTCTAATTGGTGTCATTCGATTTCTCTCGACGAGCTGCTTCTATACATGGTCGTTGATTGCAATTTTGACCAGCCATTCGCCCAGAATAAAATAAAAACAAAATCCAAAAGCCCATGAAAAATTTTCCACTTGGCGGGCGACTTTCGATTTTCGAGTTTTCAAGGGTATATCTGGATTCGTCTTGTCTTTACGATTTAAACAGTATATGAATTTTTGAATTTTGACCAATTTTTAGGCCTATTTTAAAGTTTAAAACCCCCATAGACGAGTTTAGGTTTGATTAGGTTGTGAATTTTGTTCAAATTTATACCACAAGTACACTTAGACACGCTGAATCAAATGGCGCAAACAGAATTAAAATCAGACCATTAGTTTAGGATTTCGATTTTGACTTGGCCTTCCTGGAGGGCCCAAATGACCGTTTTTTGGACATTAAAAGTCCTCTGTAACCCAAACTATAAGTCCTAGGGCATTATACTTGGTGCCATTCGATTTAGCTCGATGAGCTGCATCTATACATGGTCGTTGATTGCAATTTCAAACAGTCATTCACCCAGAATAAAAAAAAATTGCACTTGGCGGGAGACTTTCGATTTTCGAGTTTTCAAGGGTATATCTGGATTAGTCTCGTCTCTATGATTCCAACGGTATATGAATTTGTTAATTTTGACAAATGTTTAGGCCTAATAGGCCTATTTTAAATTTTAAAACCCCCATAGACGAGTTCTAGGTTAGGTTAGGTTAGGTTAGGTTAGTTTAGGTTAGATTAGATTATGGATTTTGTTCAAATTTATACCACAAGTACACTTTGACACGCTGAATCGAATGACGCAAACAGAATTAAAATCGGACCATTAGTTTAGGATTTCGATTTTGACTAGGCCATCCTGGAGGGCCCAAATGACCGTTTGTTGGACATTATAAGTCCTCTGTAGCCCAAACTATAAGACCTAGGGCATTCTAATTGGTGTCATTCGATTTCTCTCGACGAATTGCTTCAATACATGGTCATTGATTGGAATTTCGACTAGCCATTCGCCCACAATCAAAATTATTCTTTTCCAAAATCCCTGCGTTTTTTTTTTTTTGCCCAGGCAAATTTGCCCAGGCAAATTTTTGCACTTGGCGGGCGACTTTCGAATTTCGATTTGTCATGGGTATGTATGGATTTATCTCGTCATTACGATTCCAACGGTATATGATTTTTTTAATTTTGACCAATTTTTAGGCCCAATAGGCCTATTTTAAAGTTTTAAAACTCCATAAACGAGTTATCTATGTATGGATATTGTTCACATTTTAACCTAAAATTCACTTTGACACACTGAATCTAATGGAGCAAACAGAATGAAATCGGACTATTAGTTTAGGATTTCGATATTGACTGGGCCTTCCTGGAGGGCCGAGGGGACCGTTTTTTTTACTTTAAAAGTCCTTTGTAGCCCAAACTATACGTCCTAGGGAATTCTACTTGGTGCCATTCGATTTTTCCTCGCCGAGCTGCTACTATACATGGTCTTATATTTCATTTTCGCCCAGAATCGAAAATATTTTGGTCCAAAATCCCTGAGTTTAAGCACAGGCAAATTTTTGCACTTGGCAGGCGACTTTCGAATTTCGATTTTTCATGGGTATGTATGGATTTGTCTCGTCATTACGATTCCAACGGTATATGAATTTTTTAATTATGACCAATTTTTAGGCCCAATAGGCCTATTTTAAAGTTTGAAAACTCCATAGACGAATTATCTATGTATGGATTTTGTTCAAAATTGTACATAATGTTCACTTTGACACGCTGAATCAAATGCCGCAAACAGAATTGAAATCGGACTATTAGTTTAGGATTTCGATTTTGACTGGGCCTTCCTGGAGGGCCCAGGGGACCGTTTTTTGGACTTTAAAAGTCCTCTGTAGCCCAAACAATACGTTCCAGGGAATTCTCCTCGCCGAGCTGCTTCTATACATGGTTTATATTTCATTTTCGCTCAGCCATTCGCCCAGAATCGAAAATACTTTGGTCCAAAATCCCTGCCCAAGCAAATTTTTGCACTAGGCAGGCGACTTTCGATTTTCGAGTTTTCAAGGGTATATTTGGCTTACGATTCCAACGGTATATGAATTTTATAATTTTGACCAATTTGTAGGCCTAATAGGCCTATTTTAAAGTTTAAAACCCCCATAGATGAGTTTTAGGTTAGGTTAGGTTAGGTTAGGTTAGGTTATTATCGCCTGATTGGGTGGCACTGCAAGGGGGGCTGCGGGTGGTAGGGACATTGGCCTGGGGCTGCATTATCCAATCCCCTGTTGCCCTCTCAGAGACATCTCATTTTAGCGTAGGGATGCGGCGGCCCCACCGCCCGCCACTTTGGTGGTGCAATCAGTTTCTGTAGCAGTGGACCACTGGTTCCTATCTTCAGAACATTCCTGTGTTTGTTATGCTTCCAGCCAGGGGCCCACTGGGGTAAATATAATAGCAAAACAGTGGTGGAAATGCCATTCGGGTGAAGGACTGCTCTGGATCTGTTCCTTCAGTACTAAGGTTCATAATCAACTTTGTGGAAATGGCACTATGGAGTGGGGCCATGTCTGGGGGCCTGGAGTCAGTTTCTGCCATGGCTATCCCTTTTGGGACGCTTCGTCTGGAAGCGGGGCGTCAGATCGATGATGATATGGCCGACTGGAGACGGAGCTTATCTTACCATGTTTGTATTGTCCATCCCAAGCAGCAGTCTCCTCTTGGCAGAGCGTGGACGTTCTGATACTCTCGGTGAGCGTCCCTCTGTGTCGCCACCTCAGGGGTCGGAGTGATGGTCATCAGGGGGGCCCGCTGATCCCTCCCCACATTTCTCTGGGTTTGGTGTCACAGCGCGACGGGTGTTCTGAGAGTAAAGTTCCCCGGCAATAGGTGCAGTCTTACCTTGAGGTTGGGAATTACGGGAATGAGGGCGGTGACCGGGGACCAATGTCACAGTTCTAAGGACACTGTCCACGGGTACGGGGCTTCCACTGGGATTGGCATACAGTAACAATAAAGGCTGGAAATGGCCCCGTTGGCACTTGTCCACAACTTGGTCCCAGTGAGGTCCTATCTCTCGGACTGTAGAATCATCATCGAAGTAAATCTACACACGCAGTTTGGTGTGATAGAAGTGTTACGTCCTGGGATATATAAACACTGGGCTCTTTCTATTGGACTAGGTATGCGGCAACAAGCAACAACGGAAAATGCTAGATAAAACCCTTATCTATAAACCCAGGCAACAAACCACCCTAAACCGTCAAGAGTCCTGCCTGGACAACGAGGTATCCTATGACTCGGTTACAGGGTGCACGCACTATAGACTGCTGATAGTCAAGCAGGCTATATAAAAGATCACACAATTAAGTTGACTTAAAGCTTCAAGGAAAAGATAGATAATGGAATTAAATTGCAGAAACAATTTAATAACAAACTAGAAGAAAGTACATTTAACGTTACGTTAATTAATATAACTAATCACCCCTGCGTGAAAGAAGGTGAAAGCAAACAGTCCTCAAAACATCGTACTGGTAGACAAGATGCGGGTTTCTAAACTGCATGCGGCTACTGTAGGATCTGATGCTTAGCAAAGAAAGTACGTTACGGATTTAGAGAACTCTTAACTCATAAGCAGGAATAAATACTAGTGATAGGCCATACAGTGTATAATGGCATAGGTATAATTAAATAAAGGCAGCAACTCGCAACATAACCACATACAGGTGTGCTTCTCACTCTTAGTCAGGCAAGCCTGCTCGGACAGAGTCTCTAAGCCACACCCTGACTCACAATGCTCACAAAAACGGTAAACTGTGGCACAATAACAAGCATACAGAGATCATAAACCCCTAGCTGTTAATCTGCCAGGTGGCAGAGGTCTAGCCGGAAGGATATAGGCTTCGGATACCCGGGCTGAGCCACCTGCTCTAGCCTAGGGATGTTCCCAAGTCTGTGCACCAAATTACTCTAATTGAAAGGGTGCTCTCTTGAGAGACTCAGATCGCAAGTATCTGACTCTCTCCTGGCGACCCTAAAACAAAAGCAAGACGTGCTAGCGCAGTGCTGAGTGGACTAGGCAAGGGCCCTCACACAACACAACACTAGACACACAGGGACACAAACAAGAAAATGCCCCCAGACTCCCACGGGTATCCTAGTAAAGTCGTGCGGGTCCTCAGGACTCGCACCAGCAGACTTTACTTAAAGGATCGCAAAAAGCATCCTCTCCAGTCTAGCCCCTGCTAACCTGACACAAGAACACACTAGCAAGCATGAAACCACCAAATATGAGACAACAAAAAAGCTTCCTAGGTCTCATTAACAATTACGTCTCTGCATAAGGCCCAAAATCCTATCTAGTTATCTGAGAGCTCGTCGTTAATACAATAATAGATATAAGGTCTATCAAGGGGATGGGATAATTAAATAGATTGGTGAAGTAGTGGAAGGAAGGTATACAAAGGAAGAGAGAAAGTTTCTAAGTGGGGTTGAGAGGGATAGATATCAAGGGGGTCCGAAGGGTACGACAGTGAGGTGAGCTCTGAGTCTTGAATCTGTCTGGACCCCACCCTAGGCATGCAGAATACATCCCAGGCTTGGCAACACTCAACACAGTTGCCGGGTCAAAATCGTCTACCCCGTGCGTGACTCGAAACTAAGCCTAACGTTGCAATCGAATACATGTGGCAACATCAGGCTCATCCCAAGCTGGACTCTCCAACGTCCCCCAGCCGGTCTCTCTCTCCCGCTCTCACTAGACTTACATCTTATATATTATAATGAAACAATCAACTATCGAGAATAAAATATACTAAGATGCGTTGGTTAAGAATAAGGGCAGCTACAAGCTGTGAAACAACATAAGAATATCCCAGACATTAGTTACATTGTCGTAGGATATATACTAAGGAAAAGCCTGCCGGCTGGCTGCCACCAGCCGGTTTCTAAACGGCTGGGCAGCCGACACGCGCGCATGCCCGCACGTGGCTACTATGCAGAAGCGTCACACCTCCCCCAAGATATAAGACCCTTGACTAAGTTCTTCATATCTAACAGAAAGCTTCTCATAGTACCACACACTGTTGCGACACAAGGCACTATATATAAAAAAAATAAAGACTGTTGAGCTCCACCGAGCAAGTTCAACTAACTTAGCGACAATAAGCGAAAACATTCAACTTAGATACTGCTACAACATCTTATACAAAAATCTACACGTTATAAAAATAAAGAGTTTTTATAAGGTTTTTGCTTTTTTATTTTTTTTTTCGGCTGAACTACAGTGACAGCCTATTTTCCTCCACACTCAACCCTCAATCCTGTGGCAGTCTAACCAACATCATCCACCCTTGATAGACAATCCGCTATCACGTTATCAGAACCGGCAATATGGCGTATGTCCAGATTATACTCCTGAAGCATGAGTGACCACCTGGTCAGCCTCATATTCCGGTTATGAAACTGATTCAAGAATTTCAGAGGGTGATGATCGGTATAAACCACTACGACTGGTCCGAAAGCAGGAACATATACATCGAAGTGCCTGAGCGCCAGCACTATCGCCAGGAGTTCTTTTTCAATTACAGAGTAATTCCTTTGTGCACTATTGAATTTTTTACTGTAAAAACTCACTGGATGTTCGATACCTTCATCATCTGTCTGTAACAAGACAGCCCCAGCCCCTACGCCACTGGCATCAGTCGCCAGCTGAAAAGGTCTGCTGAAGTCCGGGGCCCTGAGTATGGGGTGGGTACATAACAGGTGTTTCACCAAGGAAAACGCCTCTGCACACTCAGGAGACCACCGGAACTTCTTGTCCTTAGATAATAAGTCAGTTAAAGGTGCCAGTACAGTCGAATAGCCTTTGATGAAGCGACGATAATAGCCTATCATACCTAGAAACCGCATGATTTGTTTCTTAGTCGTAGGCTGGGGAAACTGATCGATGGCTTTGATCTTTGTCTGTGGAGGGCACACCTGACCCATCCCCACCTCGAACCCCAGGTACAAAACTGTGGCTTTGACAAAATCGCACTTACCCAGGTTTACCACCAAACCTGCTTCATTCAGTTTATTAAAAAGCTGTCCGATGTGAGCACAGTGACTGTTAAAATCATCATCGTATATTATGACATCATCTAGGTACACCGTACAGTTGGGAATGTCGGCTACAATGTCGTTCATTAATTTCTGAAACGTTGCAGGGGCATTTTTCAGCCCGTATGGCATAACATGGCAACGATATGTGGCACCGTCCACCACAAACCCACACACCTCTCGCGCTCGCTCAGACAAGGGCACTTGCCAATAACCCTTAACAAGGTCTATCTTAGTGAGGAACTTGGCTTTTCCTATCTTATCCACCCTGTCGTCCATGCAAGGGAGAGGGTAGGCATTTGTGGGGGTTAAACCATTCAACCTGCGGAAATCTATACAAAACCGCACCTTGCTATCTGGTTTGGGCTGCAGTGTGACGGGGGAAGTCCACCTTACTGCACCCTCAGAAATCAGCCCACGTTTCAGCATATAATCCAGCTCTTCCCTAAGTGCTGGTAATTTAATAGGGGGAACACAGTATGGCACTAATTTAAAGGGCGGGTGGTCCCCAACATCAACATCGTGCACCGCTTGAGTAGTGAGGCCAGGATGCTCCACGAAAACAGCTGGGTTTAAATCAAACAAGTGCTGCACAGCTACACACTGTTGCTCAGGCAGGTACAATATCAACTCGTGAGCCACTTGTCTAGAATTCCCCGCCCACTGATCCGCGGAAACATGACAATCCCAATTATCCTCCCCCGCAGCTTGACTGTCCCTTCCTCCTTCTCCACCACGATCGCTGCAGATCAACACCGGGACAGTGAGAGGCTCGGAGGGGCGCCTCACATACTCTTTCATCAGATTTACATGGCAAAGTTGGTTCTTTTTCTTACGATCAGGAGTAGCTACTTAATAGTCGAGATCAGAAACCTTCCTTACAACCCGATACGGACCAGAATACTTGGCAGACAAGGGGTGTCCCACCAGAGGCAGTAGTATCAGTACCTCCTGATCTACTTCAAACTCCCTCAGCTTCACCTTCTGGTCGTATCTGTCCTTCATCTGAGCTTGTGAACTCTTAAGGTTCCGACCTGCTACCTCCAAGCTCTTTAGCATTCTCTCACGGCTTTCAACTACATACTTTAGAAGCGAGCATGGCTTTGGGACTCCCTCCCAGATCTCCTTGACTATGTGGAGGGGCCACCTGACCCTGTGTCCAAAAACCAACTCGTTCGGGCTAAATCCCAAGCTCTCCCCAGGTACTTCTCTCGCAGCAAATAAAACGTATGGGAGACCTAGATCCCAGTCCTTCCCATTTTCCATGCAATAACACCGCAACATACTATTGAGAGTCGAGTGCCACCTTTCCAAAACTCCCTGACTCTCGGGATGGTAGGCAGATGACACAACAGACACTATCCAATGTTGCTGCATGGTCTGCTTAAACAGAGCAGAAGTAAAATTGGATCCCTGATCAGACTGGATCTCCTGAGGGTAGCCATAACGAGAGAAATAGACAAGTAGGTTTTTGACAACAGTCTTAGCCATCCCGTTGCGCATGGGGTAAGCATCTGGATACCGTGTTGCTACATCCATTACAGTTAGTAAAAATTTATTGCCGGCACTAGTGGGGGGCAATGGGTCAACCATATCGATAACTACTTTGCTGAAGGGCGGCCCAATGACAGGGATGGGTTGTAACGGGGCTCTCGGGATGACCTGATTGGGTTTTCCAACAACTTGACAAGTATGACACTGTGACACCCATGACACGACACTCGCCTTTAACCCAGGCCACCAGAAAAGCTTGCTCAGAGCTGCCTCCGTCTTATGTGCCCCCAGGTGCCCTGCCAAAGGCACATCATGAGCTAATCTCAATAAGCTCTCACGGCACACCCTCGGTACTACTAACTGGTCCACTAATCCTGACCCGCCATCCCACTTTTTCTTGGGATCCTGATGTCTCCGATAAAAGATCCCCTCGGACAAGAAAAAATCCCCAGGCTGCGCATCCCCATCGCTCTCCAGTTCGATAGCACCATTACCACACGCCCTGACTTCAGGATCTTCCAGCTGCAAGGAACATATATCAGCAGGTGCGAGATTATCCAAGTTCATCTTAAATAATTTATTTCCACCTCCAATGTCCCGCTGAGCCATCCTTTCCTCACGCTGCGCATAACGATGCTGTCGCAGAGTCTCTTCCTGCCCTGCACCTGCACTAGCGGTGACAGGCCCCGGGGCCTCTCCAGACTCTAACATAGGTGCCAATAATGAGTCACCAAGAAACACTGCCGGCTCAAAACTCTCCAATTGACGAACACTTCCCGTTTTCTTGTGACCTTTCCTCCGCGGTTTGATAGACTGAGGTGGTGGCTGCAAGGCTCCGGATGTCTGAGAACGCGTCACAACACACGCCATGGTTTGTACGCTACACTTCTCAACCAACTCCTGTTCCTCCCTACTAACGTCGGCCGCCTTCTCGGCAACGACCAAGGGTGAAACCTTAGAAGCAGGCACCGCAAAGTCGTTGCCGAGGAGGAGGTCGACGCCCCCAACAGGCAAGTTCTCTACAATTCCTACATCCAGCTCCCTCGTCACACCACCCACCTCCAGCTCCATCTGCACCAGCGGGTAGGACTTCGTAGTATTGATCCCCTGAACTACCACCACCCGAGCAGCGTTAATCGGCCTACCTGTAAAGTTCCTTAACAAGGTCTGAGAAGCCCCAGTATCACGCAATAGCTTAACTCCTCGCCTTTCGCCAGCCCACCTCACAAAACCATGCCCTCTATGACCCCCAAAGACGTCGCGGACAGGGTTCGAGCCTTCCGGACTCTTGAACACAGGATGTGTCCCAACTTCTGACGAACTACCCTTGGCAAACTCAGAAGATATAGGCGACACCCCTATGCTGCGGGCCAATGACACAACCTTGTTTGGTGGCTTGTTCGGACAAGCATTTGCAAAGTGACCCTCCTTGTGACATGCGAAGCACTCTTTACTCTTTGGTTTCCCTTGGGAGTGGGAGGTACCATTAGACTTCTTATACGGGACGGTATTTGGTTTATGTTCAGTTTTATTGTCAGTGCTAGATGGTTTTGTGTATTTATGTGTATCAAAATTCTTGGGAGGGGGAGGGGTACGATCCTTTGCACCCGACTCCTACCTGCTGCTCCGCACCCTCGAATTAATGACAGTCGGAGGTCAGCCATTTCTGCTGCCTCCTGGAGAGTTCTAGGATTTTTTCCTTTATATTTAATGTTAAGTCCCCGCCTGTGCACTTAAAGAACTGCTCCATGAGAACCAGCTCACTCAACTCCTCAAAAGTAGCTGCCCTCTCAGAACGCAGCCAATGTCGTAGTGCATCAGACAAGTCCCGGGCGTATTCTAGGAAGGTACTATCCTTGCCCTTAGTAACACCCCGAAACTTCAAGCGGTAAGTTTCTGGTTGTAACTCATAGGCCCGTAGCACAGCCTTCTTTAGCTCATCATAAACTACACAGGACTCTAAAGGTAGTGCATCATACGCTTTTAGCCCCTTTCCTAGGAGTCTTGATGAAACTAATACTGCCCACTTTTCCAGAGGCCACGGGTGTTCCTGACACTTCTTCTCAAATCGCATAAAAAACTCAGTCACACATGATTCATCGAACACAGGAACTAGTTTAAGCAGGTGCGACAATGATTGGTCCCGATGTCTGTTACCTCCCCCAATATTTCGCCCTGTTACCTCCACTCGAGATCTCTCCAGCTCCCTGTCAGTCCGATACCTAGTAGACTCTGCCTGCAGTTCAGCCTCTCGTATAGCTGTTCTCTCTGCGGCCTCAGCCTGAGCTCTAGCAACCTCAGCCTGCACACTAGCCTGTCTCTCGGCAGCCTCAACCTGAGCTCTAGCAACCTCAGCCTGCACACTAACCTGTCTTTCGGCGGCCTCAACCTTGGCCATCTCAAGCCGAAACAACAAATCTGGAGTCAACCCTTGAAGAGGGGAAGGTGCATTTAATGGGGAGGGTCCCTGTGATTGAATTCCACGCTGCCATTGACCATCAACTTGGGGGTATGTACTAAATTCTGGCATCCTGACGTTTGATACGGGGGTAGAGTGGAGGGGGGGCTGGGGACCGGGGCCCCCAGTCACCTCTCCACCCAGGTCTCTCCCTTCTAAACCCAATATCAAAGTCCTCAGCTGATCTTTCCTCATGCCACTTAAACCCTGGTGACCCTGAAGACCTGCCACACACTTTAAGCCATACTTATTCAGCTTCAACACCCTGGCAGCAGTAAGGGGCACCTCTAAAAATCTTCTAGCACCATCCTCGCTATCGACTAGCCACTCCACAGGTCTTTCTCCCTCCGAGCCCGTATCGTGACCTGACCCATCACTGTGTTCTGATGTATTAGACATGTTTGTGTACTGCAGTAATTATCATGGTTATAGAATGTGCCTTATCTCCTATGCAAGTATGTATATACTAATGTTATTTAAAGTCTTTAATGTGTTATATTGGTTGCTCCAAAAAAAAAAACTCTATGTCCACTGTATTCCTCTAATCATAAGGAATCTCAAAACAAATTACCACTATATTCCTCTGTTCAGTAAATCCTATGCAAGGTCGCCATTTGTTACGTCGTGGGATATATAAACACTGGGCTCTTTCTATTGGACTAGGTATGCGGCAACAAGCAACAACGGAAAACGCTAGATCCAACCCTTATCTATAAACCCAGGCAACAAACCACCCTAAACCGTCAAGAGTCCTGCCTGGACAACGAGGTATCCTATGACTCGGTTACAGGGTGCACGCACTATAGACTGCTGATAGTCAAGCAGGCTATATAAAAGATCACACAATTAAGTTGACTTAAAGCTTCAAGGAAAATATAGATAACGGAATTAAATTGCAGAAACAATTTAATAATAAACTAGAAGAAAGTACATTTAACGTTACGTTAATTAATATAACTAATCACCCCTGCGTGAAAGAAGGTGAAAGCAAACAGTCCTCAAAACATCGTACCGGTAGACAAGATGCGGGTTTCTAAACTGCATGCGGCTACTGTAGGATCTGATGCTTAGCAAAGAAAGTACGTTACGGATTTAGAGAACTCTTAACTCATAAGCAGGAATAAATACTAGTGATAGGCCATACAGTGTATAATGGCATAGGTATAATTAAATAAAGGCAGCAACTCGCAACATAACCACATACAGGTGTGCTTCTCACTCATAGTCAGGCAAGCCTGCTCGGACAGAGTCTCTAAGCCACACCCTGACTCACAATGCTCACAAAACGGTAAACTGTGGCACAATAACAAGCATACAGAGATCATAAACCCCTAGCTGTTAATCTGCCAGGTGGCAGAGGTCTAGCCGGAAGGATATAGGCTTCGGATACCCGGGCTGAGCCACCTGCTCTAGCCTAGGGACGTTCCCAAGTCTGTGCGCCAAATTACTCTAATTGAAAGGGTGCTCTCTTGAGAGACTCAGATCGCAAGTATCTGACTCTCTCCTGGCGACCCTAAAACAAAAGCAAGACGTGCTAGCGCAGTGCTGAGTGGACTAGGCAAGGGCCCTCACACAACACAACACTAGACACACAGGGACACAGACAAGAAATGCCCCCAGACTCCCACGGGTATCCTAGTAAAGTCGTGCGGGTCCACAGGACTCGCACCAGCAGACTTTACTTAAAGGATCGCAAAAAGCCTCCCCTCCGGTCTAGCCCCTGCTAACCTGACACAAGAACACACTAGCAAGCATGAAACCACCAAATATGAGACAACAAAAAAGCTTCCTAGGTCTCATTAACAATTACGTCTCTGCATAAGGCCCAAAATCCTATCTAGTTATCTGAAACCTCGTCGTTAATACAATAATAGATATAAGGTCTATCAAGGGGATGGGATAATTAAATAGATTGGTGAAGTAGTGGAAGGAAGGTATACAAAGTAAGAGAGAAAGCTTCTAAGTGGGGTTGAGAGGGATAAATATCAAGGGGGTCCGAAGGGTACGACAGTGAGGTGAGCTCTGAGTCTTGAATCTGTCTGGACCCCGCCCTAGGCATGCAGAATACATCCCAGGCTTGGCAACACTCAACACAGTTGCCGGGTCAAAATCGTCTACCCCGTGCGTGAGTCGAAACTAAGCCTAACGTTGCAATCGAATGCATGTGGCAACATCAGGCTCGTCCCAAGCTGGACTCTCCGCGCGAAGCAACGTCCCCCAGCCGGTCTCTCTCTCTCCCGCTCGTCTTCTCCCACTCTCACTAGACTTACGTCTTATATATTATAATGAAACAATCAACTATCGAGAATAAAATATACTAAGATGTGTTGGTTAAGAATAAGGGCAGCTACAAGCTGTGAAACAACATAAGAATATCCCAGACATTAGTTACATTGTCGTAGGATATATACTAAGGAAAAGCCGGCCGGCCGGCTGCCACCAGCCGGTTTCTAAACGGCTGGGCAGCCGACGCGCGCGCATGCCCGCACGTGGCTACTATGCAGAAGCGTCACAGAAGAAGGTGGAGTAGTGTTTGCCGTAGTAAGTGGCAAGGCATCAGGTGGCAGGGCGGACTATTGGCTCTACTGTAGCTGCGAGAACACCTGGAAAACAAGGAAGAAATTAACATTTATTACAAACTAAAGCAGATAATGTGCAATAAATACATTATGAAATATATTAATGAAAGTTTGCTTTTTATAAATGTCTATCATAGAAAATCAATGATTTACTGAATAAAATAAGTTATTTTTACCTACTTTCAAAATTGAAGTTATGAGTTTGGGTAACATACATAATTATGTACAAAAATATCAAGTATTAAACTAATGTGACATTACTTTTATGAAATAACAGTTACTGTATCAAAGAAGAAACATTTAACAAATCCACAACTGCCCTAAACTAGTACGATAATATAAATAATGTACAGGCTAATTGCCAACTTACGAGTTTCGTTCTATAAGGAAGTTGGAGCTGTAGACAACGATATTTAACATAATTTACAGCTAAAATACGGTTGTCGTGCATTTTTAAATATATAGAACCCCATTCAACATACCATTTATCCATCAGAAACGTAAATTATTCTTGCATTTCTGTTTATATAGATATTCATGGCTCCAACTTCCTTATAGAACGAAACTCGCAAGTGGTCAATTGTAAGGGTTCTGATCACTAGTACCATCAACTCTAACCTTAATCAGAAACGAGGTGAAATAATACATGTCAGAATTGTGCATGCGTTTCCTTGCTCTTAATTTAACACACACACACACACACACACACACACACACACACACACACAAAAATGTAACACCTAGGTCTTGTAATCCGTCTCCAAAACTACCAAGATACACATGTATTCAAAGAGGTGGGTATATACTGAGTGTGTGTGTGTGTGTGTGTATGTGTGTGTAGTGGGTGTAGTGTGTGTTCGTTTATCTATCGATCTCACTGCTTCTCTCTCTCTCTCTCTCTCTCTCTCTTTCTCTCTCTCTCTTTTAATATTGACTTTAAGATCAATCACTCATACAAGGCACATTTAACAAGCTAAATATGTGCAAGTACAGACCAATGACAACATACATCTAAAGAAGCAACTTCTCTCTCTCTCTCTCTCTTTCACGTCTAACATAAAATCTACACAGGTCCTTTCTAATCCTACAAATCTCGGCTATCCTCCCAGATTAAGGGCCCAGACAATATACAGCCTCAGCCATTACAAAGAGGAAGGCCACACACACACACACACACACACACACACACACACACACACACACAGCCCGTAGCCTAGTAGGTAGAGCTCTCGTCTCACACAGGAGGGGTCGGGGGTTCAATCCCCGGCCGGGCGGAGACAAATTGGGCTTGTCTCCTTTCATGTGTTAGCCTCAGTTCACCTAGCTGTAAATAGGTACCTGGAATAAGTGGACGACATTGTGACGTCCCATCTGGGGTTGGCAAAAATGGTAAAAGGCGAGATGGGTATCATATGGTTCACCTAAGCTGATGGCTACCTAAGCCTTCGGGCGAGACGGTACCGTCTATAGTGAAAATGGTACCATACAGATCCACCCTAAGCCTTCGTTTCCGATGTCGCCAATTGGCTAAAATACAGACTACACAAACATCCACAGCCATTCCAACAGTACATAAAACACTTAACATGCATTTCACGCAATACATTCCCAGTTAAGGAGGCACGATAATAATGAGCTTAGCATTGCGTGGATTCCCCTTGATGAACAAGTAACTGAGAGCTAAACAATATGGACCAAAGGGATTTAACTCCTCCTGTACCGGCGACGTATTTTTCATTATATTTTGGCTATATTTAGACGATTTTATTCAGTTTACAAAGGGCCTCTAGCAATTAACGGGCTTCGAGCTATCTCACTTAATCCTTTTTACTACCTCAGATCCTTCTTAAACTGCGCAAATTCGTCTATATATAGCTAGTGTTACGTCCTGGGATATATAAACACTGGGCTCTTTCTATTGGACTAGGTATGCGGCAACAAGCAACAACGGAAAACGCTAGATCCAACCCTTATCTATAAACCCAGGCAACAAACCACCCTAAACCGTCAAGAGTCCTGCCTGGACAACAAGGTATCCTATGACTCGGTTACAGGGTGCACGCACTATAGACTGCTGATAGTCAAGCAAGCTATATAAAAGATCACACAATTAAGTTGACTTAAAGCTTCAAGGAAAAGATAGATGACGGAATTAAATTGCTGAAACAATTTAATAATAAACTAGAAGAAAGTACATTTAACGTTACGTTAATTAATACAACTAATCACCCCTGCGTGAAAGAAGGTGAAAGCAAACAGTCCTCAAAACATCGTACAGGTAGACAAGATGCAGGTTTCTAAACTGCATGCGGCTACTGTAGGATCTGATGCTTAGCAAAGAAAGTACGTTACGGATTTAGAGAACTCTTAACTCATAAGCAGGAATAAATACTAGTGATAGGACCTACAGTGTATAATGGCATAGGTATAATTAAATAAAGGCAGCAACTCGCAACATAACCACATACAGGTGTGCTTCTCACTCTTAGTCAGGCAAGCCTGCTCGGACAGAGTCTCTAAGCCACACCCTGACTCACAATGCTCACAAAAACGGTAAACTGTGGCACAATAACAAGCATACAGAGATAATATACCCCTAGCTGTTAATCTGCCAGGTGGCGGAGGTCTAGCCGGAAGGATATAGGCTTCGGATACCCGGGCTGAGCCACCTGCTCTAGCCTAGGGACGTTCCCAAGTCTGTGCGCCAAATTACTCTAGTTGAAAGGGTGCTCTCTTGAGAGACTCAGATTGCAAGTATCTGACTCTCTCCTGGCGACCCTAAAACAAAAGCAAGACGTGCCAGCGCAGTGCTGAGTGGACTAGGCAAGGGCCCTCACACAACACAACACTAGACACACAGGGACACAGACAAGAAAATGCCCCCAGACTCCCACGGGTATCCTAGTAAAGTCTTGCGGGTCCACAGGACTCGCACCAGCAGACTTTACTTAAAGGATCGCAAAAAGCCTCCCCTCCGGTCTAGCCCCTGCTAACCTGACACAAGAACACACTAGCAAGCATGAAACCACCAAATATGAGACAACAAAAAAGCTTCCTAGGTCTCATTAACAATTACGTCTCTGCATAAGGCCCAAATCCTATCTAGTTATCTGAGAGCTCGTCGTTAATACAATAATAGATATAAGGTCTATCAAGGGGATGGGATAATTAAATAGATTGGTGAAGTAGTGGAAGGAAGGTATACAAAGTAAGAGAGAAAGTTTCTAAGTGGGATTGAGAGGGATAGATATCAAGGGGGTCCGAAGGGTACGACAGTGAGGTGAGCTCTGAGTCTTGAATCTGTCTGGACCCCGCCCTAGGCATGCAGAATACATCCCATGCTTGGCAACACTCAACACAGTTGCCGGGTCAAAATCCTCTACCCCGTGCCTGAGTCGAAACTAAGCCTAACGTTGCAATCAAATGCATATGGCAACGCTTCAGGCTCGTCCCAAGCTGGCAAGCGAAGCAACGTCCCAAGCCGGTCTCTCTCTCCCGCTCGTCTCCTCCCGCCCTCACTAGACTTACATCTTATATATTATAATGAAACAATCAACTATCGAGAATAAAATATACTAAGATGCGTTGGTTAAGAATAAGGGCAGCTTCAAGCTGTGAAACAACATAAGAATATCCCAGACATTAGTTACATTGTCGTAGGATATATACTAAGGAAAAGCCTGCCGGCTGGCTGCCACCAGCCGGTTTCTAAACGGCTGGGCAGCCGACGCGCGCGCATGCCCGCACGTGGCTACTATGCAGAAGCGTCACACCTTCCCCAAGATATAAGACCTTTGACTAAGTTCTTCATATCTAACAGAAAGCTTCTCATAGTACCACACACTGTTGCGACACAAGGCACTATATATAAAAAAAATAAAAACTGTTGCGCTCCACCGAGCAAGTTCAACTAACTTAGCGACAATAAGCGAAAACATTCAACTTAATACTGCTACAACATCTTATACAAAATTCTACACGTTATAAAAAATAATGAGTTTTTATAAGGTTTTTGCTTTTTTAATTTGTTTTTTTTCGGCTGAACTACAGTGACAGCCTATTTTCCTTCACACTCAACCCTCAATCCTGTGGCAGTCTAACCAACATCATCCACCCTTGATAGACAATCCGCTATCACGTTATCAGAACCGGCAATATGGCGTATGTCCAGATTATACTCCTGAAGCATGAGTGACCACCTGGTCAGCCTCATATTCCGGTTATGAAACTGATTCAAGAATTTCAGAGGGTGATGATCGGTATAAACCACTACGACTGGTCCGAAAGCAGGAACATATACATCGAAGTGCCTGAGCGCCAGCACTATCGCCAGGAGTTCTTTTTCAATTACAGAGTAATTCCTTTGTGCACTATTGAATTTTTTACTGTAAAAACTCACTGGATGTTCGATACCTTCATCATCTGTCTGTAACAAGACAGCCCCAGCCCCTACGCCACTGGCATCAGTCACCAGCTGAAAAGGTCTGCTGAAGTCCGGGGCCCTGAGTATGGGGTGGGTACATAATAGGTGTTTCACCAAGGAAAACGCCTCTGCACACTCAGGAGACCACCGGAACTTCTTGTCCTTAGATAATAAGTCAGTTAAAGGTACAAGTACAGTCGAATAGCCTTTGATGAAGCGACGATAATAGCCTATCATACCTAGAAACCGCATGATTTGTTTCTTAGTCGTAGGCTGGGGAAACTGATCGATGGCTTTGATCTTTGTCTGTGGAGGGCACACCTGACCCATCCCCACCTCGAACCCCAGGTACAAAACTGTGGCTTTGACAAAATCGCACTTACCCAGGTTTACCACCAAACCTGCTTCATTCAGTTTATTAAAAAGCAGTCCGATGTGAGCACAGTGACTGTTAAAATCATCGTCGTATATTATGACATCATCTAGGTACACCGTACAGTTGGGAATGTCGGCTACAATGTCGTTCATTAATTTCTGAAACGTTGCAGGGGAATTTTTCAGCCCGTATGGCATAACATGGCAACGATATGTGGCACCGTCCACCACAAACCCACACACCTCTCGCGCTCGCTCAGACAAGGGCACTTGCCAATAACCCTTAACAAGGTCTATCTTAGTGAGGAACTTGGCCTTTCCTATCTTATCCACACTGTCGTCCACGCGAGGGAGAGGGTAGGCATTTGTGGGGGTTAAACCATTCAACCTGTGGAAATCTATACAAAACCGCACCTTGCCATCTGGTTTGGGCTGCAGTGTGACGGGGGAAGTCCACCTTACTGCACCCTCAGAAATCAGCCCACGTTTCAGCATATAATCCAGCTCTTCCCTAAGTGCTGGTAATTTAATAGGGGGAACACGGTATGGCACTGATTTAAAGGGCGGGTGGTCCCCAACATCGACATCGTGCACCGCTTGAGTAGTGAGGCCAGGATGCTCCGCTAAAACAGCTGGGTTTGAATCAAACAAGTGCTGCACAGCTACACACTGTTGCTCAGGCAGGTGCAATATCAACTCGTGAGCCATTTGTCTAGAATTCCCCGCCCACTGATCCGCGGAAACATGACAATCCCAATTATCCTCCCCCGCAGCTTGACTGTCCCTTCCTCCTTCTCCACCACGATTGCTGCAGATCAACACCGGGACAGTGAGAGGCTCGGAGGGGCACCTCACATACTCTTTCATCAGAGATACATGGCAAAGTTGGTTCTTTTTCTTACGATCAGGAGTAGCTACTTAATAGTCGAGATCAGAAACCTTCCTTACAACCCGATACGGACCAGAATACTTGGCAGACAAGGGGTGTCCCACCAGAGGCAGTAGTATCAGTACCTCCTGATCTACTTCAAACTCCCTCAGCTTCACCTTCTGGTCGTATCTGTCCTTCATCTGAGCTTGTGAACTCTTAAGGTTCCGACCTGCTACCTCCAGGCTCTTTAGCATTCTCTCACGGCTTTCAACAACATACTTTAGAAGCGAGCATGGCTTTGTGACTCCCTCCCAGATCTCCTTAACTATGTGGAGGGACCCCTTACCCTGTGTCCAAAAACCAACTCGTTCGGGCTAAATCCCAAGCTCTCCCCAGGTACTTCTCTCGCAGCAAATAAAACGTATGGGAGACCTAGATCCCAGTCCTTCCCATTTTCCATGCAATAACACCGCAACATACTCTTGAGAGTCGAGTGCCACCTTTCCAAAACTCCCTGACTCTCGGGATGGTAGGCAGATGACACCACAGACACTATCCCATGTTGCTGCATGGTCTGCTTAAACAGAGCAGAAGTAAAATTGGATCCCTGATCAGACTGGATCTCCTGAGGGTAGCCATAACGAGAGAAATAGACAAGCAGGTTTTTGACAACAGTCTTAGCCATCCCATTGCGCATGGGGTAAGCATCTGGATACCGTGTTGCTACATCCATTACAGTTAGTAAAAATTTATTGCCGGCACTAGTGGGGGGCAATGGGCCAACCATATCGATAACTACTTTGCTGAAGGGTGGCCCAATGACAGGGATGGGTTGTAACGGGGCTCTCGGGATGACCTGATTGGGTTTCCCAACAACTTGACAAGTGTGACACTGTGACACCCATGACACGACACTCGCCTTTAACCCAGGCCACCAGAAAAGCTTGCTCAGAGCTGCCTCCGTCTTACGTGCCCCCAGGTGCCCTGCCAAAGGCACATCATGAGCTAATCTCAATAAGCTCTCACGGCACACCCTCGGTACTACTAACTGGTCCACTAATCCTGACCCGCCATCCCACTTTTTCTTGGGATCCTGATGTCTCCGATACAAGATCCCCTCGGACAAGAAAAAATCACCAGGCTGCGCATCCCCATCGCTCTCCAGTTCGGTAGCACCATTACCACACACGCCCTGACTTCAGGATCTTCCAGCTGCAAGGAACATATATCAGCAGGTGCGAGATTATCCAAGTTCATCTTAAATAATTTATTTCCACCTCCAATGTCCCGCTGAACCATCCTTTCCTCACGCTGCGCATAACGATGCTGTCGCAGAGTCTCTTCCTGCCCTGCACCTGCACTAGCGGTGACAGGCCCCGGAGCCTCTCCAGACTCTAACATAGGTGCCAATAATGAGTCACCAAGAAACACTGCCGGCTCAAAACTCTCCAATTGACCAACACTTCCCGTTTTCTTGTGACCTTTCCTCCGCGGTTTGATAGACTGAGGTGGTGGCTGCAAGGCTCCGGATGTCTGAGAACGCGTCACAACACACGCCATGGTTTGTACGCTACACTTCTCAACCCACTCCTGTTCCTCCCTACTAACGTCGGCCGCCTTCTCGGCAACGACCAAGGGTGAAACCTTAGAAGCAGGCACCGCAAAGTCGTTGCCGAGGAGGAGGTCGACGCCCCCAACAGGCAAGTTCTCTACAATTCCTACATCCAGCTCCTTCGCCACACCACCCACCTCCAGCTCCATCCGCACCAGCGGGTAGGACTTCGTAGCATTGATCCCCTGAACTACCACCACCCGAGCAGCGTTAATCGGTCTACCAGTAAAGTTCTTTAACAAGGTCTGAGAAGCCCCCGTATCACGCAATAGCTTAACTCCTCGCCTTTCGCCAGCCCACCTCACAAAACCATGCCCTCTATGACCCCCAAAGACGTCGCGGACAGGGTTCGAGCCTTCCGTACTCTTGAACACAGGCTGTATCCCACCCTCTGACGAACTACCCTTGGCAAACTCAGAAGATATAGGCGACACCCCTATGCTACGGGCCAATGACACAACCTTGTTTGGTGGCTTGTTCGGACAAGCATTTACAAAGTGACCCTCCTTGTGACATGCAAAGCACTCTTTACTCTTTGGTATCCCTTGGGAGTGGGAGGTACCATTAGACTTCTTATATGGGGCGGTATTTGGTTTATGTTCAGTTTTATTGTCAGTGCTAGATGGTTTGTGTATTTATGTGTATCAAAATTCTTGGGAGGGGGAGGGGTACGATCCTTTGCACCCGACTCACTCCTAGCTGCTGCTTCGCATCCTCGAATTAATGACAGTCGGCGGTCAGCCATTTCTGCTGCCTCCTGGAGAGTTCTAGGATTTTTTTCCTTTATATTTAATGTTAAGTCCCCGCCTGTGCACTTAAAGAACTGCTCCAAGAGAACCAGCTCACTCAACTCCTCAAAAGTAGCTGCCCTCTCAGAACGCAGCCAATGTCGTAGTGCATCAGACAAGTCCCGGGCGTGTTCTAGGAAGGTACTATCCTTGCCCTTAGTAACACCCCAAAACTTCAAGCGGTAAGGTTCCGGTTGTAACTCATAGGCCCGTAGCACAACCTTCTTTAGCTCATCATAAACTACACAGGACTCTAAAGGTAGTGCATCATACGCTTTTAGCCCCTTTCCTAGGAGTCTTGATGAAACTAATGCTGCCCAATTTTCCTGAGACCACTGGTGTTCCTGACACTTCTTCTCAAATCGCATAAAAAACTCAGCCACACCTAATTCATCGAACACAGGAACTAGTTTAAGCAGGTGCGACAATGATTGGTCCCGATGTCTGTTACCTCCCCCAATATTTCGCCCTGTTACCTCCACTCGAGATCTCTCCAGCTCCCTGTCAGCCCGATACCTAGTAGACTCTGCCTGCAGTTCAGCCTCTCGTATAGCTGTTCTCTCTGCAGCCTCAGCCTGCACACTAGCCTGTCTCTCAGCAGCCTCAACCTGAGCTCTAGCAGCCGGAGCTCTAGCAACCTCAACCTTGGCCATCTCAAACCGAAACAAATCTGGAGTCAACCCTTGAGGAGGGGAAGGTGCATTTAATGTAGAGGGTCCCTGTGATTGAATTCCACGCTGCCATTGACCATCAACTTGGGGGTATGTACTAAATTCTGGCATCCTGACGTTTGATACGGGGGTAGAGTGGAGGGGGGGCTGGGGACCGGGGCCCCCAGTCGCCTCTCCACCCAGGTCTCTCCCTTCTAAACCCAATATCAAAGTCCTCAGCTGATCTTTCCTCATGCCACTTAAACCCTGGTGACCCTGAAGACCTGCCACACACTTTAAGCCATACTTATTCAGCTTCAACACCCTGGCAGCGGTAAGGGGCACCTCTAAAAATCTTCTAGCACCCTCCTCGCTATCGACTAGCCACTCCACAGGTCTTTCTCCCTCCGAGCCCGTATCATGACCTGACCCATCACTGTGTTCTGATGTATTGGACATGTTTGTGTACTGCAGTAATTATCACGGTTATAGAATGTGCCTTATCTCCTATGCAAGTATGTATATACTAATTTTATTTAAAGTCTTTAATGTGTTATATTGGTTGCTCCAAAAAAAAAACTCTATGTCCACTGTATTCCTTTAATCCTAAGGAATCTCAAAACAAATGACCACTATATTCCTCTGTTCAGTAAATCCTATGCAAGATCGCCATTTGTTACGTCCTGGGATATATAAACACTGAGCTCTTTCTATTGGACTAGGTATGCGGCAACAAGCAACAACGGAAAACGGAAAACGCTAGATCCAACCCTTATATATAAACCCAGGCAACAAACCACCCTAAACCGTCAAGAGTCCTGCCTGGACAACAAGGTATCCTATGACTCGGTTACAGGGTGCACGCACTATAGACTGCTGATAGTCAAGCAGGCTATATAAAAGATCACACAATTAAGTTGACTTAAAGCTTCAAGGAAAAGATAGATGATGGAATTAAATTGCAGAAACAATTTAATAACAAACTAGAAGAAAGTACATTTAACGTTACGTTAATTAATACAACTAATCACCCCTGCGTGAAAGCAAACAGTCCTCAAAACATCGTACAGGTAGACAAGATGCAGGTTTCTAAACTGCATGCGGCTACTGTAGGATCTGATGCTTAGCAAAGAAAGTACGTTACGGATTTAGAGAACTCTAAACTCATAAGCAGGAATAAATACTAGTGATAGGACCTACAGTGTATAATGGCATAGGTATAATTAAATAAAGGCAGCAACTCGCAACATAACCACATACAGGTGTGCTTCTCACTCTTAGTCAGGCAAGCCTGCTCGGACAGAGTCTCTAAGCCACACCCTGACTCACAATGCTCACAAAAACGGTAAACTGTGGCACAATAACAAGCATACAGAGATAATAAACCCCTAGCTGTTAATCTGCCAGGTGGCAGAGGTCTAGCCGGAAGGATATAGGCTTCGGATACCCGGGCTGAGCCACCTGCTCTAGCCTAGGGACGTTCCCAAGTCTGTGCGCCAAATTACTCTAGTTGAAAGAGTGCTCTTTTGAGAGACTCAGATCGCAAGTATCTGACTCTCTCCTGGCGACCCTAAAACAAATGCAAGACGTGCCAGCGCAGTGCTGAGTGGACTAGGCAAGGGCCCTCACACAACACAACACTAGACACACAGGGACACAGACAAGAAAATGCCCCCAGACTCCCACGGGTATCCTAGTAAAGTCGTGCGGGTCCACAGGACTCGCACCAGCAGACTTTACTTAAAGGATCGCAAAAAGCCTCCCCTCCGGTCTAGCCCCTGCTAACCTGACACAAGAACACACTAGCAAGCATGAAACCACCAAATATGAGACAACAAAAAAGCTTCCTAGGTCTCATTAACAATTACGTCTCTGCATAATGCCCAAAATCCTATCAAGTTATCTGAGAGCTCGTCGTTAATACAATAATAGATATAAGGTCTATCAAGGGGATGGGATAATTAAATAGATTGGTGAAGTAGTGGAAGGAAGGTATACAAAGTAAGAGAGAAAGTTTCTAAGTGGGGTTGAGAGGGATAGATATCAAGGGGGTCCGAAGGGTACGACAGTGAGGTGAGCTCTGAGTCTTGAATCTGTCTGGACCCCGCCCTAGGCATGCAGAATACATCCCATGCTTGGCAACACTCAACACAGTTGCCGGGTCAAAATCGTCTACCCCGTGCGTGAGTCGAAACTAAGCCTAACGTTGCTATCAAATGCATATGGCAACATCAGGCTTGTCCCAAGCTAGACTCCGTGCGAAGCAACGTCTCCCAGCCGGTCTCTCTCTCCCGCTCGTCTCCTCCCACTCTCACTAGACTTACATCTTATATATTATAATGAAACAATCAACTATCGAGAATAAAATATACTAAGATGCGTTGGTTAATAATAAGGGCAGCTACAAGCTGTGAAACAACATAAGAATATCCCAGACATTAGTTACGTTGTCGTAGGATATATACTAAGGAAAAGCCTGCTGGCCGGCTGTTGCCAGCCGGTTTCTAAACGGCTGGGCAGCCGACGCACGCCCACACGTGGCTACTATGCAGAAACGTCACACCCTTCTTTTGTTATAGTTATCATGCCGTTTTCTGTTATAGTCCTGATCAATTTTCTGTGTTCAGTGCCTCCTCTTATCTCTGTGTCTTTTCTATCTGTTCAATCAGTGATATCTCTATCTCTCTCTCTCTCTCTCTTGTTTCTTAAGTTCCCATCTCCTCCCAACTTTGGAACTATGTCTTTCAGTTTCTCTCCCACCATCATTCTCTCTCTCCCTCCCTACCACCAAAACTCAACACACAACTCTCTCTCTCTCACTCACTCACTCTCTCTCTCTCTCTGTCACTCACTCACTCTCACTCTCTCGTGTTTCTTAAGTTCCCATCTCCTCCCAACTTTGGAACTATGTCTTTCAGTTTCTCTCCCACCATCATTCTCTCTCTCCCTCCCTACCACTAAAACTCCACACACATACTCTCTCTGTCAAGCGTCAATATTTTAACCATCAGACAGTTCAAATGTATAACCACCTCCTAAAACAACAGTAAATCACTCATGGGTGAAGGTTGGTCCTATCCAGAGTGAGGTTTGGCACACTCTACCCAACCTTAGCCGTTTCTGTCTGTCTCTTTTACTGTACTACTTTTCTTTCTGGGTGCTGGCGAGATCGCCCGATTGGGTGGCACTGCAAGGGGGGCTGGGGACGGTGGGGGTATTAGCCCGGGGGTGCAAACCCGTGGGCTGATGCAGGATCCTGGGCTGATGATCCCCTCCTCTCTCAGAGACAGATAACCAAAGTGTCCGGAGCGGCTTCGGTCTACCGGACTGGGGACTGCTCGGCCAGACAGCCAGGGAAACTACTACAACAACAACAACAACAGTACCGTACTTATCAAACCACATATCTCCTTTACACACACACACACACACACACACACACACACACTCTCTCTCTCTCTCTCAGTACCAGTGGGCCAGCAGCTGGGCAGTATATCCCGAACACGTCATCGTAAACTGCTACCAACACACTTACCACCCAGGACAGTGAGAGAGAGAGTATGTGTGAGAATTTGTGTGAGAGATGGAGTATGTGTGAGAGAGAGATAGTGTGTGTGAGAGAAAAAGAGAGAAAGAGAGTGAGAGTAAAAATGAGTCAGTGAGAGTGAGTCAGTGAGAGTTCAGTCAGTGAGAGAGACCGAGAGCCAGTGAGAGCCAGCGAGAGTGAGTCAGTCAGAGTGAGAGAGAGTCAGTCAGTGAGAGTAAGTCAGTGAGAGTGAGAGCCAGCGAGTGAGTCAGTGAGTCAGTCAGAGTGAGAGTCAGCGAGAGTGAGAGTCAGTCAGTGAGAGTGAGTCAGTCAGAGTGAGTCGGTGAGAGCCAGTGAGTGTGAGTCAGTGAGAGTGATAGTCAGTGAGTGTGAGAGAGCCAGTGAGAATGAGAGCCATTGAGTGAATCAGTGAGAGAGTGAGAGCCAGTGAGTGTGAGTCAGTGAGAGAAATAAATATAGCGTGTAGCAGCCGAAAAAAGGCCAGCGTCCGAGATTGGCAACCAGTATAGACAGGTTGGAGGGAGAGAGAGAGAGAGAAAAAACAAAAAGGGCCTGATATATGAGAAAATCTTACGAAGTCAAGGGTGGGTCTCGCTCTCTCTCTCTCTCTCTCTCTATATATATATATATATATATATATTCTGACATACGGAGCCCTGTATGTTAATTTAAGAGTTAGAATTAGAGTTCAAGGAGCCAAACTACCCAAGTGGTGAAGCAGACTAGCGAGCGAACGAGCGAGTGGGCAAACCATCTCGCCCCATACCAGCTCGCCCCATACCTCGATGACCGATGCTATGACGTATGATCGACGCCAGGAGCTGTGAGTGGACGACACACCTGTTATGTGATTCGAGGAGCTATGATTGGAGCGCGCACCATCACTCGCCTCCTGATTCGTTCCTACACCATCATTGTTTGGTATATAAGACCCGAGTTGTGGGCATTCAAATCAGTCTCATTTGGAGTTGGGGAAGGTGAACTTGCAGCTGGAGGAAGACGGGGTGAAGTATTATAATGGGATTGTGACTGTCAGTCAGATTATATAAATGTGTGTTAAGTGTGTTCGGTGTAAACACTTATGTTATGTTGGTTAGTGAGATATGTGATTGGGAATTAACGTGATGTGTTTAATGTGTGTAATGTGTTTAACTATTTAATTGGGAATTAACGTGAACACTACTATTATGTGTTTAACGATTTAATTGGGAATTAACGTGAACGCTACTATTATGTGTTTAACTATTTAATTGGGAATTAACGTGAACACTACTATTATGTGTTTAACGATTTAATTGGGAATTAACGTGAACGCTACTATTATGTGTTTAACTATTTGATTGTGAATTAACGTTAACGCTACTATTTATGTACTTAACTATTTGATTGGGAATTAACGTTAACGCTATTATTATGTACTTAACTATTTTAGTTGACTAACTTGTGGACTAAAGCAACTCTTTAAGTAATTGGGTTATGATGAAAGTAATACTATTGTTTTATATTAATACTTACGAGTTCTTTCATTTTCTTTGAATTAAGCTTACATTGCTTAATGGTGCTTAGTACGGTGATGCTATTGTCTCGTATTAGTAATATCGCCTTAGACTAACATGGCTGTGTTAATATTACTTATAGTGATTTCCTAAGCTGAAGAAAATTCTTTTGCTTCAAAATATTATATTTTGCTTTTCATATTATTTGAGTGAGACCTGAATCGAATCTATGAAACGATCCTGTAACTTTATTTACTCATAATCAAACCTCAATGTTACGTGGTTAAGAAATAAATTTAACTAATTATTAAATATATATCTAACTTTTTATGTGACTTTGATATTACTCCTGATGATAATAATAATATAATACTATTAACGTAAGACAAGAACCAAGAATAATTACATTAAATATAAATAAAAGGACATAAGAAAATATCTATTCATTTCAAAAAGGGTAAGAGACAGAAATATTCTTACTTTAATATTTATCTTTCAAGACTTTTTATAAAATTAATAGTCCTTCTTTAGCTATAGCTTATTCGGTTCATAACCATAGCCTACTAAGCTTCGGTTAAATAATTCTTTATAAATACTACATGACTTTAATTAGTTTCAGTATTTTTCATAAGTAAAGAGTATCAGTCAATAAAGGATACCAAGTCCTAAGATCCAAAAGGAAAGGAAGCAACAACAGGAAATTATTTTATTAGATTTTACTTTTGTTTTGCCTTCAGCTGACTGATACCTTAATATATATCTCTGTGCTATCTAGATTCATCAAGTTAACCACTTGAGGATCAAGATACGTAACAATATATATATATATATATATACCGGCATATGGTAATAATAATAATAATCCGTGTGTGTGTGTGTGTGTGTACTTACTCTAGTTGTACTTACTCTAGTTGTATTGCGGGAGTGAGCATGCTCGTTATTTCCCGCCTCCTATATGTGTAGGTGTTATATGTATCGTTGGAATGGCTGTGGATGTGTGTGTAGTCTGTATTTTTAGCCAATTGGCGACATCGGAAACGAAGGCTTAGGGTGGATCTGTATGGTACCATTCTCACTATAGACGGTACCGTCTCGCCCGAAGGCTTAGGTAGCCATCAGCTTAGGTGAACCATATGATACCCATCTCGCCTTGTACCATTTTTGCCAACCCCAGAGGGGACGTCACAACGTCGTCCACTTATTCCAGGTACCTATTTACAGCTAGGTGAACTGAGGCTAACACATGAAAGGAGACAAGCCCAATTTGTCTCCGCCCGGCCGGGGATTGAACCCCCGACCCCTCGTGTGTGAGACGAGAGCTCTACCTACTAGGCTACGGGCTGTGTGTGTGTGTGTGTGTGTGTGATCGCGTAATATAATTATGCTTTCCTAACTTTTTCACTACATTAATATTTTCAGCCTATTAAATATTACCCTTTACTTTCACAACTTTGTGCAGTTTATTTATTCGTCTCTCTCCCTCTCTCCAAGTTCCAAACTTTCTGAGTCTTACCTCCCTCCCTCTTGAATATTACACACAGAAACTCACACACACACACACACACACACACACACACACACACACACACACACACACACACACATGGCCACCCCCAACGGACCCCCCCCCCACACACACACACACATACACAGTTTATAACACGTCATCTTCCATCAAATCCCAGTGAAGCATAAACCTGATGACCAATGTACCAAATGGTTGTTGTTGTGCTAGTGGTTATGGTGGTGGTGGTGGTGGTGGTTATGGTGGTGGTGGTGGTGGTGGATGTAGTGGTGATGGAGGTGGTTTGTTTGTTGTTGGTGCGATAGTTATGGTGGTGGTAGATGTTACTTAGGTAGATGTGGTAGCTGTGGTTGTAGTGGTGGTTGCGGCTTTAGTTATTGTGGTAGTTGTGGTGCTAGTTATGATGGTTGTTGTGATGGTTATAATGGTGAGAGTCGTGGTAATTGTTGTTGTGGTGGTTGTAATGGTGATAGTTGTGGTAGCAGTTGTGGTGGTGGTGGTTTAGTATTTTATGTTGTGGTAGTAGTGGTTGTTATGGTGGTAGTTGTGGTAGCAGTTGTGGTGGTGGTGGTTTAATATTTTATGTTGTGGTAGTAGTGGTTGTTATAGTGGTTGTTGTGGTAGTGTTCCTCTCTTGGGTTTTATCATATACAGTATATTACTCACTACCACCACCAGAATAATATTCACAAAAATACTAAATATACTAAATATAATGATAGACACTGTTAGAGTTTTCATTGGTTTGTTTAATGTTACCAAGGATAACAAATAAATACAAAAATAAAATACCTAAAATACCAAAAATACCCCCCGCCCCCCCCCCAAAAAAAATACAACACCAAAAATAAAATCATAAACAAAGGTATTTTTTAAGTATGCAACCAGAGACAAAGAAAACAAAAAATCCCAAAATCTCCAACTCAAACACTGTATAAAGACCACAAACCATGGAGGCCAAATTGCTAAACAAGAAGCAAGGAGAACGTTGGAAAAATATGGAATATATAAAAAAAAAAAAAAAATAAATAAAAATCCCCGGACAACCTAAATGAAGCCTGTAATTAACTGGATCTGTGGAAGGTAAACAACGGGAGTTATACTGCCTGGCGACCCTTGGCACTTCACGGAGGATAATTCTTTTCCCTAGCTAGTTGGGCATTTAATAATAATAAACATATATTTAGACCTCTTATGATGTAGAATGATATAGAAAGAAAACATATAATACAAGAATATTAAAGCTGTGACTAATAATCATAAGTATTTTTTTTTAATTTAATATAATCTATCCTACCATAACCTAACTAAACAAACCCTATCCTAGCTTAAGGGGGAGTTAGTCGCTTTTTTGGACCCCCTTCTCCCTTATGTTTAGCATATTAGTTTTGAGATTTTAAGACGTTCTTTTCCTCAGTTTGGCGATTTTGAGACCTTTCGCCCCATTTATTTGTCAATATTAAGACCTTTCGCGCCATTTAGGTGTCGATTTTTTCCTAGTGAGCGATGGCGAGCCTGTAATTTCAGAAGGAACCGGCCTTCGGTCGGAACATTTTTCTATAGCAAAATGTACAAAGTATTATCTTGAAAGGGATTCTAGGGGATGTTTTTTTAAGTTTGATGGAGGTCTACCGAGGAAACTAAAAAATATACTAATATATAAATATACATATACCAAAAAACAAGCACTAGCCCCATTAAGCTTATCCAACCAAACCGAACACAAGTACTAGAACTCACATCTCAGACCATCTCTCTCCTTCCTATACACAGAAATATTCAACACTGATACAAAACAACCCTTGAATCGAACTCTCCAAAAGAAGGAACACTTTCATATATTGTGTTATGTATATACTTATATTTCGTTTTCGTTCAACAATTTCTTTTTTTTCGTTCACATCTTTCACATGGAAAACGTAAGGTGCGTGTTTGTGTTGGGGTCAATAATAAGGTTCAAAGCGGAGTATCTACTGTATATCAACAATTGTGAGCATTAATAGTTACGCACTCTGATGAAGCAATATCAAACACAAACGAAACACTACATTGCTTCAGTATATTCCAGATGCTTCAGACCTTGTCTCTACAGGTTCGAACAGTGCCATGGGTGTAACCTTGTGATATATTCATTATATACAGGCCAAAAATCTTGACAACTAACCTCTATCACTAAAAAAACGACTAGAACATTGAAGCTAATGTTTCTACCATTTGGGGAGTCAGCCGGAGAATAACTGTGGAAATGTACAGCCCATTTGCTCTAGCCCTTTTTGATACGGTTAAACCAACTCCTATAGATCATATCATTATTATTAACTACCATAATAAGTAATTAAACACATTGGCATACATATGATTCAAAATACAAAATAGTTTGGCGAGGCATAAACCTAAAATGGGCTTAGTTCTCCAGTGAATAAATTTTAAAGGGCTTAGCTGGGTTTGCCACACGGTGCAAATTAATGTATTATAATTAATAATACTTCATAATTATACTGTATATACAAGGCTGCGGAAAAAATAGGTAAAATAATAATGTGCTGAAATATTTAAGATTATCCTGCAGCCTGAACCAGTGTGTGTGTGTGTGTGTGTGTGTATTAGTGCGCGTGTGTGTAGTTTTGTGTGTTTATGTGTGTGTGTGTGTGTGTGTGTATATATATACAGTGTATACTGTATATAATTGTGTGTGTGGGGGGGGGGGAGGGGGTATTTCTCAGTAAAACAAGATATATTCAGTTCACAGACCACACACTTGTTGCAGGAGACATATTTACCACTTGTTTCATTTTTTTGCCCCCGACATCGCTCAGTCTTTATACGAGGTCCTTTTCTGTATGTTCTAATTATAGCTCATCACCGTCAGTCTGTCAGTCTCTCTCTCTCCCTCTTCCATTCCTTATATCTCCCTTATTCTCTGGTCTCCCCTTTCCTAATGACTCTCTCTGCCCTCCTCCCTTCCTTCCTTCCTTCATTAACACACTCCCACTCACTCTCTCTCTTTTACACTCTCTCAAGCTTTCTCTCTCTTCCATTCCTTATATCTCCCTTGTTCTCTAGTGTCCCCTTTCCTAATGAGTCTCTCTGCCCTCCCTCCTTCCTTCCTTCATTACCACACTCCCACACTCTCTCTCTCTCACACACACACTTTCTCTATCTCTTTTACACTCCTCAAGCTTTCTCTCTCTCTCTCTCTCTCTCATCACACACACACTTTCACTCACTCTCAAATCTCTCTTTTACACTTGAGCTCTCTCTCTCTCTCTCTCTCTCACACACACTTGATACCTCTATTGTTAGAGATACCTCATTACTCTAATAATGGCTTCTATAATCCAACCTTTCACCATTTCAATGGGGTTGTTATTGTACACTCGACCAACAAACAGTCTTTACACTGACGCTCTAAACATTCTGGAAGTGGGTCGAAATCTTGTGATAATACCTCACAGACGTATGGTTCACCCGATGCATTCCGTTCACACTAGATTATTTATAGCTCACCAGTGTAAAGATTGTTTTTCCCTCGAGTATATACCTACTTAATGTATGTTTACATCGTTGCCATCATTGGCAGGTAGTACTTATTAACTTTCGCATAAACTATTTTGTTATTAATTATCTTATACTGTCACTGCTACAATAACCATTTTTTCCTTACCCCCCCCCCTTTTCTCTCTCTCTCTCTCTCGCTCTCTCTCTCTCTCTCTCTCTCTCTCTCTCTCTCTCTCTCTCTGTTTCCTTGAGTATGTGTATTTCCGATTCTTTGTAGGTTTGTCTGTCTACGTGTCTCTCTCTCTCTCTGTGTGTGTGTTTCCTTGAGTATGTGTATTTCCGATTCTTTGTAGGTTTGTCTGTCTACGTGTCTGTCTGTCTCTCTCTCTCTCTCTCTGTGTTTCCTTGAGTATGTGTATTTCCGATTCTTTGTAGGTTTGTCTGTCTCTCTTTCTGTTCTACTCTGTCTTTACCGTCCCCATACCTCTCTCTCTCTCTCTCTGTTTCCTTGAGTATGTGTATTTCCGATTCTTTGTAGGTTTGTCTGTCTCTCGTTCTGTTCTAGTCTGTCTTTACCGTCCCCATACCTCTCTCTCTCTCTCTCCCTTCGTTTGTATTTCCTTGATAATTTGTTTTCTGAATTTGTGTAGCTATGTGTGTCTGTGTTTGTGTGTCTGTGTTTGTGTGTCTGTCTATACTGTCCCCCTACTCTCTCTCTCTCTCTCTCCATCATTAACCCCCCACTTCCCCCCCATCCCTCTTACTATGCAAATCACCCATTATACACAGTGGCTATTCTTACCGGGCCACAACAGAGAGAGAGAGAGAGACAGAGAGAGACCGACAGAGAGAGAGAGAGAGATAAATAGTTCTTTGTCAATGTTAAAACCTTTCGTGAAACTTAGATGGCTATTTTTGTACCTGGCGAGTAATAGTGATCCTGTAATTTAGAGGAAAAATTGTTCCACCGAAAAATGTGCAAAGTTATCTCGAAGAGGGTGGGAGGGGGGGGGGGGGTCTTGGGAGCGGTTTTTTAGGTTTGATAGAGGTATATGGAACAAACTAACCCCCCCCCCTCTCTCTCTCTCTCTCTCTCTTAGAGTATCATCCTAATTAACATCTAAAACCATCATAATCATCACTATCACTACGATCACTATTATAATTATTATATATCCCCACCATAACTCCCATCATCACTACCACTATCATCATCACCATCACCACTATCACTATTATCATTATCCTTAACATAACTTCCATAATCACTACCACTATCATCATCACCATCATCACTATCACTATTATCATTATCCTTAACATAACTTCCATAATCACTACCGCTATCATCATCACCATCACCACTATCACTATTATCATTATCCTTAACATAACTTCCATAATCACTACCACTATCATCATCACCATCACCACTATCACTATTATCATTATATTATATCCCTATCATAACTTCCATAATCACTACCACTATCATCATCACCATCACCACTATCACTATTATCATTATCCTTAACATAACTTCCATAATCACTACCACTATCATCATCACCATCACCACTATCACTATTATCATTATATTATATCCCTATCATAACTTCCACCACCACCACCATTATCACCACCACCATTATCATTATCACCACCACCACCATCACCATTAACACCACCATCACCACCACCATTAAGGGGGGTGACCTGCTTTTTGTTATTTCTGTCTTTTTCTCTCTTTCTCTGGCTTGTATCCATTCGGCCCCATTCAGCCAACTATTTTAAGACGTTTATCCCCATCTAGGTGTCGATTTCTTCCTGGCGAGCGATAGCGAGCCAGCATTATATGAAGAAATCCGGCTTCGCCGGAGACATTTTTCTATTCAAAAATTTAAAAATTTAGCCTGCTGTCAAACAAAAATAAAAAATATGCTGGCTCGCTACCGCTCACCAGTAAACAATTGACACCTGGATGGGGATAAACGTCTTAAAACAGTAGGCTGAATGGGGCCAAATGGGTACAAGGCAGAGAAAGATAGTAAAGGACAGAACAAAAACAGGTCACCCCCCTTAACATCACCACCACCTTCCCTCTCTCCCTACTCAATTCCCATTCCAAAAAATTATAATCATCACTGCAGTTTCCAGCCAATTCCCGAGATTCCTGACATTCCCAGAAAATTCCCGGTGGGGGTTGCGTCAAAGTTGGGGGGGGGGGACTTTGGAAATATTGGTAGTAATTAATAAAGCTTATGTGAGTATATTATGCTGGATAATTATGTATATTTCCTTCCGTTATATAGATATATAGATAGAGAGATTAACAGATAGATATAGATAAATAGATAGATAGATTAACAGATAGATAGATATACAGTAGAAGGACAGATTAACAGATAGATAGATAAATAGATAGATAGATAGATATATTTATAATGAGAAGATATCTACAATATTGGAATTAATAAATATAGTATAGTTGTACAAGGCATTAGGGACATTTTCTCTGTCTCTCTGTCTGTCTGTCTATCTCTCTCTCTCTTTCTCTTTCTCTCTCTCTCTCTATCTCTCTCTCTCTCCTCGGTCTGCCATAAGCTATTTTCCTCTCTTTGGAAATATCAATAAAACACCTTGGGGTTGAGTTTGAGATGCATGCAAAATATGGTTGTAAGAGAGAGAGAGAGAGAGAGAGAGAACATGGGTACAGCAGTGTTATGTGTCATTACAGATGATATACAGTGTGTAATGGACTTTTAACTCCAACCCATTCATTAGGACCACTCTGAAGTACTAAGTCAGGACACTGAATACATTGGTAGCAGATGGGCACAGTAGGAAGAGAGTGAGTAGAGAGTAGTAGTAGTAGTAGTAGTAGTAGTACAAGAAACGGGTGCTTTAATTGGCTGACAACACTACCAATCAAGGCAAAAGGCTTCAATCTCAACAAACAAGAATTTAATTATGCTATTGCACTGAGGTATGATTGGCTGATTGAAGGACTGCCCGATCGATGCGTTTGTGGAAACAACAACGATGCAGACCACTCCATGATATGTAAGAAGGGAGGATTCATCAGCATCAGGCACGGTGAAGTAAGAGATGTAACGGCGAACATGCTCAGGGAGGTGTGTCGAGATGTGGTGCGCGAACCATCACTCATTCCCTTGGAGGGAGAGATCTTGCAGCACAGGACGGCCAACACATCCAATGAAGCACGAGTGGATGTTAGTGCAAGAGGTTTTTGGAAAAATGCACAGCGAGCGTTCTTTGACATAAGAGTATTTGACTCAATGGCCCATAGCTACAGTGAGATGCCTCTGGATGCTGCACACAAGAGGAACGAACAAGAGAAGGTCAGGGCCTATGGAGAAAGGATCTTAAATATCGAACAAGGCAGCTTTACCCCACTAGTCTTCACCACATCTGGAGGGATGGGACCCAGGGCCCAGTGCTTCTATTCAAAGCTTGCAGAGATCATCGCAGAGAAGAAGCAACAGCCCAGGAGCCACGTCGTAGCCTGGATGAGGTGCCGTCTATCTTTCTCATTGCTCAGATCAGCACTACTATGCCTGCGGGGAACAAGAAGGTCTGCACCACAACCAGTGACGGTGGCAGAAGTGGACTACGAGGCAGCAGTGGCAGAGGGTCGCATAGGGAGGCGACTGGATTGAAGTTGCATGGTGTAGAATAGTAATATCTGATGCTTGTAAAATAAAATGTATGGACAATATAAAAAAAAAAAAAAAAATAGTAGTAGTAGTAGTAGTAGTATAGTAGGTTAGTAGGAGTAGAATAATATCTGATGTTTGTAAAATATAACTAATGTACAAATATTAAATAAACTACTACCACTACTATGATGTTGTCGTTTTGACAACATCATAGTAGTGGTAGTAGTAGTATTTGTTATTTTTGCTTTTGTAAGGCAGGGTTACTGAATACATTGGTGGCAGTTGGTTAGAGTAGGGAGAGAGTGAGTAGATTGTAGTAGTAGTAGATAGTAGTAGTAGTAGTAGATAGTAGTAGTAGTGGTAGTGGTCGTAGAAAAAAAGTGTAGTAGAAAAAAGAAAAAAAAAGTGGTCGTAGTAGTGGTAGTGGTAGTATTGGTATTAGTAGTAGTAGTAAGGCAGGGGTACTGAATACATTGGTGGCAGATGGTTACAGTAGGGAGAGAGTTAGTGAGTACTGTAGAGAGTGGGAGTGTTTGCAGTAGTAGTAGTGGTGTGTGTGCGTGCGCGCGCAGTGATTTTATACAGGAATGGGAAGATTGCATGAAGTTTCGGCCAATGGTTTGAAGTTGTGATGTTTGTCCGTGGTGGTGTGAGGGATCTGCTGTAATGGTGCGTGGAGGGATGATAGGGTCAGCCACACACGCACATAGATACACACGCTATCAACTACTCTCTACCACACACATACAGATATATACACACACACACACACACACATCCATACTGACTAAAAATGGTACGCGTCAACATGAACACACACACATACACACACACAGATAAACCCATGTAGATTAAAATGACACACGTACAATTGCTCATCTCTCACTCTCTCTCTCTCTCTCTCTCTGACATACACACACATGCAATTCAATACAATTTATATATACTGGTATATTACCTCGTTCACCACAACTACCACCATTAACCATAACAGCCAATAACCTTCCCTCCCGTAACTACCATAACGGCCACACTAATAAACGACCACTATCATAACGGCCACACCAATAGACTACCACTACCATAACGGACACGTACCCAAACGGCCACACTAATAAACGGCCACACTAATAAACGGCTACAGTAATAGACTACCACTACCATAACGGCTACGTACCCAAACGGCCACACTAATAAACGGCTACAGTAATAGACTACCAATACCATAACGGCTACGTACCCAAACGGCCACACTAATAAACGGCTACAGTAATAGACTACAACTACCATAACGGCCACACTAATAAACAGCCACAGTCCCAAATAGCTAGTTCCCTAACCTAACCTAACCTTTGGAACACTAAGGGTATGACAAAGGTAACTAAAGTGCCCATAGTTCCTACCCTATATACTGTAGGTTACATATATATTGGTATAATGGTAGTGATAAACCCAAGTAGAGAAGACACACACACACACACAGACACACCCATCCCACCCACACACACACACACACACCCATCCCTCTATTGTCAAACAAGCCATTAGCGTTGTACCGACCGTACTGAACAAACAATAGATCATCAGAACAACAACATACGTAGGTGATTAAAGGTTATGTGTGTGTGTGTGTGTGTATTGGTGTGTGTGTGTGTGTATTGGTGAGTGTGTGTGTGTATATTGGTGTGTGTGTGTATTTACCTATTTGTATTTACCTATTTGTTGTATACAGGAGTTGAGCTTTTTAGGCTCGTATTGTCCCGCTTCCTGAGTTACAATTATCCAACTTTGCCTTAAAAATATGAATGTTTTTTGCACACACCACTTCCTCTTCCAACTGATTCCATTTACTTATACTTCTGTAAGGGAAACTATACTTTCTCACATCTCCTTTACATCTTCCTTTCATTAGCTTATATCTATGCCCCCTAGTTCTACCATTATCTTTCACAATATAACCCTTCTTGTCCACCTTTTCGAGTCCTCTCACACATTTGTACATCATAATCATATCGCCTCTCTCCCTCCTATCCATTAGAGATGGTAAATATAATTTCTTTAATCTCTCCTCATATGGTAATTCTCTCAGTTCTGGTATCATCCTAGTTGCAGCTCTCTGAACCTTCTCCAGCTTCTTTATATGCTTCTTTAGATGTGGTGCCCACACCACTGCCGCATACTCCAGTCTTGGTCTCACCAATGTTTTTATTATTTTCTCCAGCATCTCCTCGTTTATATAGTTAAAGGCTATTTTTATTCTGTTTAGCAGTCCATATGTTTCTCCCACTATCTTATTAATATGATTCTCAGGTGAAAGATCACTCCTAACAGTTATCCCTAAGTCCTTTTCTTTCTCTGATGGGTTAATAGTGTTTTTTCCTAACTTATATTCCATATGAGGCCTTCTTTTACTTACTCCCATTTCCACTACATGACATTTATTTGTGTTGAATTCCATTTTCCACTTCTTGCTCCATTGATCTATCCTATCCAAATCCCTCTGTAATTCCCTACCACTGTTTTCATCTTCTATACGCTTCATGATCTTGGCATCATCTGCAAACATATTCATATATGCATTTATATCCTTTGGCATGTCGTTAATGTATATTAGAAACATTATGGGAGCCAGCACCACTCCCTGCGGAACTCCACTTGTGACATCTTTCCACGTAGAAAATTTATCTCTGATAGTAGTCCTCATCTGTCTCCCTGAAAGATAGTCCTCCATCCAATTTAACAAACTACCCTGAATCCCTCCATACTCTTTTAATTTCCACTTCAGCCTGCTATGCGATACTCTGTCAAAAGCTTTCTTCATGTCAATATATACGCAGTCCACCCATCCATCTCTCTCTTGTAATATGTCAACCACTCTGTCATAAAAACTGAGTAGATTTGTAACACATGAGGTACCCTCCCTGAATCCAAATTGCCTGTTAGATAGTAGATTATTCTTTTCCAAGTAAATCATCCAACTTTTCTTAATTATTTTCTCACAGATTTTGCACACTATACTTGTAAGTGACACAGGTCGATAATTTAATGGATGTTCCCTGTTCCCACCTTTATAAATCGGTACAATGTTGGCTCTCTTCCAGTCCATTGGTAATTTTCCCACTTCCAGAGAGTATTTCATTATCTCATATAAGGGTTTCACTAGTTCGTCAGCACATTCTTTCGAAATCCATCCCCTACATTGTCAGGTCCCACTGCTTTTTTCACATCTAGTCATTTCATTATTTCTACTAGCTCCTCTGGGAGAAAATTAATCTCTCACAGCTTATCACCAATTTCACCTACCGGTACTTCTTCAAAGTTATCATCTTTAGTATATACTGAGTGTAGTGTATTGTTCATTATTTCACACATATTCTGGTCGTCATCATAAGTGGTCCCTTCAACCTTCAACCTCACTATTCTATCCCTTACCTTCATTTTACTATTTATAAGCCTATAGAACAGCTTAGGATCACACATATTTTCACAATGTTCTTCTCATATTCTCTGGCTTCTTGTCTCCTGATTGTAGCATATACATTTCTTAATCTCTTGTATCTGTTCCAAGTTTCTCTATTACACCTTTTTCTAGCTGCCTTCCACGCTTGGTCTCTCTTTTCCTTGGCTTTCCTACATTTTTCATTAAACCAATCCTTTTCCTTCGCTGACCTATTACCTTGTTTAGGGACATATTTATTAACTCCTTCTTCATATATTGTTTTAAATACTCCATACTTCTCGTCTACACTATTTCTCTGATGTATTTCACTCCAGTCAGCATCTCTAAAGTATTGTCTCAGTGATTGGTAGTCTCCTTTTGCATAGTCAAACCTAGTTTCCTTGTGCTCCTCCCTGTCCTCCATATTGGAATAACCCAATAGGATTTCTATGTCCATTACAACGTGATCGCTCTTGCCTAAAGGTGGTAAGTATTTTATATCAGAAATTACATCTGGGTCTCTAGTAAACATTAGGTCCAATCTGGATGCTTCATCATTTCCTCTTCTTGTATTTTCCTTTATATTTTGCACCACTAAATTTTCTGTTACCATATCCAGTAGCCTATACCCCCACGCCACGTGTGTGTATTGGTGTGTGTTTGTGTGTGTGTGTATTGGTGTGTGGGTGTGTGTATTGGTGTGTGTGTGTGTGTGTATTGGTGTATGTGTGTGTGTGTGTATTGGTGTATGTGTGTGTGTTGGTGTGTGTGTGTGTGTGTGTATTGGTGTGCGTGTGTGTATTGGTGTGTGTTTTAATTTTGTTTAGTTATTTACGATAGAGAGAGAGAGAGAGTGTGTGTGTGTGTGTGTGTGTGTGTGAGACGGGGGGGGGGGGGTCATTCGATAATAAATAACCTGGTAAATTAAGTTTACAAATTTGTTAATGTAACTTGGAGTGCCTACCTCACTTTTATTTAATATGCAGGCTCGTGTTTTTTTTCTTTTCTCTCTCTCTCTCTCTCTCTCTCTCTCTCTCTCTCTCTCTCTCTCTCTCTCTCTCTCTCTCTCTCTAATATTCAGGCTCGTTGTTTCTCTCTCTCTCTCTCTTTCTCTCTCTCCTATATATGTATGCAATGAATCAATCACACACACATACGTAACATATGTTTGCTTGTGTATGTCGTATATCTTCGTAAGTACAAACAGTGTCTTGGTTTGAGATAGTTTGTACATAATGATAATATAATATGTATGTGTGTGTATGTATGTGTATATATGTGTAAGGTGAGGTGGTATACAAGGCACCAGGTTAATTAAGTCACTCATAACAACCTCCCTCTCTCTCTCCCTCCTTCCTTCCTTCCTCACTTGATTGCTTCCTTCCTTCATACTCATTACCTTAACACACACACACACACACAGTCTTTCTCTCTCTCTCTCATACTTCAACCTCGCTTCCTCCCTACTTCCTTGCTTGATTGCTTCCTTCCTCCTCCTCCTCAGCTCCTTCAGGCTCTCTCTCTCTCTCTCTCTCTCTCTCTCTCTCTCTCTCTCTCTCTCTCTCTCTCTCTCTCTCTCTCTCTCTCTCTCTCTCTCTCTCTCTCTTTATACTACCTCTATCTTTCTCCTCTCTTCTCTTCTCTTCTCTCTCTCTCTCTCTCTCATCATATATTAATTTCTCCCCTTCTCACAGCCATTCCTCCCCTTCTCTCTCCTCCATTAGTTCATACGAGAGTAATTCGCTTTTCTCATTCCTTTGATATCACTTCTCATACATCCTACTATAACTCACTTTCTCTCCCCCCTATCTCTCTCTCTCTCTCTCTCTCTCTCTCTCTCTCTCTCTCTCTCTCTCTCTCTCTCTCTCTCTCTCTCTCTCAAAATAACAAAATAAATACCTAAGACAAATATAAATACATGAATAAAACACTAAAATAAAAGTAAAATGAAGTGGCAGAGATTTATAAGATGGTCATTATCAAATTAAAAAATATATTATATATCGCAACCAGCCTTTACTATACACATCCCAGTCTCTCTTGCTCTCTCTATCTTTCACACACACACACACACACACACACACACACACACACACACACACCAATCCGAACCACTTATGTTGAAATGCAGACTCAAATTGAATTAATAAACTTGTCAAAAACTCCAATACTGTTAGACCCGTTGGAGAGAGAGAGAGAGAGAGAGGTGAAGACATTGAAGAGAACGCCAAGGAGGGCATAAAAAGAATTGGAGAGTGAGGTGAGGAAAGAATAATATAGATGTGTGTGTGTGGGGGGGGGGGGGGGAATAGGTATTAATACTGGGTTACACAAACAGCCACGAGAGGGGGCAATGAATAGGTAAAGGAGAGGTCTGGGTGGAAATCAGAATAGATGTATATTAAATATATTTACATAGATTTACATAGATACACTGGCCACACAGACCTTACGATCCAAACGAGGTGGTCAGGACTTAATTCTAGTAGAGATGTCATATCCGATAGAAAAGGAAAGTTGAAGGAAAGGATAGAACAGAATGAGAGAGAGAGAGAGAGAGATGCACATCAACAAAGAACCAAATGATGATTTATAATGGAAATAGGATCGCAGCCCCGGGGTCTCTCTCTCTCTCTCTCTCTCTCTCTCTCTCTCTCTCTCTCTCTCTCTCTCTCTCTCGCCTTTTTCACAAATCAGTTATTGTTTTTCCTTTCCTCCTATCAGAATCCTCTTTTGACTTTGTTTCCAATCGTTGTTTCGTTTGTTTTAATTTGTTAGCTTTGTTTTTGTTCACATTCACTGTTTTTTCTGCAACTGAATTTGATCCTTGTCAATACTCTCACACACACACATACATACATACATACACACACACACACACACACACCACTTGTACAGGGCAATACATAAATACTTGCCCTTCGCAGCGTCGGTAATGGACGAAATGACACGAAAAATGACGCTAACTTTAGAAATAGGAATGCTCAATTGCTCATCCATGTAATTCCTGTAAACATCACTCTTTCCCCACAGTATTCGTTCAGTATTAGACGATGGGAAGGGAAAACATTGAGGTTTGATATTTGTTGGACCTTCCCATCCAAAATGTTTAGCTCCTATATTTATGAGATTTTAAGACCTCTTGTGCCAATTAGGTGTCGATTTTGTACCAATTAGGTGTCGAGCGACAGCGAGCCTGTAATTTAAGACTTCGACCTGGACATTATTCTACCAAAAAAATTACAAATTTATCTCGATGGTGGGTATTTGTTATGCTTGATGGAGGCCTTGGGAGGAAACTAAAGGAAATAATAAATTAATTAATAAATTAATATATTAACAAATAAATCCAAATCTCCCTATAATAAGACAATGGACTATTCTATTTTTCTGTAATGTATTCACCAATTTCATCCCCCAAAACATTCGGCACCGATAAATAATCATGGTGAGCCGAATGTGATGGTGAGCCGACATTGTATTGTTGGCGGGAATGGAAAAGGGCGGGAAAAAGCGATCGTGTTTTGTTTTTCTCCCGGCGGGTGTTTACTTTTTGGCGCGAACGTTGTGTTGTTTTTTCTTAGAGGTGCATGTGTGTGTTTGTGTGTTGGTATGTGTTTTTTGGTTTTGGAACGGGTTTGTTTTTATAATTAGCCAGGGTCCAGAAAATATATATTCTCTGGACCCTGTATTTAGCGATGTATCGATCAATATTTACGCAATTATCATCATCAATATTTCTATCAGTTTCAACTTATTTATACTTATTAATTTAATATATAACATAAATATATCTACTATTATTAATGGATTTATCAATATTTATGTAGCTAATAATGTCAAAGTATAAATCCAGAGCTATATCAAAATGTCTACAATTTACGAATGTGTACATAGGACACTGATCTATCGCACCTCTAATGTCCGCCAGTGCAACGGAAATCCATGCCCGTAGGTCAATATACCTACGAGTGGCGCTCCGACCGGGAATCGGATCTGGGGCCTTCCAAGTGCGGTACCGCTTAGCCACACTAGCTCTATCATTATGTACTGTTCAAACCTCAAACAATATAATCCATATCACTGCGTATATCCATATCACTCTCTCAATGTGCGTACAACTAATATAATGTACTAAAAAACTACCACTATCTACTATTTCTGCGCACAACTAATGTAATGTACTAAAAACTACCACTATCTTCTATTTCACCTTCTCTACACCTTGTCTCTTGTCCCAGCCTGTCAACATTTCTTTCTTCCAACTAACGACTCTAAACATTACAAGACACCGTATGATGATCTAGACTCCCGATCTGCCGGCCGTAACGACTGCCTCCATCAACAACACACACACACTTCAGGAGAACCCCCCCCCCCCCTCCACACACATACACACGCACACACACACGCACACACTCGTTGGTCGTAGCCAGATCACCAAACTTGTATTATACACGGTGTCCTGGTCGGGGGGTAGAAAACTTGCAGTAACAGAGATTGGCTATATTTACATTTATACAATGCATGATTTAGGTTCCGCAAACAAAAGATTGTTACCATATACTATATTTTTGATCACATAGAATTTAGATCCAATATATTAACTATATAACCTGTACCAATATATTAACTATATAACCTGTACCAATATATTAACTATATAACCTGTACCAATATATTAACTATATAACCTGTACCAATATATTAACTATATAACCTGTACCAATATATTAACTATATAACCTGTACCAATATATTAACTATATAACCTGTACCAATATATTAACTATATAACCTGTACCAATATATTAACTATATAACCTGTACCAATATATTAACTATATAACCTGTACCAATATATTAACTATATAACCTGTACCAATATATTAACTATATAACCTGTACCAATATATTAACTATATAACCTGTACCAATATATTAACTATATAACCTGTACCAATATATTAACTATATAACCTGTACCAATATATTAACTATATAACCTGTAACAATAATGGCGAATGTATATTATGGAGTAGAGATCATGTCTGGGGTAGTGACGGGGCCTTTATGGGGGGAATACTCACACAGCTAACATATTCCTGGCCATCGGACAAATATTATTGTACGTGTGGCTTGCGTGAGGACGCCAATTTTTTCAGACTACGTAGATTGACAAAGAAGTGTATATGCAGCATAGTGGGTACTGTAAAAGACGGTTCGCACAAATATGGAGTATATGGTGGGTGCATGGTTCAATGAGTGTATTAAATGTTGTGTGTGAGTATGTGTGTGTGTGTGTGTTTAACAGTGTGTGGGTGTAGGGTGAGGGAGTAAATGCGTGTGTGTGTGAGTGATGGCTTCTTTTATAACCTCTTTCAAGCGATGGATTTTGGAAGTGTAATGTAGCCTACCTCAAAAGTTCTGCCATTTGTGTGTGTGTGTGTGTGTGTGTATGTGTGTCTCACTTTGCTGCCTTTGTTATATATCCTAAACACATAAAATTAATAAAGTTAGCTACCTTTGCTATTAAATGCTAACGGAATGAATCCAGTGCAAAGGATACCTGCACATGATGTATTAAGCTGCAGTAGGAACCAATTACTTGCTGAATGAGTAATAGCAAGGGTACTGAGGGGAATATATGAATGATAGACCCTTCATACAGTCTATCAATAATGAATAATAGTGAGTGTTGTGAGGGAAATATATGAATGATAGCCACTTCATAAAGATGGTGTGAATTGGAATCCAGATATTATACCTAATACGAATTCCTTTTCCATAATCTGAATTAGCATTTCATTACTGTATAAACTGGTTCCATGTCAACTCAACCAGTAGACCATTTCAACCAGTAGCTCTCAACCAGTGCCAAATTAACCCAGACCAACCAAACCAGTGCCAAAATATAGTACTAACCTAACCTAACCGTATTGGTTGATTTGGTACTAGTTGAGAGCTACTGGTTGAAATGGTCTACTGGTTGAGTTGACCGGTCACCGTATAAACTATCATTACTGTATAAACTATCATATACATACGTTACCCCTTTCAAGTATAAACTATCATATACATACGTTACCCCTTTCAAGTATAAACTATCATATACATACGTTAACCCTTTCAAGTATACAATGCCAATATAATTTGACTCTAGCTACCTCTTAATGAGATTAATCAACTTAGGAAGGATCTGGCAGAGTTAAAGGGGTTAATTGAGATTATGTCCACCCCTTTGACTTGTAGAGATCCATTGTTAAGATGAATAAACAACATTGGCAGTAACATTATTTAAGTAAATTAGTTTTCATCTGATTGAAGTTATATACATCTATCTATACTGTATATATATATATATATCTATCTATCTATTGCCTGACGCCGTGATCCCCGAAGGGGTGGCCACGAACGAACCGCCCCCATGCACCTCTGTCCCCAGTCAGTCGACGCCCCTCCCCCCAACCAGCACCGCCTTCGTTCATGTACTTCCTCACTCCATCCTTCCACCTCATATTCGGTCTACCTCTCCCCCTCTGTCCCTCCACCTCGCTCTCGTACACCCTCTTAGTCATTCTCTCGCTTTCCATACGTTCCATATGGCCGAACCATCTCAAGTTGTTCCTTTTCACACTTTCCAGCACATCTACCTCCACACCACACCTCCTTCTTACTTCCTCATTAGTCTGTCTATCCCTCCATGTAACTCCGCACGCACTCCTTAAGTAATTCATTTCCACTGCTCTCACTCTTGGTCTGAGTCTCTCAACCAACGTCCATGCTTCGCTTCCGTAAGTCAGTGTCGGGATTACCACACTGTCATGCAAGGACTTCTTCACTTCCATACTGACCACCCTATTTCTTGTTACTGCTTTTAGCGTTCCTACAACCCTCTTCCCCTGTTGTACCCTCTCCCGCACCTCTTCATCCATAGTCCCATCTTTACTCAACACACTGCCCAGATACTTAAAAGAGTTGACGATCTCCATAGCCTGACCGTTCAGCTTCACCTCACACTCTGTGACTTCACCCCTTTCGAAGACCATAACCTTGCTCTTCCCCGTATTTACCTTCAAATTCCGTTTTTCGCACACTGTTCCAAACTCATTTACCAGACCCTGCAACTCCCATTCATTATCACTCATCAGAACTGTATCATCCGCAAACAGCAGTATAGGTAGCTTCCACTCAATTCCCTCCCTTTTCAGCGATACACCAACATTCACTGCTCTTGATAGTATTTCTTTCATGACTCCATCCATATATACAGTAAACAACCACGGGGACATCACACACCCCTGTTTCAAACCAACATTCAGGTCAAAGAACTCGCTCTGCTCACTCTCCACACGTACTGCCGCCTTTGCACCCTCATACATGCTCTTCACTGCTTTCAGCAACTTGCCCTCTACTCCGTATATTCTAAGTACTTTCCACAAACCTTCTCTATCCACTCTGTCATAGGCCTTCTCCAAGTCCATAAAGGCAACATACACCTTTTGTTTCTTCTCCAGATACTTCTCCACAACACAATTCAGGGTAAAATCTGATCTACACATCCTCTTCCCTTCCTAAAACCTCCCTGCTCGTCGCCTATCCATTTCTCCGTTCTCACTCTCACTCTCTCAATCACTACCCTACTGTATACCTTCCCTACTACGCTTAGAAGACATATTCCTCGGTGGTTACCACACACTCCTCTTTCCCCTTTGCCCTTATATAGGGGGACTATTATGCCAGTCTTCCAGTCATCGGGTGCACTCCCCTTCTCCCATGCTAGTTTGCACATTTTCCATACCCATTCTATCACTATCTCACCACCATACCTCAACATTTCCCCACACACTCCATCTGTTCCTGGTGCTTTCCCCAACTTCACTCTTTTCATGGCTTCCCACACTTCTGACCTCCTGATCCCCACCTCCTCCTCCACTACTTCTCTTCTTCTCTCCCTCCCATCGCATATCCAGCTATGTTTGCTGGCTCTTCATTCCTTTCATTTAGCAACTCACTGAAGTACTCCCTCCATCTTCGACTCTCTCTTGCTTCTCGGCTAGCATTCTCCCATTCTTATCTTTCACACCCTTACTGTTTCCCTTGCTACCTTCCCTAACTTTCTTGACTTCTTTCCAGAACAGTTTCTTACTCTCCCTCCATTTTACACTCAGATTCCTTCCAAATTCCTCATCTACTCTTCTCTTACTTTCCTTCACTACTCTCTTCACCACCCTCTTACTCTCCACGTACCTCGCTCGTTTCTGTCTCTCGGAATCTTCATTCCCTCTACTACCCAACCACACTCTATATGCTTTCTTCTTTTCTTCCACAGCTATTCTTACCTCTTCTGTCCACCATGCTGTACCTTTCACTCCCCTCCCTCTTCTCCTCACTCCACACACCTCCTCACATGCTGCACAGATCTCATCCTTAAACACCTTGCTCATCTCCTCCACTTCCTCCATAACTTCCAGGTCGAACCCACCTAGTCGTCTTTCCATTGCTCTCCTGTACTCCTCCCTGACTTCCTCCTCCTGCAAACCTCTCCACCCTCCTCACCATTCCACCCTCCTCTTGCCTCCCTCCCGCTCTCCTCACCCACTTCTTTTGTATCCTAACCTTAGCTACCACTACATAATGATCAGACAGACCCCCTCCAATACCCCTATACACCCTAGCATCCATCACAGATTTCTTCATTCGTTCATCCACACATACATAATCAATCAATGACTTTCGTTCCACCACTGTCTTATCTTTCATCGTCAACATCCGTTTCCACGTGTACCTGTGGATCATTCTGTGTCGGAAGAAGGTGTTGGCTATCCACAGCCTCCTTCCCACACATACGTCCACAAGTGCACTACCATTCCCATTCACCTCTGATGGTACCCCCCACCCTCCCCACTCCCTCAAACTTTCCTATCACCCACCTTACCATTCATATCCCCAATCAGAAATATTCTTTCGTTCTTGTCAAACTTCTCCAGGCACGCCTCCACATTCATCCAGAACTCCTATATATATATATATATATATATATATATATATATATAAAATTATATACTGTATATATATATATATATTCTAAGACTCCAATATATAGATCTCTATCCTTTTAGTTGAGATTCTATTGACCATCTCTTCTGCCAAAATTTCTATCTAGTTTTTCTAAGAGGGATCTTCTTTTCTCTAGTAACAATAGAAAGAGGTATTGAGTGCTGGTTCAGATGCTATAGATGAGAGAGAGAGAGAGAGAGAGAGAGAGAGAGAGAGAGAGAGAGAGAGAGAGAGAGAGAGACTTAGAATAATGGCGCTTCTAATGTTTATAATAATAACATAATCATAATAATAATAATATTAATAAGAGCAACACTACTAATAAAATAAATACAGTAACAGTGTATTTAACCAGATGCCTACAGTAATGCATTAGCCTACTAGGCTAAGCTCGTAGCATTAACAAATAGTTTTTTATATTCTATTGTTTTTCAGATACGTAATAAATTTCAATTTCAATGTCAATATTTTTTCTATTGCCACCTCTATGGATACTAGGCCTAATAACATTAATTAATTAAGCTATAACAGCGACTGTTTGTACTCACCCCAACAGAACTCCCCCTATAGACAACCATATTAAAGCTCACCTGGAACACAAAGGAACAACACAACATTAGTTACAGCTTCACATAATAAACAACATAACTCTCCCTATAAACATCCACAACGAAGCTCATCTGGAACACATAAAAGGATACATTATAATTTGTTTATTTATATACAGTATATACAGTATATAATTATATATATATATATATATATATATATATATATATATTTATATAATTATACAGTATATATATATACAGTATACAGTATATATATATACTGTATATATTTATATATATATATATATATATATATATATATATATAATTATTATATATACCGGTATATATATTTTTATTTTTATTTTTTTTTCCTAGACCTCTATCAAGCGTTACTACATGGTTAATTGTTTGTGGCAGGTAACTCGTTCAGTTAATTCATTCAGTTAATTCATTCAGTTAATTATTTCAGTTCATTCACTCAGTTCATTTTGATGTCATATACAACAGCAACAATAACCACATTTCTCTGTCTCTCTCTCTCTCTCTCTCTCACACACGTACACACACACACTCTCTCTCTCCTACAACACCACTACACTCTCTCTCTCTCTCTCTCACACCTGCAAGCAATCACCTTTGTTAATTATACTACTGATTGGTTGCTTAACGATGTTGTCAGGTTATATACATACATACATACATACATACATACATACATACAGTACACAAACAGTCACGAACACAAGCACACAAACACGCACACAGAAACGCACACTAATTATAACGCTGATTGAGTGGCCACCTGTGTCCTGTTATTATTACTGACACACACACACACATACACATACAGCTTCGCTATCGCTCGCCAGGAAATACTCGAAACCTAAATGGCAGGAAGGGTTTTAAAATCGCCAAAGTAATGGAACAAACTTATCAAAATATCAAAACTACTGAAACTAAACATGAGGGAGAAGGGGGTCCAGAAACCCCCCCCCCCCCCCCCTTCAAATCCAAATAAAACTATACATAAACACAACTACTTGGTAATTAAGTAACACCCCGTTCTTAACATTAATCATCCATTACAAACCCCAATGTACTTGAATAAACTAATGAAAGCATATGGTCCTCCCGGGATTCCAACTCGGGACACCACACTCAGTACATAAGCACCTAAACCATTACACCACCAACACAGTTACACCGAACGATGACGGACCAAACCCACGTTAAAACATTTCCAGGATTATATTTTTGTTGTTGATAAACGTGCAAAGGCTATCAGTGTTATTGAATTACCCCGCCCGGACGTCTGGTCGATATAACAAACAAAATTAATATAAATACAAAAACTTGTAACGGCCATAACTGAATTGGCGCCAAAACTATAAATACACACGCCTATAAAGGCCATAACTGAATTGGCGCCAAAACTATAAATACACACCTGTAACGGCCATAACTGAATTGGCGCCAAAACTATAAATAGACACGCCAATAACGATCATAACTGAATTGGCGCCAAAACTATAAATACACACACCTATAACGGTCATAACTGAATTGGCGCCAAAACTATAAATACACACAACCTCTAACGGTCATAACTGAATTGGCGCCAAAACTATAAATACACACGCCTATAACGGTCATAACGGAATTGGCGCCAAAACTATAAATACACAGGCCTATAACGGTCATAACTGAATTGGCGCCAAAACGCTATTCCGCGGATTTAAAAGTCAGCCAATCTATTTTTAAAGGACGTGATGGTAATATACGAGTTTTAGAATGTATCATCTATTGAAACCCACGATATTAATGTGTAGATATTTTTTTTATATATACCATTCAACTTGTTCGTATCACTCGCATTTTTTATCGAATATATTGGGATTTTGGACTTGCATCGTTTGGATCCGAATTTGATTTGGTTTTAGTATTTCTCATTTATATTTTATTATCTACGCCAACAAAATTGAGCGAAGGTTATGTTTTTGCCTCCATGTGTCTGTTTGGTAACCCATTCAGTACCGGTGACGTAATTCTCATCATATTCTGGGGACTAGTAGACGATTGTATTCAGTTTAGAAAGGACTTCTAGCACTAATAAGGCTTCAGACTATCTCAACCAGCCCTTTTAACTACCACATATATTTCCTAAGCTGCCTAATATCGTCTAAATATAGCTATAATTGAATATAGCACACGTCGCTGGTACTCAGAGGGTTAACAAGATATCTCAAAAACTTATAACCCGATGTTCACGAAATTTGGGGGGTACATATGATATGATTTAATATAAGGAGGCCATCGATAGAGCGCGTACCTCCGCCAGTGTAGACATATAAGATCTTCATGCAATATGGTGCCGTGAATCAGCCTCTCTCTCTCTCTCTCTCTCTCTCTCTCTAGCCACAATCAGTGGTGTGTGGAGCTTTTAGTGATATTGGTGTGGAAGTGAGACAACGAGGGTTAATGACCAAATACACCTTAATTAACCCTTTACCTGGTTACATAGATATACAGATAGATACTGTAAATAGATAGATAAATGTATAGATAGATAGATAGATAGAAAGAGAGAGGGAGAGAGAGAGAGAGAGACGAATATATAAACATATCGAGGTTGGCTAGACACAGACACGACTCAGCACTCAGAATAACAAATGATGTGAAAGAGCCTGAACATTGATTCTCAGATAAACCACCATGCTAAAATACCACCAACCCTAACTGACTGACACAGAGAAATGTCAGCAACCAACACACACACACATACACACACACACAATAAAATTATAACCATTATCATTCCTAATCACACACACACACACACACACACATACAGTGACACAACAAAGGTCAAAACCAACAAACGTCAGGCTAAACGCACACTCTCACACATACACACCCGTGGCGTAACTGATAGCGCGTCTGGCTCACAACCAGAAGGTCCCGGGTTTGAGACCCGGGCGGGGAAGAGATATTTGGGCAAGTCTCCTAACGGTGTAGCCTCTGTTCACTTAGCAGTATAAATAGGAACCTGATATAAGTGGACGAAGTTGTGACGTCCCATCTGGGGTTGGTGATCGGTTACAAGGTGAGATGGGTATCGTACTGGTCAACCTAAGCTACTGGTCAACCTAAGCCTTCGGGTGAGACTGGTACCGTAGTGAGAATGGTATCGTACAGATTAACCTTAAGCCTTCGTTTCCAGATGTCGCCAATTGGCTAAAATACAGACTACACACACATTCACAGCCATTCCAACGATACATAAACACTTAACATGCATTTCACGCAATACATTCCCAGTTAAGGACGCGCGATAATAATGAGCTTAGCTCGCATTGCGTGGATTCCCCTTGACGAACAAGCAAGTGAATTACATACACACACACATACACACTCGAAATTATACCCATCAACCTTTCTAATCACACACAAACACACACACACACACACCAGACAGTTACATCGTCAATACTAAAGGATGAACTATACAATTCTTCTGGTCTTTGTAGCTTGATAAGTTCAGTTTTGGGGCAAGCTTGGGGAGGAAAAACAGATCGAAAACAGACCATAACAGTTTTCGTGATGGAATAAAAAAAAAAAAAAAACACACACACACACACACCCACAAATATATGTACTCTCTCCCTGAATCCATCTTTCCCTCATCCTATGACTTAAAATGCTTGAAACTCAGTGTGTCCAGACATTTAGGCTTTGACATTCCTTGATTTTGGCCCTGTCACTTTTTCAACTCTGGGGTGCGCCACTGGCAGTTCTGTCTTTTGTCTCCCACATCCACATAGGAAATACAATATAAAAATTATATAATATATATATACAGTATATATATATATATATATATATATATATATATATATATATATATATATATATATATATATATTTATATATATATATATACAGTATATATATATATATATATATATATATAGAACTGGACTTCCCATTTCTAAACCATCCTTTTCAGCCATTCGACACCATTGTGAACCTTTAGGTCATTCCATTAACAAAAAAGATTTTTCAGTAATGTTCAGTTGTTCTGGTGACACCACCCGATTAACTCTTTCAAGCACATATGACGCAGAGGTTGCCAGAGTAGCAATAAGAAATAGTTCTCTCACTCTTATAATTACCTCTCCAAAAATAGTTTTCTGCCCACAGCTAACTCAAAGACAACTGCAGAGGTTGAAGTAACTAAACTAAAGGTTTCTAAATACCCCTGATGGTAACAAAGGCTCTAAAGTATCCCTAATAGGCTCAACATCGCGTCATGTGTCGGAGAGGGTTAATAGCAGAGTCCCTCCTCACTCACCATCTTAAACCCACCTTGGGCACCCATGAATTCTCCTCCAACCTATTATGTTTCTAAGGTATTGTGTATATTTTAGCCTACAATATCTACACGTAGTTCACATATGGTTTAGCTGTTTCTGTTGCTTGTGTTTGTTTCTATCTCTGTTTTCGCGATATCTAACTTTTTATGTTTTTCTAAATTATTATTAAAAATATATTTGCTTTAAATGTCTACATAATGTATTAATAAATTTATTTCTTATTGATTTAGGTCTGATGATGACATATGTTAATGTCGAAACTTTACCGGTACCAGAATAAAGATGTTCGTGTTTACCTTGGTGTTGCTTGCCCTTATAAGACTCCGCTTCCCCCGAGGAGAATCTATTGCCACTACTATATATATATATATATATATAGCTGACAGGGCTAAGATTCGAACCGTATAGGCAGGAGGTCCAGTCACCTACACCACCACGAGAGTTAAAAGAAGGAAATTGATACTTCTATCAGTAGTCCTTCTCAACTCGACTCTGATGGGGGGACAAACTGTCTTTAAATCGAAATCCGGCTGCCCTAAGCATGACAAGTTGTTTATTGGATGACAAATATAGCTGACAGGGCTAAGATTCGAACCGTATAGGCAGGAGGTCCAGTCACCTACACCATCACGAGAGTTAAAAGAAGGAAATTGATACTTCTATCAGTAGTCCTTCTCAACTCGACTCTGATGGGGGGACAAACTGTCTTTAAATCGAAATCCGGCTGCCCTAAGCATGACAAGTTGTTTATTGGATGACAAATATAGCTGACAGGGCTAAGATTCGAACCGTATAGGCAGGAGGTCCAGTCACCTACACCATCACGAGAGTTAAAAGAAGGACATTGATACTTCTATCAGTATTCCTTCCCAACTCGACTCTGATGGGGGGACAAACTGTCTTTTAATCGAAATCCGGCTACCCTAAGCATGACAAGTTGTTTATTGGATGACAAATATTTTTAACTCTCGTGATGGTGTAGGTGACTGGACCTCCTGCCTATACGGTTCGAATCTTAGCCCTGTCAGCTATATATATATATATATATATATATATATATAGAGAGAGAGAGAGAGAGAGAGAGAGAGCGAGAGAATGAATAGATAATGGGGAATACAAATGAAAACAAGATTAATGAATGCAAAGAGGGCATAGCAAACGAGAAAAAAAAGGCGAATACAGAATGACAATTAGCAAACAGAAATAAGTGCATGAAAAAGAAGAAAGAAAACGAAAAGTTAAACGAAATAGGATAGAAAAATAAAATATGAATAATGAATAGAAAAGGAGAGACAACCAAAACAGTTATACGAAAATAGAGGAATATAAAAATAAAATAAGAATAATTAATATAAAAGGAGACACAAACATGAATAATAGAATAATAGATGGATAAAGGAGATAGACAAAGATATAATAGGATTAACAGAAATTCTGGCTTTCCTGCAAACAATATCAGATGACTGAGGCCTGTGTGTGTGAGAGAGAGAGAGAGAGAGAGAGAGTGAGTGCGTGTGGGAGAGAATATGGATAGCGTGTATTTGAGAGTATGTGTGTGTGTGTATGTGCGTGTGTGTATGTAGTGGGTGTGTGTGTGTGTGTGTGTGTGGCAGAGAGAGGAGTGGTATGTGTGGTGGTGGGTGGGGGAAGTATTGTTAACAAATAAATGCTACATGGAATTTTAGATTATTTAAAACTTTTCCAGTGTATTTCAATTTCATTACACACTCTCTCACACACACACACACACACACACACACACACACACACACACACACACACACACAAACACACAGATACACACCTGACACTCTCACACACACACGCAGATAATGATAAACTCACATCCACACACAATGACAAACACACACACACACACACACACCACCTGGGACATACGCACACAATGATAAACCCACACATACATACATACATACATACACACGGGTGACCGAGGGATTTAGAGCTTAGTATGAATGTGGAGAGCCTGTGTTCTCTCTCTCTCTCTCTCTCTCTCTCTCTCAATAAGGACCCATCTTTGTCATACTGAGGGTTATCAAATCTATATATAATCTCTCTCTCTCTCAAGATGGCGAGAGGAATGAAGGGTGCGTGCGTAGCTCTCTCCCTGTGTATCATCCTCCTCAACATCCAGAGGGGCTGTGCCGATATAAAGGTGCAGAGGGGACCGGTAGTGTACCAGGTCAACACTAAACAAGTATTGAGGGACCTCTCACACAGAAATCACACATATGTGAACCTTCTGTCACCATTCCTGCCTGGTCAAGTTCATATATCGGGAAGACACAGCGGCTTGGCAAGTACTCTGGCACAACCTCTCTACAACACCTATTGTGCTACACTCTAATTAGCTGCGGAGATGTAGAGACCAACCCCGGCCCGAGGTCAACACTGAAGAAACCTCACCACCAACCAAGTAAGACAGACACCTCATTTCAACAGTCCCTATAGTCATCCTCCTATGAAATGAGCTACAAGGTGGTTTCCCTCGCCCTGTGCAGTGTTGTCAAATATTCAAAGCTTTAACAACAAATGTTAGTTTTTCAGGCTATTAACAAATTAATTTTTAGCTTTTATGACTATATATATTATATTAAAAAATGTAAAGGTTATGTGGTGTTAAAAAACATATCATTTTAAGGATATATAGAAGGAATTTATACAACATATGGCACGCTATTTAGAACATGCTGCCATTTTTCTGGGGACAACTATAAATAGATTTAAGGAATGGTAGGATATGCGACGTTGCCAAGTAATGTCAATGCGGTTCTGTTGGCTACGCACGCACTCACACACACCCCTACAGATACACACACAAACACACACATACATACACAATCTCCAAAATGCAATATAGCACAATGTAATCCCATCAAAAGAGAGAGAGAGAGAGAGCTGGATACGAGTAATGGCAACGCTTTAAAGGGCCTCATATAAAGACAACAACATCACCCAGGTCAGACGGTCACTAACCCTCATTCATAGCGCGACCACCATGGAAGGAAAAACTCGCAAAAGTTACTCTTATCTTTATAGCCAGGCAAGGGAGATGCTGTACAATGTAAATAGGTATATACAAATATAGCCTACCTATTATTTCGTTTCTATAACTTTTATACAAGAATACCAATAACCCTTCCAGACATAAAAACGTCTTGTACATTTATTTCAAGTTTCCCTTCTAAATGTGATTATAAGAGAACGTTATTTGGTTTCCCGTTTTCTAAAAGGTTTGTTTTGGTAGAAATGTGGCAACACCGCACAGGGTGACCTTGACCTCCTTGGAGCTCATTTCAGTTGAGTATGACTATAGCAGAAAAATTTGTTATTACAAACCGGGCCTACAGGTACCCCAGCCTCCCGTCACGCTCCAATTCAACCCACAACACAACCCAACACGGTCGGTGACCCAGTCTCCCGTCACGCTCCAATTCAACCCACAACACAACCCAACACTATCGGTGGCTCAACATGTAACCGAAGCAGCTAGGAAGAAAGGTATCAGTCGCAACAACATCAACAATGGAGCAGCATTAGCAGCCAGGAATAAGGACAACATCATCAAACAGCAAATACAGGTGGGGCTGGGAGGTGTCATAGGGGGAGACATAGCCACAGACAGTCCCCAACCCCCGCGCTCAGACCCTAGCAGCACAGCTGATCACCACACCGCCAGACGTACGACGAACAATAAAAAGAAGCTATGTACAGTGTGCGATATTAGATTCAACAAAAGGAGTCCAACATCACAATGTACCGGTAGTATTTGTAATGAAACAGTACACGATCGATGTACTAATGTTACCAGCAGAAAAGAAGTGGAATGCGATAAATGCAGGGAATTAGCTATTACCCACTCCACCAACACTACATTACCCACAGCATTACCATTAATACCGCAGATATCGGCGACCCAAGTAGCACAACATGCAACAAGAACAACAATAAAAACAGGTAGCACTCGCAAATACATCAACAGGGAAGCAGCATCAACGGACAATGAAAACAACAACAACAACAACAACAACAACAGCAAACAACCACAGCCCGACCGCGAGTATCCCCCGCCCGCATATTTACCAAGTCGAGACTATAGTCCAACAGATCTTAACAGGCGGTCCTACCCGCGGTTACTCCCTTTACATTGGTGCCACATGTATAATCCCTAACAACGAAAATATATTATTTTCGGTATTAAGTACCTTAAGTCAGTTTGAAATGCTCAGGCTATTTCTACAGGTACTAAAAGGCTTTATTGTTTTTATAATTAATTCGCTTATTAGTAAATTCAATGGACATTGTATACAGCTTGGCAACATGGCTACCGCGACGTTGTCAGACGTCGGCCAAAAAAACTCATCACAAATTTCACGTGATGGTGCGCTGCCAGGCGCACGAAATTTATACTCTCACTTCATTTCATTCCTGATTTTGACACCATCCACAATGGAAGCCGCTCCAAATCGCCCCACCACTTGCATAGTCAGACAAAACAGATGGTACAGATGGTACAGAGGGGAAACCTCTTAAAAAAAAATGCGCCGAAACTTTTACCTCTTGGGTGGTGTGGAAAAAAAGTAAAAATATAAAATGGTAATATATTACCAGTACATACATACGTACATACATATACATATATATATATATATACAGTATATATATATATATATATCGAACCGTCGACCATCAGGACGATAGCCGACGCTTTAATCAATTACACCACGGCAGTTTAATCAATTACACCACGGCAGACTGCCGTGGTGTAATTGATTAAAGCGTCGGCTATCGTCCTGATGGTCGATGGTTCGATCCCCACTGAGAGACTAGAAACATTTAGTGGCTCACGTGTATTTGTGATATATTCTCAATATATATATATATATATATATATATATATGAGAGAGAGAGAGAGAGAGAGAGCGAGAGCGCCACAAAACTGGGTGGGGGGGGAATAAAGTGGATGCAAGTGTGGTGTGATGTATGCGGGGGGGGGAGGGTGGGGGGGTGGGGGAGAGTGGTGTGTGTGTGGGTGGGGGGGGGGGGGGGGGGGGGTGTGGGGGGGGGTGAGGTGTGTAGGGTGAGTGAGAGAGAGAGATAAATAGTAATATAATTTATTATAGCAATAATAATCTATGCATTCATGTGGGCTACACAGTCTTACACACACAGTATATAGAGAGAGAGCCGATCTCCCTACATTGACCTTGAACGGGGGGGGGGGGGGGAGGTAGCGAGAGTAATTTGGAAAGGTTGTCGTACGGAAAGGGTCAAGTGGACAGGTGGCACCAGTGTAAGGGTAGATGACCGCGCCCATAACCGCCTGTTTAGGGCTGTAGGACTATAGTAGGTGCCATAGGGTAAATTAGGACCAATCACAGCTCGAGTTTACCCTAGGATGACTATTACCAAGTCACAAGACTAACTTCAACCATGCATATAACCCTGGACAGCCAACATTGTAGCACTAAGTCATGAAAATATAACTACAAAGAAATAGGATTTCTTATAATAATGCCCTCGGTACTTTAAATTATGCAAATAAATATATCCCATTATGTTTTACGATAGTAAGAGTTAAAGCGTATCTGGCAACAGTGTTTAGTCCCAGTATAGCGATCATTCGGCATTCAGTGTATTCGCCTTAATACTATATATCCTATTATAATAGAACCTATTACTATTTCAATATAATACAACCATAGACAATGCCATTACATATTATTTGAATATGATATAAAGTTCTCGACTATAATGTTGTTAAGCATGAACAGTCATGACAGAACCGAAATATTATCTATTGACTTTAGTGCACAGCGAAGGTTTTGGTTCTAATGTTATGACTCCTGACTTGTCAATGAGTTCATTTGGCTTAAATAATAATTATAATTTATTCCAAATATAAAAATATAATAGGCCTACACTTGAATAAGTCAATTCTACATATAATTTAGTCCATATCACTATTTACGATAAATATAAGCTAGGTTAAGTGTTACAGTTCTGTAGTTCGAAATTCATTGTATTGATTGATTGATTGACTATATTTATTAAGAGTTACAAACACCCTGATAGGGACAGAAAGTCGGCGTATTTGTTAAAAGCACCCCAATACAGCATGATCACTCCCACAGGGATAACCCATGGGATAACCTACACAATTTTAGCTAAGTTATTTCCATCAGGGTCCCTGTTGTGAGGTAAGAACGAGAAGTCTACAAGGGAGTCGAACAAACTACAATAGAAAGTGAAACTCCACAACATTGTAGACATCCTGTACCATCTCAATGAAAGATCTAATAATAAATATCCTAGTAATAGCCTACCAAGACAAATACCGTGCAACAATTAATTACTTAAAATATAGTAGTAGGCTATACAAAATCAGGGTAAGATTTTACGGTGTGACAGTTACAAGCCCCATCGATGTTTGTGTAGCCTATAGGTATGTTATATAATAGTCTTCAGTCCTATATATGTCCTTCCCTTCGCAAATGTATTATAAGGGAGATATAGGGTAAAACACAGAGTCTTGTCTGCATAATGACAAGTCCTGTTTTACGTGATTTCTGCTTTATAGATTGTTTTTTTCCCTCCTACCTTACTCGGGGGACCTTACAGTTGCGCGATCTACTCCGTCCCCATCAAAATAACGTCAAGGTTAGTTTCTATCCACGTATTACTTTTAGGTTAGGTTAGGTTAGGTTTGGTTTCTTAGTTAGGTTCATGACAAGGTATCAGCTGGTAGGTATGGGATAAACTAGGGACACATACTAGCTGGTAGGTAAGGGTTATTCTTGTATCCAACGTTCTAGCTTAGGTTACTGTGTTTTTTTACTTCAAAAAATCGCTAAACCCGAGCCAATTTTTGGCAAATGTAGGCTCGGGTTTTCAAATTTTGGGGTTTAATGGGTTTCAAAAAACATGAAAACTCGAACCAACTCTCAAAATTCAATTACTGTTTTTTTTTTACTTTGAAAAATGCCAAAAGCCGAGCTAACTTTTTTCCCCAATTTTGGGGTTTTTGTACTCTGAAAAATACCCAAATCCGAGCCAACTATTGCCAAAACTTGGCTCGGATTTTCACATTTTAACGTTTTCTTACTTTTCTATATTTTATTTTCAGAGTTCTTCCCATATTACCCCTATTTTTCGCCTTTTACCCCGCAATTTCCCTGATCTTCATAGCCCTCCCTACTAGTGGGGGCCGTGTTTTTAGATTGTTGGATAATGGGTAAATACTCATTTGCGACAGTCCTTGGTATAAACCAACACTGTATATCAAAGGAAAAATGCAAAAAAAAAAACACACATGCTAAAACTCGTGACTGTCACACCGTATCAATTTACCAAAATCAGTTATTTCTACATGCAGAGAATATTATTTGGTGGCCTATTACATGTTGCAAAGAATATTTTATGACCTATTACATGTTGCGAAGAACATTTTATGGCCTATTAGCCTACATGTTGCGAAGTATATTTTGTGGCCTATTAGATGTTGCGAAGTATATTTATGGCCTATTACATGTTGCGAAGTATATTTTGTGGCCTATTACATGTTGCGAAGTATATTTTGTGGCCTATGACATGTTGCGAAGTATATTTATGGCCTATTACATGTTGCGACGTATATTTTGTGGCCTATTAGATGTTGCGAAGTATATTTATGGCCTATTACATGTTGCGAAGTAAATTTTGTGGCCTATTACATGTTGCGAAGTATATTCTATGGCCTATTACATGTTGCGAGATATATTTTGTGGCCTATTACATGTTGCGAAGTATATTTATGGCCTATTACATTTTGCGAAGTATATTTTGTGGCCTATTACATGTTGCAAAGTATATTTTGTGGCCTATTACATACTGCGAAGAATATTTGTTGGCCTATTACATGTTCCGAATAATATTTGTTGGCCCAACACATGCCGTGAAGAATATTTGGTGGCTTAACACAATGGCCGTTAACAGTATTTGGGAGTTAGGCCACCTAGAGTTATTAACGGCATGTGTTAGGCCACCAAACGTTATTCACAGCATGGGTTAGGCCACTATATATTCTTCACAGCATGTGTTAGGCCACCATATATTATCTATGGCATATATTAGGCCACCATATATTATTCGCGGCATGTGTTGGGCTACCAAATATTCTTTGCAGCATGTAATAGCCAATAAATATTCTTCGCGGCATATAATAGGCCAAAACAAATTATGCGCAGCATGTAATAGGCCATAAATATTCTTTGCGGCATATGATAGGCCAAAAAATATTATGCGCAGCATGTAATAGGCCACAAATTATTCTTCGCAACTTTTAATATGCCACAAAATATACTTCCCAACATGTAATAGGCCTATTACATGTTGCGAAGAATATTTATGGCCTATTACTTGCTGCAAAGATTATTTTGTGGCCTATTACATGCCGCGAAGAATATTTATGGCCTATTACATGTTGCAAAGAATATTTTATGGCCTATTACATGTTGCGAAGAATATTTATGGCCTATTACATGCTGCAAAGAATATTTTATTGCCTACTACATGTTGCGAAGAACATTTTATGGCCTATTACATGTTGCGAAGTATATTGTGTGGCCTATTACATGTTGCAAAGTATATTTTGTGGCCTAATACATGCTGCAAAGAATATTTTTTGGCCTATTACATGTTGCGAATAACATTTGTTGGACAAATACATGCCGTGAAGAATAGTTGGTGGCCTAACACATGCCGTTAACAGTATTTGGGAGTTAGGCCACTTAGGGTTATTAACGGCATGTGTTAGGCCACCAAAAGTTATTCACAGCATGTGTTAGGCCACCATATATCATTTATGGCATATATTAGGCCACCATATATTATTCGCGGTATGTGTTAGGCTACCAAATATTCTTTGCAGCATGTAATAGGCCATAAATATTCTTCGCGGCATATGATAGGCCAAAAAATATTATGCGCAGCAAGTAATAGGCCACAAAATATGCTTCGCAACATGTAATAGGCCACAAAATATACTTCGCAAGATGTAATAGGCCATAAATATTCTTCGCAACATGTAATAAGCCTTAAAATATATTTTGCAACATGTAATAGGCCATAAAATGTTCTTCGCAACATGTAATAGGCCACAAAATATATTTCGCAACATGTAATAGGTCACAAAATATACTTCGCAACATGTAATAGGCCACAAAATATACTTCGCAACTTTTAATATGCCACAAAATATACTTTGCGACATGTAATAGGCCTATTACATGTTGCGAAGAATATTTATGGCCTATTGCATGCTGCAAAGAATATTTTGTGGCCTATTAGATGCCGCAAAGAATATTTATGCCCTATTACATGTTGCAAAGAATATTTTATGGCCTATTACATGTTGCGAAGAATATTTATGGCCTATTACATGCTGCAAAGAATATTTTATGGCCTATTACATGTTGCAAAGTATATTTTGTGGCCTATTACATGCTGCGAAGAATATTTTTTGGCCTATTACATGTTGCGAATAATATTTGTTGGCCCAACACATGCCGTGAATAATATTTGGTGGCCTAACACATGCCGTTAACAGTATTTGGGAGTTAGGCCACCTAGGGTTATTAACGGAATGTGTTAGGCCACCAAACGTTATTCGCAGCATGGGTTAGGCCACTATATATTCTTCACAGCATGTGTTAGGCCACCATATATTATTTATGGCATATATTAGGCCACCATATATTATTCGCGACATGTGTTAGGCTACCAAATATTCTTTGCAGCATGTAATAGGCCATAAATATTCTTCGCGGCATATAATAGGCCAAAAAAAAATATGCGCAGACTGTAATAGGCCACAAAATATTCTATGGCCTATTACATGTTGCGAAGAATATTTATTGGCCCTAAACGGAGACAAGTTCGAGCTTCTAAGGTACGGGAACACGAGAGCACTACAAAACGACACCAACTACAAAAGTGGACAGCAAGAAATTACCGCCAAGGACACAGTGAAGGACTTGGGAGTAAATATGAGCAGTGACGCCACTTTTTCCCAGCATATTACCAAAGCCACAACAACAGCAAAAAAATAGCAGGCTGGATCCTGAGAACCTTCCACACAAGAAATGAGAGGTGTATGTTAACACTGTGGAAGTCACTGGTCCTACCACGACTGGAGTACTGCTCTCAGCTCTGGTCTCCCCAAAAAGTAGGAGAAATAACAGAAATTTAAGCCACCCAGAGGACATTCACCAGTAAAATCCATGGGTTTCAACACTTTAACTACTGGGAGAGACTCAAGGAGCTGCAGCTGTACTCAACTTCAAAGATGTAGGGAGAGATACATCATCATCTACGTCTGGAAGATTTTGGAAAAAAAAGGTACCAAATCCAAACATCCAAGAGACTCAACACCAAAGGTGAGGGAGGCTGTGCTATGTGAGGACTACGCCGGGATCAACACACAAAATCAAATCCCTGATCCATCATAGCTTTGCATACAATGGAACCAGACTGTTCAACTGTATACCAGCCCCTCTCAGGAACATGACCGGGGTGTCTCCAGACACCTTCAAGAAACACTTGGACATGTGGCTGGCCAAAATACCGGACCGGCCACCAACACCAGGATACCCCAGCACCAACTCCAACCGACTTCTGGAATGGAGAGTGGAAGAAAGGGAGCTGCCTGGTCGCAGTGGAGCCCCTGCTCAACTGTGTCACTAACGGACGGAATACAACAAAGTGTAACAAAGTGTAAGTGTAACATGTTGCGAAGTATATTTTGTGGCCTATTACATGTTGTGAAGAATATTTTGTGGCCTATTACATGTTGCGCATAATTGTTTTTTTGCCTATTATATGCCGCAAAGAATATTTATGGCCTATTACATGCTGCCAAGAATATTTGGTAGCCTAACACATGCCGCGAATAATATTTGATGGCCTAACATATGCCATAAATAATATATGATGGCCTAACACATGCTGTGAAGAATATATAGTGGCCTAACCCATGCTGCGAATAACTTTTGGTGGCCTAACACATGCCGTTAACCCGGGAACTGCAGGAAGACTCTTAAGAGTTCCCCCGGCGGACTGCGGGAAGACTCTTAAGAGTCAGGGAAAAAAAAATCCATTTAAAAAAAAAAAAAAAAAAAAAAAAAAAATTTTTTTTTTTTTTTTTTTTTTTTTATTGCCCCTGAGCCATGCCAAATATCACTCCTCCACCTCCCCTCCTTCCCCACTTTCCTCCCCTCCTTCAGTTATCACCTATTTTCCCTGTTATTCCCTTATTCTGTGGTATATTTTCGTGCTAACATTAGCGAGTTGCAAGCAGGGCATTGTCATCACTGTTAGCAAGCGAATGCAAGAGAGAGAGTATCGATCGACAGTCTCTCTCCAGACGTGGAGAAAAGTGGTGGGAAGTGAGGTTGCCTCAGCCGGCCTGTATCGCCGATTTTGACCATCCAAACGCTGTTTCCACTTGTTTTATTGTTGTAACAGGTTAATACCTTTATAATTAACCTATAATAGGCACATATGGATAAGTATTAATGCTATTTATGGTAAAATAACGATGTTAGTGATGGGAACAGCTCAAATACATCAGCACAGGAGTGTGGTGTCTCATACCCCCCATGCGCAATTCAGAGGTTAATAACCCTAGGTGGCCTAACTCCCAAATACTGTTAACGGCATGTGTTAGGCCACCAAATATTTTTCACGGCATGTGTTAGGCCAACAAATATTATTCGCAACATGTAATAGGCCAAAAAGTATTCTTCGCAGCATGTAATAGGCTACAAAATATACTTTGCAACATGTAATAGGTCACAAAATATACTTCGCAACATGTAATAGGCCACAAATATACTTTGCAACATGTAAGAGGCCACAAAATATATTTCGCAACATGTAAAAAGCCACAAAATATACTTTGCAACATGTAATAGGCCATAAATATACTTTGCAACATGTAAGAGGCCACAAAATATACTTTGCAACATGTAAGAGGCCACAAAATATACTTCGCAACATGTAATAGGCCATAAATGTACTTCGAACATGTAAGAGGCCACAAAATAAACTTCGCAACACGTAATAGGCCATATATAATATTATACTTCTCAACATGTAATAAGCCACAAAATTACTTCGCAACATGTAATAGGCCATAAAATGTTCTTCGCACCATGTAATAGGCCATAAAATATTCTTTGCAACATGTAATAGGCCACAAAATATACTTCGCAACATGTAATAGGCCACACTAGCCTATATTTTAAGTAATTAATTGTTGCACGGTCTTTGTCTTGGTAGGCTATTTATTATTAGATCTTTCATTGAGATGGTACAGGAGGTCTACAATGTGGTGGAGTTTCACTTTTTACTGTAGTTTGTTCGACTCCCTTGTAGACTTCTCATTCTTACCTCACAACAGGGACCCTGATGGAAATAAGTTAGCTAAAACTGTGTAGGGTATCCCATAGGTTATCCCTGTGGGAGTGATCATGCTGTATTGGGGTGCTTTTAACAAATACGCCGACTTTCTGTCCCTATCAGGGTGTATGTAACTCTTAATAAATATAGTCAATCAATCAATCAATACAATGAATTTCGAACTACAGAACTGTAACATTAATCCATACTTAACCTAGCTTATATTTATCGTAAATAGTGATATGGACTAAATTATATGTAGAATTGACTTATTCAAGTGTAGGCCTATTATATTTTTATATTTGGAATAAATTATTATTATTATTTTAGCCAAATGAACTCGTAGACAAGTAGGAGTCATGATGATGATGATGATGATGTTGAGGGATAGCCTTAAGTATCGGCCCCTCGTTGGTCTTCTTACACCTTCCCCATTTTTCTTTCTTCACTGTAGATGTATTATTTCTTCATCTTCTTACTGGGGTCCTTATTTTCTATAAATTATATGTTTTCCAAAAAATATTGTCACTTTTTGTTTTTTCTTTTTCTTTTTTCCTAGTATTAAAACTTTTCTTGTTACACTTTTCTTACTTTCTTTTACATTTTTTATAACAAAAAATTAGACACTTTAGTTCTCCTAATTTTTCCTGTGTTCTTAATTTTCTGTTCTTTCGTCAAGTTCTTTTATCCTCTTTTCTCTCCTTTTCCAACATCTGTGTAAGTATTGTTTTATCTCTTCGTTTCCTTCTTTCTTGAATAGTAACTCTCCTATAAGTTTTTCAGTGTCTTGGATATATGGCCTGTGTAATCTTGTTATTTTTGTCCTAATTTCATTATATTCTTCACAATCCAGGATAAAATGTTCTAAGTTTTCTGTATCTTTTTCACACAGTCTGCATTTTGTATCCTCCTTAAATCTTTTTCGGTCTTCTAGGTTTAGGGTGTTTGATCTGCATTTAAAAAATGTAACTGAGGCTGCTGTGTTGTCATATACTTCATCTTCTCCCCCAATTTCTTTTTTTATTTTCTTGTAAATTTTTAGACTGGTTTTTGATTCCATGTCTTTTTGCCACATTTCTGTATCCAACATTAGAACCAAAACCTTCGCTGTGCACTAAAGCCAATAGATAATATTTCGGTTCTGTCATGACTGTTCAATGTTCATGCTTAACATATAGTCGAGAACTTTATATCAGATTCAAATAATATGTAATGGCATTGTCTATGGTTGTATTATATTGAAGTAGTAATAGGTATCTATTATAATAGGACATATAGTATTAAGGCGAATACACTGAATGCCGAATGATCGCTATACTGGGACTAAACACTGTTGCCAGATACGCTTTAACTCTTACTATCGTAAAACATAATGGGATATATTTATTTGCATAATTCAAAGTACCGAGGGCATTATTATAAGAATTTCCTATTACTTTGTAGTTATATTTTCATGACTTACTGCTACAATGTTGGCTGTCCAGGGTTATATGCATGGTTGAAGTTAGTCTTGTGACTTGGTAATAGTCATCTAGGGTAAACTCGAGCTGTGATTGGTCCTAATTTACCCTATGGCACCTACTAGTCTCGACTTGGTAAATATGCCCCCCGCTCTCTCCCGCACAAACAGCTGATCGACGCGGACCAATACACACCTCCAGTCGTATGATAAACAGTAAGAAAAAAATTATGTATAGTCTGTAATATTGGTTTCAACAATAGGAGTTCACTTTTACAATGCAACAGTTGTAATGAAATTGTTCATAACCGATGTAATTCCGTTAAAAGTAGAAACGAAGTTGAATGTGTTAAATGTAGGAACTCAGCTGTACAACATCGCGAAACCATTTGTTTTATTTGTGAATCACTCATAACACGACGTCAGAAGATCAAAAACTGTGTAAAGTGTAAACATGTAGCTCACATGAAGTGTATCTCTAAGAAGACCAACAGTGAAGAACGGGAATTCCTTTGCAATAAGTGTGCCTTGCATTTATTACCGAATATTAATGTAAATGATCCAAGTATTAACAACTCAGAATCCAGTCAGGACACATTCAAAATCAAAGATGTATACAGAGTGTTCACCAACAAAGGGCTCCATCTTATCCACATTAACGCCAGATCAATGTACCATAAATTGTCAGAAATAAACTTGTTAGCTAATAAGGCCAAAGCTTCAATAATTGCAATCACAGAAACCTGGCTGGATTCAAGTATAAACGATGGTGAAATAAACATTCAAGGTTTCAATATGGTTAGGAATGATCGCAATAGGCATGGGGGAGGAGTATGTCTGTATGTAAAAAACAACCTCACACACACAACTAGGACCGACCTCCATGTAGAAAATCACGAAGCTCTGTGGATCGACCTACACCTGCCGAGGACAAGACCCATCACAATTGGGGTATGCTATAGGCCACCAGACGACACACAATTCATGACCAAATTTGAAAGAACTTTGTCATCGCTAGACCCTCGGAATGAATCCATCATACTAGGGGATTTTAACCTGTGTTACGAACAACGAAATAATAGGCTTGTACGAGAATATAGGCATATACTGACAATGCACAATCACAAACAACTCATCACAACCCCCACACATATCTCTGAGAACACTGCCACAATATTAGACCACATAAACTGTAACAGAGAGGACCAAATATCCCAATCAGGGGTTATACAGACTGGGATAAGTGATCACTTCGTCACATTATTGCACACGGGAAACCACAAAAATTACCCTAGAGAATAACAAGGTTATCAAAACAAGGTCACTTAGAAACTACAATAAAGAAACATTTCTGGACATTTTATGGAATACAGACTGGTCTCCAGTGTTTGGAAGTACAAACGTTAATGACGCATGGGTTGGCTTCAGAACCATCATCACAAACATCCTAGACGAAATAGCTCCTCTGAAAGACATACGAATTAAAGCAAGGTCAGACCCATGGATCAACAATGACATACTACACCATCTGGAACACAGAGACAATCTGTTAAAAAGGCTAGCGAAACATAGACAGGATCAAGGTCTGAAACATGAGTTCAACAGGGCCAGGAATAAACTAAGTAGGAAAATGAAATCAGCGAAAACTAATTATTTTCACAATAAGGCAGAGGAATATCAGAATAACCCAAAGAAACTATGGAGGCACCTAAAAACAACAGGCTACAGCAACAAGACAAGGGATTCGTCTAACACAAATATTGCTCTCACCATTAATGATCAGGTTTGCCACGATAAACGACAAATTTCAACCTACTTCAACTCCTTCTTCACTTCCATAACAAACACACTTGCACAGAACCTACCTCAACCTCTCAATAAATACACGACAACAACGGCCACCTTTCGTAATTTCTACAGAGATAAAGACATACACCCGAACACATTTGGATTGCAAAATGTTACACCAAAATACACTTTTGACGGTCTGTCTAACGTAAATGTACATAAAAGCACAGGACCAGACAAAATTCCTGACAAATTTCTACGAGATGGAGCCATTGGTATAGCAGGCCCCCTAACCCACATCATCAATTTGTCAATTAACACCAACACTGTACCTGCTGAACTGAAGGAAGCTATTGTAACCCCTCTATTCAAGAAAGGAAATAAACTAGAAGTTGGCAACTACTGTACAGACCAGTTAGCATATTATGTATTGTATCTAAAATCCTTGAAAGAGCGGTATACACCCAAATTAAACACTACCTCAAACAAAATTATCTATTCTATAAGTTTCAATCAGGTTTCAGATGCATGTACTCGACAGACTCCTGTCTCATCCACTTAACGGATCACATTCGTAAAGAAATGTCTAAAGGTAACTACACTGGTATGGTTCTTCTTGATCTACAAAAAGCGCTTGACACAGTAGACCATGATATCCTATGTAATAAACTACAAGCAATGGGCATAGGGTCTGTGAACTGGTTTAAATCTTATCTTAGTGGTAGAACCCAAAGAGTCAAAATTGATGATAATATATCTGATCCTATGCCAATTAACTGTGGGGTCCCGCAGGGAAGCATCCTTGGTCCCTTACTCTTTCTCTGTTATGTGAACGACATGGAACTGAGCGTCTCATGTAAATTATTACTGTATGCAGACGACAGCGTGCTTCTGGTTTCAGGAAAAGACCCAATAAGTGTTGCCGCTTCACTTTCCAAAGAACTAGAATCATTTAGTGAATGGCTAGTGGACATTAGACTATCTCTTCACCTGGGCAAGACGGAAGCCATCTTATGTGGAACAAAACGCAAACTGAAAGACATTGTGGACTTCTCGGTCAACTGTAATGATATTCCTATAACAATAGTGTCACAAGTTAAATATCTCGGACTAAAACTGGACGCGAGTTTGTCAGGTGAAACAATTTTGGAATCTATCCTGAGTAAGTGTAGAGCACTATAAAATACCTGTATAGACAGGTGGGATGCTTGCCCGCGGCGACCAAAAAGACCCTCTGCCAAGCGCTTGTTCAATGTCATTTTGACTATTCTGTGTCATCCTGGTACTCTGCATCATCTAAATCAGCACAGCACAAACTTCAGGTCACTCAAAATAAAATGGTTAGGTTCATGCTGAACCTAGGACCCAGATCACATGTTGGCCAGGAACAACTTCAGTCACTAGGTATGCTCAATGTCTCTGACAGGGCCAAACAAATCAGGCTCACTAATGCCTTCAAAATTTTCTATGACAGAGCTCCAGAGTATCTAAAGAATGATTTTGTTAAAGCAAATGAGAGGAGTGGACATAATACAAGAAACAGGATGTTTAATTTTAAGGTCCCGAGAATCCAAGGACAGGGTAAGCAAACATTCTTCTTCACTGCCATCAAAGACTGGAACGACCTACCCCAGTCAGTCCGTGAAAAGAGAACACTGTATTCCTTCAGACGTAGCCTGAAGGAACACCCGAACCGGACAGCAGCGAGAAGGGAGCACCAAGCTTATGTCTACTACTAAATGCGACATAAGAGATAGACAAACCAAACTGAAATTATTACTGATTACGGATTACTGATATTTACTATAGGATGTAAGGTATCTTAAAATAACCCCCTAGAAATACTTTATCTAAAGTATCTATTTCTTTATCCTCCCCATTTCCCCAGCTAACCTAATCCCACAAGGACCCCAATGAAAATACGCCTAACGGCCTTATTGGGCTATCCTTAGTTGGAATTATGCAAGGCTGGTACATGTCTTATTTGTAACATACTATATGGTACCAACTCTGTAAATTGCTAACTGAATAAATATTATTATTATTATTATTATTTAGGTCTGTCGAGTTTTTGTGAAAGTTTGGAGATGACATTATAGTTAAGTAAATGTCAGAAATACAAAAGGAATTGAACAACATTGATCTGAACGCTTGCAGAAAGGGTGATGTCATTTTATATTTTAGTTTTCATTTAAATATATATATAATATTATATATATATATATATATATATATATATATATATATATATATATATATATATATATATATATATTTTTTTTTTTTTTTTTTTTTTATATACAATTAGGCTTTCAAACTACCAGTATCTTAATTAAAGGGCTACGTCCCTTTAACTTTAATTTGGTTACTATTAGGCTTACAAACTAGCTCAATTAACCCTTTTAACTACCACAGATCCTTCCTAAGTTGCATAAATGTTGCAATAATGTTCAAGAGTTTTGGCCTACTTATTTGGAACAGGGTAAAGGCAATCTATTCCCTAAGATTATCACTCAACAGAAAACAAAAATGTGAAAATACAGACAAATCTGCATCTAGGTTTGTGCATATCGGTTATGGGGGCCCACCTTGCTTTTGTTTTCTCTTTCTCTCCCTCTCTCATTGGCTTGTATCCAATCGGCCCCATTCAGCCTACTGGTTTAAGACGTTTACCCCCATCCAGGTGTCAATATTTTCCTGGCGAGCGGTAGCGAGCCAGCATATATATATATATATATATTTTTTTTTTTGACAGCAAGCTAAATTTGTACATTTTTCGATAGAAAAAATTCTCCGGCGAAGCCGAATTTCTCCATACAATGATTGCTCGCTTTCGCTCGCCAGGATGAAATTGACACCTGGATTGGGATAAACGTCTTAAAACAGTTAGCTGAATGGTACCGAATGGATACAAGCCAGAGAAAGAGAGAAAAGGAGAGAAAGATAAACATAAAAAGACGGTGACCCCCTTAAAATATAAAGAATTTGTTCATTTCAGTGTCCACAAATTCTTACACTTTTCACTCTTTTGACGCGAGATCTAAAACTTTGGAGGACATACCCGTTTAAATGCTCGACATGTGACAATGACATTATTCGGATACTTTTTGACGTGAGACCTTTAACTTGAGGGATATACACTATTAAGGGGAGACAGACCGTTTTTCTGGACCGCCTTCTCCCTAATGTTTAGCCCCACTAGTTTTGAGATTATAAGACGTTGGTTCCATTAGTTTGGGGATTTTATGACCTTTCACCCCATTTTTTGTCAATATTAGGACCCTTCGTGCCATTTAGGTGTCAATTTTTTCCTGGCGAGCGATAGCGAGACTGTAATTTTAGGAGGAATCGGCCTTTGGCCGGGACATTTTTCTACCGAAAAATGTACAAATCTAGAGGGTGTCTTTCTAAGCTTGCTGGAGGTCTAGGGAGGAAATTAACAAAAAATATATGAATAAATGAATAAATAGACCAAACAAACGGCCACTGTCCCTTAAACTCTTGGACTTGTAACATTATTCAGATATTTCTTGGCCCTTTAATTTCTGGGTTATAAACTTGCAAATCCTCGACATGACATTATTCGGATACTTTTTCACATAAGGAACACACTTCTAAACCCTCGACATTTATACATTTTTCAGATTTTGTGAGCCTTCAGTATAGCCAATTTTTCCTATTTAATATTTATTCATTCAATTTATTAAATATATATTTATTGAAAAATATATGGGGTGAAAAGTCTTCAAGTCGCCTAACTAATGGGCCAAATGTCTTATAATCTGTAAACTAATGGGGCTAAGCATGAGAGAGAAGGGGGGCCAGAAAAACAACAACCATCACTCCTTAACCTGTTAAGCGCTAAATAGCCCTAGGAGCTAGGGTAGTTATTTGTGCATTTCTGCCAAAAAATTCGATCTCACAGAATTTAAAAAAAAGTACCTCAATGTCTTGGAAATAAGCAGCCACATCCGCCAATATATATATATCCACCCTAAAAAAATGTGGGTGTGGAGTTACGGTGGCTGCAAGTTGAAAAAAATGGGCTGATAGGCACGACATCCCCGAGCGAGCGAGTGTGTGTGAGTGAGTCAGGCGGGAGGAGAGAGAGAGAGGGTGGAGGCAAGAACGTGCGATTGATGAGAAGCAACGCTCTATATCTCGCCTAAAAAGCACCTTTATGGTTTCACCTGTTCATATTCATGAGTAAGGCAGCCCATGTGAATAATATACACTGATAAATGAAGCGCAGAGACGCATACGGACGAATAATAGGCGAAATAAGAGTGGTGTATTGAGAAAGGTGGGTGGCGCGGGAGAGAAAAGGGGTCAGATTACAGTAGGTAGATGAGATTAGCGTGGGTGTATGCACAAATTTAGACCTTATAGACACTTTGTGTTGTCGTTGCTATATTGTAAACAACGATAAGGCTTCTTGGATGGCGCAGTATGTTAGAGTAACCCGATATCTCATTACACAATTTTTACGCACTATTTGCTTGCAACTCATGGATGAAAGGTTATTTATTTACTTGTAAATTTCTTTACTGTTTGTTCGTAATGATAGAATATGTTAGGTTATGTAAAAGTATTATACATACTAAATACTTCGATATACACAAGTGTATCGAGGGTATATATATATATTTTTTTGTCAAGCATTCGTCTGCCCGAAAATACGTACGCACTAATCGCTGTCAGTATAGTGTGAACAGTCATGGTCTAGTGGTTAGAGTGATGGACTGAGTGAGATGTAGGCCTAGAGACGTAGGCCTAGAGACGTGGGTTCGAAACCAGAGAGGTTATGGGATGTTTTTGGAGTGTTTATATCACTTGAAATTTTTTTTTTTTTTACATACTTACGCCCTGCTATTCATAAAGTCGAAAACTTTGATGAATAGCAGAGCGTAAGTATGTTTTTTGTGTTTATTTATTTGTTTTTTTTTTGTTTTTTTTTGTTTTATTATTACAAAAGGTTGTTACAAAAGGTTAGTACATAAGTATAATATTACATAGGTATATATATAAATAAAACAAAATATTGCCTGGCTAATGAATTAAACTGAAATAATAAATGAAAATATTGCTTATATATACAGTATACTGTATACAATAATATATATATATATATATATATATATATATATATATATATATATATATATATATATATATATATATATATACAGTATATACCAAAACATATGAACTTATCCTACAACTATAATTTGTACATGTTATGATAATATTATCACGTTGGTCAGGTACGGGCAGGTCAGGTACGGGCAGGTAGGTAGTGAGGTAGGTAGTGAGGTAGGTGGGCGGGGCAGGAGTTTGGCTGAGATAGGGCGACACAGGTACCACTCCTAGTAGTACTTGAGTGAGTGGTAGTCCCTGAAGCACTCGCCCAAACACAACCCAACGTTGCATTCCTTGCACATTGATGTGACTCGGCTTCTTTTTGTGGCTTTCTGGTGGAGTGGGCACAGACCTGGCACTGTACTTGCAGCCTCCGGGTGCCAGATAGCTCGGTGTGGATAGGGTAGTGTTTGTCATATCCATCAATGACTCTGTCTGGGAGGTTGACTGCACGGCGACCCCTGTGACCGGAGACTGGTTGGTGTTTCTCTAGGAGTTGGTAGGCGACGTTGTATATGAACTCCCTGAACTTGAGTTTTTTGTTCGGGGCCATGTCTTTTTTTACCAGCCACATGTTGTAAGCGTTGAGCATCGTGATGTCAACAAAGTGAAGGAAAAGCTTGTGATACCACTTCACTGTTTTTCGTAGGCACTCAACGCCTGCAAGCTGGCAATCAGACTTGTCCACAAGGCGCATGTACTTGGTATAATCCACCACCATATCAGGTTTCTGGATAGACTTCTTGGTACGGTAGTGGAATTTACCAGAGTCCACTTGGGCACCTGTATGGACAGTCGAAAGCAGGTGGACTGGTCGCTTATCGAGCCACTTTACCGCCAGAACTTTCCCAGACTTCTCCAGCTGCTTGTAGTGCTCTTTCTTCTTCTTTCTTCTTGGTCTGTCCTGTCTGCGGCGCCTTTGTTCCTCTGCCAAGTCGTCATCAGAAGCGGTGTCACTGTGGGAGGGGTTGTCCAGTTCTATGCGATTGCCTTGGAACTTAGGCATGAACTTCCTGTTAGTTCTGACAGTCCCACATGCCCCCGTTTTGTGGTCATGGAGGAACTGGCAGAGTGCAGGACTTGTATACCAATTGTCGGTGTACAACGTGTGCCCCTTGTTCAGGTAGGGCTCCAGCATCTTTTTCACAATGTGCCCTGACATGCCCAATGGGTCGTTGCCACCGACTTTTGGAATGTCTACATCAGTGCCGGTGTATACGATCATGTCGAGCACTATTCCACTTTCACAATCGCACAACACAAAGATCTTGATCCCGAACCTGTGTCTCTTCAAGGGAATGTACTGCTTGAACACCAGGCGTCCTTTGAAAAGCACGAGCGACTCATCAATCACCAGGTTGGCAAAGGGGTAGAAGAATTTCCTGTACCTTTGCAACAACATGGTCAACACATCCCGAACTTTCCATATTCTATCAGCTCGGTTTGGATTATTATTGTCTGCGAAGTGCAAAAATCGCAGAAGCAAGAAAAATCTATCACAAGCCATATATTTCCGGAAAATTGGGGTGTTGATGATTGGGTCGTGCTTCCAATAATGCTCCATTACATGCTTCCTGCAGAGAGGCATGATTAGCAACAACGCAAAGAACACAAGGAGCTCAGGGACAGTCGTATCAACCCATGCACGAATTCTTGCTCTAGGAGATATCATATCAATTCTTTCCCTCACCCAGGTAAAATAGCCATTGGTTTGGGAAACGAGATGAGATAATACCTCCTGGTCAAAAATGCACAGAAGAAATCAGATTCCGTGGACTGGTCATTGCAGGGCCAGTCTGCTGTTGAACCAGCCAGATTGGCATTGAACTGGTGCAAATCTGGTTGGAAATGGGACCCTTCAGACCAGGCAAAATTATACGCCCGTGGGGGATCAGGATCAGCCCCTCCGTCAGCCACGTCGTCTGCGCCTTCGTCGTCAGACAGGTCTTGGTCATGGTCACGGTGCAGAAGTACATCGTCGTCTTCCGAATCCTCTGCACCTCCCTCATATTGGTCTTGATCCTCCTCAGACTCGCTCCCACTATCACCACCCCAGCCATAGTTCCTGGGATCGAAGGCTTCCCCTTCTGCAGCGTCGTCGTCAGAGGAGTCAGGAGGGAAGAGGAGGGCGTCAAACTTGGATGGCGTTAGACCGGCTGCCAAAACTCTACGAGGCCCTCCAACAGCAGGGGCATGGGTGGGCGTGGGTGGTGGAGCAGGGGCGTGCGTGGGCGGTGGTGCAGGGGCGGCCGTGGTGGGCAGTGGCGCAGGGGCGGCCGTGGTGGGTAGTGAGGCAGGGGCGGCCGTGGTGGGTGGTGGTAGTGGTGGCAACGCGGGGGTGGTAGAGGCGGGAGGTGTCACCTTACTCCTCTTGAACTGATAAGGGTGTCCTTTACCCTTACCCTTCTTGCCAACTACCCCCGATGCTCCTGCATCCCCAGGACGGCCACTTGTACTTCCTGTGGTGGTGGGCGCCGTGGGCGTCGTTGCCACAACAGTAGAGGCAGTAGTTGTTGTGGTAGCAGTTGTCAGAGCAAATGCTGAGGACAATGACCTCTTCGCACTCGTCGTGCTTGTTGCACGTGTCGTGCCTCTCCCAGCACGTGTAGGTCTTCTTGGCTGCACTGGCTCATCATCCTCAGAAGTATATACGTAGGAGGGGTCCCTGGCACGTGTTCGTGTCCTGCCACGAGCACTAACACCGCCAGCAACAGGGTTGGGCGAGTCAACAGGGAGCGAGTCAGGGGAGCGTGTAGGCTCCATAGTGACTGAGAGCGTACTGCGTGTGTAGACTGTGTGGGGTGCGTGCGGCGGGTGGTTGTGGGTGCCATCGAGAGGTACCATGTCGCACTAAACGTGGCGCAATTTGTGACTCCCTAGACAGCTTGGCGCCGTTTTGGTACGCCTTTAAAAATCCTGCTTCCGTGAGGCCTATCGCGTTCCCTATAGGAAGCCTTCCGTGAGGCCTATCGCGCTTGCCGGGTTAAGGGGGCCCACCTCGCTTCTTTTCACTTGCTCTCCCTCTCTCTTTTTGGCTTGTATCCATTCGGCCCCATTCAGCATACTGTTTTAAGACGTTTACCCCCACCCAGGTGTCAATATTATTCTTGGCGAGCGGTAGCGAGCCAGCATATATATATTCTTTTTACAGCAAGCTAAATTTGAACATTTTTCGATAGAAAAATTTCTCCGGCGAAGCCGGATTTCTCCATACAATGCTGGCTCACTATCGCTCGCCAGGAAGAAATCGACACCTGGATGGGGATAAACGTCTTAAAACAGTTTGCTGAATGGGGCCAAATGGATACAAGCCAAAGAAAGAGAGAAAAGGAGAGAAAGAAAGAAAAGGAGAGAAGAGAGAAAAGGAGAGAAAGAGAAAAAAAGCCGGTGGCCCCCCTTAAATGGTACTGGTGTGTTGCCTGCTGTATACGACTGAATAAGACTGGATACGACTGAATAAGACTGGAATTACGACTTACGAAACACCACAATCAGAGTCAGTTCTTTAAAGGTCGTGAGTTAATGATGCAAGTGTGAGAGAGAGAGAGAGAGAGAGAGAGAGAGAGAGAGAGAGAGCGAGAGCGAGAGAGTGCGCGAGAGAGAGCGAGAGAGGTTTGGCAGTGAGGGCAATCGGTACTAAATAGGACAAGAATTGCTCACAAGGTGATACAAGCATAAAACTTTCCACAATAGTTCACAAAGACCTATTTTACAATTTCAGGGCAGGAGCCACCGAGATTTCAGTGTTGCATAGCAATGGTTGCTAGGCAAATCATTTTCCTTAGCAACCGGCAGCAACAATGCAGTTTCTGGAAAACTGTGAGGTGCTATGATTTTTTCTCAACTCCTTGTTCTAAAAAACATGTAGCATTGCATTTGGAGATCATATACAAGAATTATGTGGCATAAAATCCAATTTAGGGCAAGTCAGGCTATAAAAATGCCACTCCTAAAGCTTCAGACACTGTTGTCACAGTCACTTTTGCATTTGCAGTAGGCTGTGCATTTTAGATGTGCATCAACACATTTGCAGTCTGTGCATCCTCCTCGGCAAGAACACTTCAGTAGTTCTGGGCAGGTTGCACTGGCTTCGGGCAAGTTAGACCACAGAGGCCTCCACTTTTCTGGGCAAGTCCATCCCCACTCACTTGGAGAGGGCAACTGTCGTTCTGGCACCGTGGTGCAGCCCCAGTGGTGCCCACCTTGTAGTACTGCCCTCTTCATGTGTTGCTGTAGAGCAGCCTTGGTTGGAGGTAGACATGATATCTGACATCCTTTGTGGATGAACAGATTCTTTCGGACTTCATTGATGGAACGAGAAGTTGCTGTCCTGTCATAGAGTCGAATGGTGAAGTACTCCAGAGAAGCCTCAGTCGCTTCACCAATTTGTTCAGGTGCATTGTGCAGCTCATAGAATGTCGCAGTAAATTCATCATGTGCCTCCCACACTTTCCATGCAGTCTTCTTTCCCACCTGGACCAGATGGGACACGGTATCACAACCTGTATAAGCATGGAACACAGGCAGTGCCAAGGATCTTTCTGTGCCAAGTGAAGCACATATTTCATGAGCTGGGATGTACCTAAAGTCCTTTCCACAACCAAAGGCAATCCAGAGTTCTATCTGCTGTCTCTGAGCCAGCTGCTGTACGACTGCCACTGCCAATACTACCACGTCAGTGTCCACAGTTCGAACAAGGATCTTGTGGAAGCCCTGCATAACAGCATCACTGACATGCACCATGATCCTCGAGTCTGCCTCCTCATGGTTGCAGGGAGCAATGTTGCTGGTGTCTCGTGTAGGTAAGCATAGCACATTGGCACCATCAGTAACAATGAGAGTCTGGCTCCTGATGCATTTTCCAGCAGTTCCTTGTTCAGGAATGTAAACAGGTCTGTCTTGTTGTTGGCCAAGCGAAGGAACTGCTGCCAGTTCTTTGGTGTTGGGCTAGACGCCCCAACTCGTCTGCGCTGAATAGGACCAGTGACACGTTGTTCTCTTGTCTGTGACTTGAGGCTGTTATCGAAGTACTGGTCCCAGACAACATCCACTCTCAGAGCCTGACTTTGAGCATTGTTTATGTATGGAAGAAAGACCTTGGCAGCATAGTCTCCAAATGTCTTGCAGCCCTCAGGTCTAAGAAAGTGAACAAGTGCCGCACCATCCATGATTCGCACTTCAGTCTCTGGTGTCACATCATTTGATGACCCTACTTTCTTTTCAAGACATTCTATGAGATCAGACTTCTTCCCTGGACGTAGCTGCCCATAGGCAGACAGAGATGGAGGAAATGGGAGGTTTTCATGATTGAAGAAATTGTTCAAGTCACCTTTCCTTGTCTGACATGCAACATACAGACTTGCAAACAGCGAAGATTCACTTTTGAGGAGACTGACTTTGTCCCCTGATTTGTTTGATCGTTTGCCTTGGACATTGAACAGTACCACCTTGTTCCTGGTAATTGTTGCTGTGATTGGCTTAGTATTTGTTCTGAGCCGCTCTTCCACAAATGTTGCATACTGCTCCTGACCCTTTGATGCGAGAGTGGTTAGACACTCGACTGACTGCTCATCCATGATGTCCTTTGTATGGAGTCTGAGAAGGTCCTGCCCTTCCTCCTCAAATGGGCTCCCCATGTCCTCCATTACACTAACTACCGCCTGAACCTGTCCAGCAAACAACTTCTGGGTTGACCGGGTTTGTTCATGATGGTTTCTTTGCCCAGAACTTTGTTGTTTCCCTACCATGGTCGCTTCAAACTCAGAAATTACTCTGACAAGTTCTGGTCCTGCCACTGCCCATCTCAAGAGGGAGTTTGCATCCTGGGTAAGCCCGATGATTCTGCCTTCATCCTTCATTACTCCATTGTTTTGTTCATGGCAGTGATCGACAGCAATGAGGGAGAATTTTCTCTGGGATTTTGCCACAACAAACTTGCCTTGCTGAAATTCTTTGGCAACATCTGGATGAGTGTGAGATAGACTGCTCATGTCACGCACATGTACGGACATCCAACGTGCGTAGTGGGTGTGGTTGAGACTGAAGAACCAAGGTGTCAATTTCTTCAATGTATCCACATACAAATCAAAGTCACCAGTACGTAGTGATCGCACAAATGTGAACAAGAGAAGTTCCAGCTCTAGACTCGTATGCCAGTACATGAACTGAGGACTTTCAGCTTTTCGCCGTTCACACCATGTGCTGAAAGTGTCTGTGGATTCTTCGGAATTGTTTGCAACATATCCATTATAAGCCTTCTTGAGAAGGATGTACAATGCACATGCAGTGACTTGGTGAGCATGACGGGTTCGAGTCACATGTGATGCCTTCAGGAAGGACTCAGCAATGCCTGGTGTGGCAACATCAGCTTCCTGGAGAACTTCCACCCAACCACTTCCATCAAGCCAATGACCCAAAGCCTGTCATTTCAGTGTGTAGACCCCCCATAAGCATTACAAACTTGTCCTCACCATACAGTTCGGACATATTCCATTGCAGTTTCTTCAGTGTAGCATACAGAGGTTGGTCCCCACTAATCACTGGAGTCTGGCCAGGGTTGAGGTGATGAACTGCTGACTTCACCACTTCCATGCAATGCCGAAGCATAGATGGTGAGCTGGCTTCCTCAACAAAGAGAGGCATCATGGCATTCACAGATGGCAGAATGTCTGGGTCTGGCACTCTGCTGGCATGGTATGCTGCCCAAGACAAAGTCGCCTCTGCTGATATGTCATCTGCATGATGTTTCTCAACATGACTCAGCCAGTCATATACCTTGTCCATGTCCTTGGTCAAAGGGGTGTTGGAAGAAGCCAGGTCTGCAGGGATGGGTGGGACAAAGACGTAATTTTTTGGCAACCGTTTTGGTTTCAGTTCAGTGTACGAAAGGGGCAAGTCGCTCATTTTCCTCAACCCCCTCTCTTGAGTTATTGAATTAGTGAATCCTTGGCCATTGTCTTCATCTTCACAGACATCTCGCGGAGTGAGATTCTGGAACAAGGACAAGCTGGTGCCATGGAATGAACTTGTAGATGTCGCAGAGCTAGGGTTGTGGTCGATGTTGTCTGCAGCACTGGTGATGAAATGCCCTTTGCGAAGTTGAGGAGGACAGACTGTGCCAATCTGATGGTAATAGTCACAGACGTTATTACCCAATGATGTGATCAAGTCCATTGTGCGGTTGTATGATGCCGACATACCAAGAGTATATAGACTCTCAATCAACTTTCTATCTCTGGTTAGTGCATGAGACTTAAGACCTACATAGACGGGTAGTGGCGTTTCACGATCTTTGCTGTGATATACTTGTGGATTTCTCACAGAATCCCTGCGTCTCTTGATGCTGTTGTACACCAACAGCTGAGCAATGGATAGTATTGGTTGGCTGATAGTTGTGTTGGATGTTTGATCTGTGATGTTTGAACCATTGATAAGCATGCTGACCAGTGACAAAAGGGACCGTGGAACAGACTCCACTTGGCTGTTATGGCCAAACGATCCAGAGAATGTTATTTTGTGTGCGAAGATGTCCTGTCGGATCATTTCAGCAATTTGGGTCATCATGACACTCTGCTCGTCTCGATCAGTCTGGTATCCTTCTCGGAGAATAGAGCCAAATCTTCTTCACAAGCCATGAACACATCTCGTCCTTCTTTGTAAGCTTTCATCCTTGGGAGATGCATGAGAATGCGGTCTTTCAGATGCTTACTGTTTACTCGTGCAGTAACATCCACTCCAAGTTGATTTAGCCTGTCAGTGTAGAGCTTCACAAGATCTGCAAGTCTGAACACCTTCACATCCTCATCTTGCCTCTTCTCCTCAATGTAGGAAATCAGCTGAGCCAAAGCAATTCCTTTACATGTCTGGTCATCTGAGGCATCCTGATCCTGTGATACCTTTGCACGTGCTCTATTGTACAGGTTTGTAAGGCAGTTTGCATGATACTTTGCCTCCTGGGCAATAAGGTCTCCTGCACTTAATTTTGCAAGAAGATTTTCATCTTGTAGATCATGTGCACATTTCCTCACACGAAAATCTATTTGAAATGTACAGACTTCGCGGAGGTTCTCCTTTGTTTGCTGCTGGGAACAAAAGAAGCATTTGGGACAATTGCTGCCAACTGTTCCACTTGAGGCAGTATCACCACCACTGCTAGTGCTACGTGTGAAAATTCGTTTTGAAGCAGTCCCATCTTCCTCAGACTTGTGCTTTCGTTTTGCGCGTTCCAGTTTGGTATGTGAAAACTTCTGATAACAAGATTAGTGCCACTTTGCATTCTGTTCTTTCAATGTTAATTGAATACCATTCCCATGGTCAAGTCGTGCCAGATTGATTTTGATTGGCATTGAGTCAAGGTTACTAAACTGTGTGATGTTGTCTACTATGGTTTCATAGCCTCTGTCAGTTGGTGATATGAGAGACTCTTTGGTGTCCAGTTGACAAAAAACACAGATAGTCCAATCAGTTGCTTGAACAGATGAAGATGAGGCACTGGCCATTTCTGTGAATATTCAGTACGTCTTGACTATCACTGTGCGCAGATCAAATATATCAAACTTGCTGAAACTGGAAACAAAATATGATTAAGGCCGAGGGTTTATCCTTTTACCACCTTTATCAAATACATCTGTTGCACACATTCCTTTATGGGATACAACTAGGTTCAGTTTCCCTACACCTAGCCCGATCGTTCATCCAGTGCCATTTAAGTCCCGTGCGATCTGTACACCTTCCGGGTAATTCTTAAGCCCCGTTACCCTTGGCTCGGCTCTCCCGCGCTGGCACATCCTGTCAATTCAGGCGCGGCTATCTAACTACATCTACCAACTACAAACTACAGTTTAGTAGCTAGTGGATTTGGGGCTGTTAGATAGCATTTGGGACACTGATCTAGATATACTAGTACTTATTAAAGTACTAGTATATCTAGATCAGCTGGCACTGAACCCCATGCTGAGTTACACAGCAGTGATGTCACCAGTGTGCCCTGGTTGTGTGCTGACATTCACTCTATTATATAGATATATATGCTTTTATACATCTTTTGAACCATTTTAGGAGTGAATATAGGAAAATAAATAAAAGTACAAAGTCATAACACTTCATAGTAGTTCAGAAACTGCATCGTTGCTGCCGGTTGCTAAGGAAAATGCTTTGCCTAGCAACCGTTGCTATACAATACAGAAATCTCGGTGGCTCCTGCTCTGAAATTGTAAAGTAGGTCCTTGTGAACATTTCCGGGAAGTTTCATGCTTGTATCACCTTGTGAGCAATTCTTGCACCCATTTCCTTGACTGTGCCTGAGTACATACATACATACATACATACATACATACATACATACGTCAAGCTTAAAATAATACCCCCAAGACCCCACTTCGAGACATATTTGTACATTTTTCGGTAGAAAAATTTCTCAGCCGAAGGCCGGTTCCTCCTGAATTGCAGGTTCGCTATCACTCGCCAGGAAACGTATGACAGCTAAATGGCACTAAATGTCTTAATATTGACAAAGAAGATGGCGGTAGGTCTTAAAATCGTCAAACTAATGAGTCAAACATCTTAAAATCTCAACACTAACGGTGCTAAACATGAGGGAGAAGGGGGTCCAGAAAAAACCACCCCTTAACCCCTTCTGTACCGGCGACGTCCTTTCAACTTTATTCTGGCTACTATTAGACGATTGTATTCAGTTTAAAAAGGGCCTCCACCAACTATCAGGTTTCGAACTATCTCACTTAACCCCTTTCACTACCACAAATCCTTCTTAAACTGCACAAAATCGTCTAAATACAGCTATAATATAATATCAAAGACGTCACCGGTACAGAAGGGGTTAAAGTGAAAATCCACCCTTAAGGGGAGGCAGACCGTTTTCCTGGACCCCATTCTCCCTAATGTTTAGCCCCACTAGTTTTGAGATTTTTAGGCGTTCGGCCCATTAGTTTGGCGATTTTAACACCATTCGCCCTATTTCGTTGTCAATGTTAATATTGGTGTTCGGGCCGTTTTCTTCTTGAGGACGAGTGGTAGAGAAAATGGGATTCTTATGGTTAACTATTATATTTACTATGACATTTAGTACAAATAATACCTACGCATCATTAAACGTTACGTATATCTTATTAATTAGATATATATCTATCTATTTCAAATGAGTGAGAGAGAGAGAGAGAGAATGTGTGTGTGTGTGTGTCAGAAAAAGTGAGTGGGTGAGCGTGAAAGAGAGAGAGAGGGGGGGGGGGGGTAAGGCTGGACAGGTCCGAAACTTGGCGTAGAAACAAGAACAATAGGAAGATAACAACACAATAGAGAGAGAGAGAGAGAGAGAGAGAGAGAGAGAGAGAGAGAGAGAGAGAGAGAGAGAGAGGTAAAATAGATTGCACATATACTGTACATCTTCCATAAATCTGCCAATATATATGAATTATTATGTTTACACGAAAAAGACGGATTGGTTCCTTTCAGAGGCAGTACCCCTTAAGGGAAGGTATTTGTTTTTTCTGGACCCACTTCTCCCTCACGTTTAGCCCCAATACTTGAAAGATTGTAAGATGTTCGCCCCTTCAGCTTGGCGAATTTAAGACCTTCCGCCCCATTTCTTTGTCAATATGTTCGTGCCATTTAGGTGTCGATTTTTCCCCTGGCGAGCAATAGCGAGCCTGCAATGCAGTAGTAAATATGTTCATAAATATGTAAATACATACATAGATATATAAATGAGCAAACAAATACACCCATCCCCCCTTAATACATACATAGATATATAAATGAGCAAACAAATACACCCATCCCCCCTTAATCATATTATACTGTATAATTATATTAATACACTTAATCATATACTGTATAGTGTATATATTAATACACTTAATCATATACTGTATATATTAATACACTTAATCATATACTGTGTAGTGTATATATTAATACACTTAATCATATACTGTAGTGTATATATTAATACACTTAATCATATACTGTATATATTAATACACTTTCCCCTTATCCTCCATTTCTTCATTAACTCACTACATGACAGATCACATTAATTAATTATATATTCATAACCTTAAGAATACATATTAAAAAATCCAAAGAAAAGAATAATACAATTTGAATATTATCAGCCATGCAGACACTGAAGAAAGGAGACAAATATTTAACTAACGTGAAGATTTCTATTATATTATGTATACATAATATAATACACATACACACACCATCTATACATACACACAGCCTATTCATACACACACTAATTTGTTTACTAATTCGTTTGGAAAAGAAAAAAAGAAAAAAATATCCCACCCCTTTCCTATTCTTAAGTAAGCCATTTTAGATTTACAAAAGAATGACCATTACTTGTATTTCTGTATGTCCATATACATTTCAATAATGTATGCATGTTTCCTTGTTTATATTTTTTACCAATACTTCTCACTACCATAAAGTTACCATTAATACCTAACAATAACAGCACAAGTAAACTAAATGGTAATGTCTGACAATTACAGCAAAATGAGGCACAGAGTGGCTGAATATATATATATATATGTAGATATATATACTGGATACACACACACACACACACACACGTATGTAAGTGAGAGGGGGGAGTGCATGAGACATATACATCCAGGCAGGCAGTGAGAGAGGTAGTGGTTTACATTACAAGTAGTGCATGAGACATATACATCCAGGCAGGCAGTGAGAGAGGTAGTGGTTTACATTACAAGTAGTGCATGAGACATATACATCCAGGCAGGCAGTGAGAGAGGTAGTGGTTTACATTACAAGTAGTGCATGAGACATATACATCCAGGCAGGCAGTGAGAGAGGTAGTGGTTTACATTACAAGTTAAGGATCAAGATAACTGGTAATGTTTGGAGAGACGCCTGTGTTCCGCATCAGTTGGCTGGGAATATGTCGACAGGGAATAGTTACTGTCCGAGAAATACACCACCAGGAAAAGGAGGAACTTGGTGAAACAACGGAAGTACCGTATCGGAAACAGGTTCATGATTATGATTATGCTCATGCTCTCTCTCTCTCTCTCTCTCTCATCTCCCCGAGATGTTATAGACTGCAGCACCGTTGATTCATTTAAACTTCCCCTAGACAAATATCTCGCATCAAACCCGGGACTGACTGCGTTTGTAAATGAATAACTTTATTTTATCCTCCCCTCAGTTACTAACCCATCTGTCCCCTACTAACTTCCCAATCCTGCCACGGACATTAGTTCCAGGGCAGTAGTTCCCTTTCCAATGTTCCCTCAGAATCAGAATCAGAATCAGAATGTGAGGTGAGGCCTCACTAGTAGTGAAATAAGAGATTAGAGCAAGACAAGTAGGGGTTAAATATGAAGAGTTGAAGGGATGACAGCTGGTGGGCTAGACCACCTTGCTATTTTTTAGTCTTCTTTCTTTGCATTTGTCTTTCTGCCTCTTTGGTTCAGGTGTCTTGCTGTTTGACGGGCAGGTGGAGTAGACGTAGTTTGGTTCCCCTAAAAAAGGAGATGGTGTTCTTGTAGGCTCGCTGGCAGTCACCGGGGGAGGTGTAGCAGGGGTCTTGTCATCTACTGGATCTTCATCATCAGAAATTTCAACATCCACTTCTTCTTCCTCGGAGTCTTCTTCTTCATAAGAGTCTTGTTGTTGTATGTCGAGGTCCATGGAGTCTTCTGTAGGTGCTGGAGATGAGGTTCCCTGTGTTGGCTGCAGAGTTGGATCTTCAGGATGCTCAGCTTGTTGGGACTGTGACACTGATGTGTTGATCCTGTTGAAACTCGAGGTACAAGGGTGATCTTCTTCTTTGGTGTCTTTCTTGGCTTCCTCTGGGTCTTGGCGACTGATGGTGGTTGCTGGAGAAGATTAGGAGGAATCACAATCGTTGGAAGGTTATTGGCTGTGAGTAAAGCAGGTAGGATGATTGAAAACCGGCTTAAGTCATCCCCAGCAAGAGCCTTGGCTGTCTGGATGACGACAGTGATCTTCTCTGTATTCAGGCTGGCCTTCTCCTGCTTATTCTCCTCCTTTTTCTTCCTCCAAGCGTGTCTGGATCCCTTAACGTTAGCCCCATTTGGTCCTCTGATGTTGTTAGCCTCCTCTCCATTCCTCCCCTTTATGATGGTAAAGGCTACCCTCTCACCATCACCGAGAAAGGGTATTGAGTGGTGTTGATTAGGAAAGGAGATTCGGCTTCTGTGTGCAAAGATATCGGCTCCTGTTTCCTCTCTATTGATAAACCCATAACCCTTCTTCACATTGAACCATTTAACAGTTCCAGCAATGGTGGTAGAAGTTGATGAAGCCATGGTGTAGATGGTGGTGAAGCAAGGGTGTTGGTGGCAAGGGATTGGTGGAGAGTTGTAGCCAATCAGGAGAGAGCAGGGGATGTTCCCTTACCCACTCTAAACCACTGTTTGGACACTTGATCTTCAGTGCTTTGGAGGACAAGCAGCCTAGAAGGGTCACTAGACCTATTGTTGCTTGATTTCCTTTGTACTCCTTTGTACTCTCTCTCTATATATATATCTATATATATATATATATACAGTATATATATATATATTTTTTCCTCTTGGCTTCCTCTTCTCCTTTATTCTCTCTTCTTCTCTCCCCTCTCATTACTTCCCATCATTTCCTGACCATTTCCTCGTGTGGCTTTTTATTCCTGCGTCTCCCTTCTCCTTTGAATCTCTCACTCTCTCTCTCTCTCTCTCTCTCTCCACAACACACACCCACATGGTTCCCTCACTATTAATTTCACAGATGGTAGCCACGATGACCTTCCCTCCTAACTTTTTTTTTTTTTTTTAAAAGACCTCCGTCTACGTATTGTGAAAAACCTGTTATCCTCCGGCAAATTGTGGGGTTGAGTGAGTGAAGGGGGGGACAGTGAATGAAGGAGGATACATGTGTTTCATAATACGTGTTGCTAGCCCCAAACGCGCGAGCAACTGTGGCTTTCAACCATCCGACACATCCCCTTTTATTTGTTTTGATTTTTGTATCTACCTCCCCTCCCTTACCATTCTATTAGTATTCTCTGTCAGCTTTAAGGGGAGATTTCCACTCGAGGGACTTTTTTCTTGACCCCTTTCTCCCTCATGTCTAGCCCCATTGCTTTTGAGATTTTAAGACGTTTTCCCCATTAGTTTGGTGATTTTTAAGAATTTCCGCCCCATTCTGTCAATTTTAAGACATTTCGTGCCATTTAGGTGTCAATTTTATCCTTGCGAGCGATAGCGAGCCTGTAATTTAAGAGTAATCGGCCTTCGGCCGGGACAATTTTCTACCGAAAAATGTAAAACAAAATCTTGAAAGGGGGTCAAGGGGGTGACATTTTAAGATTGCTGGAGGAGTAGGAAACAAACTAGAAACCTCCCCTTAATTTGTTTGTTAGACGTACTAATGGATACATAGATAAATAGGTAGATACAAAGCTAGAAATAAAGATATATAGATTAATAACTAGAGATAAATATATATGCATAGATATATATAGATCAGTAGATAGATATATATATATATATATATAGATTGATGTAATGTTAAGTTAGAATAATAGGCAGAGAAGATACAGATACAAGAAAAGTACAGTTAGATAGAAAGATAGTGACAGTTATATAGAAAGATAACAATATACAATAGAGTCACGTAGATAGTTATATAGATAGTCACATAAAGAGTTATATGGAAAGATAGTGACAGAGGTTATATAGACAGATAACAATATACAGTAGATAAGTCACATAGATAGTTATATAGATAGTAACATTAAGAGTTATATAGACAGATAGTGACAGAGGTTATATAGACAGATAACAATATACAGTAGATAAGTCACATAGATAGTTATATAGATAGTGACATTAAGAGTTATATAGACAGATAGTGACAGAGGTTATATAGACAGATAACAATAATTATACAGTAGATAAGTCACATAGATAGTTATATAGATAGTGACATTAAGAGTTATATAGAAAGATAGTGACAGAGGTTATATAGACGGATAACAATATACAGTAGATAAGTCACATAGATAGTTATATAGATAGTGACATTAAGAGTTATATAGACAGATAACAATATACAGTAGCTAAGTCACATAGATAGTTATATAGATAGTGACATTAAGAGTGATATAGACAGATAGTGACATAGGTTATATAGACAGATAACAATATACAGTAGATAAGTCACATAGATAGTTATATAGATAGTGACATTAAGAGTTATATAGACAGATAGTGACAGAGGTTATATAGACAGATAACAATATACAGTAGATAAGTCACATAGATAGTTATTTAGATAGTGACATTAAGAGTTATATAGACAGATAGTGACATAGGTTATATAGACAGATAACAATATGCAGTAGATAAGTTACATAGATAGTTATATAGATAGTGACATTAAGAGTTATATAGAAAGATAGTGACAGAGGTTATATAGACAGATAACAATATACAGTAGATAAGTCACATAGATAGTTATATAGATAGTGACATTAATAGTTATATAGACAGATAGTGACAGAGGTTATATAGACAGATAACAATATACAGTAGATAAGTCACATAGACAGTTATATAGATAGTGACATTAAGAGTTATATAGACAGATAGTGACAGAGGTTATATAGACATATAATAATATACAGTAGATAAGTCACATAGATAGTTATATAGATAGTGACATTAAGAGTTATATAGACAGATAGTGACAGAGGTTATATAGACAGATAACAATATACAGTAGATAAGTCACATAGATAGATACATAGATAGTCACATTAAGAGTTATATGGAAAGATAGTGACAGAGGTTATATAGCCAGATAACAATAAACAGTAGATAAGTCACATAGAGAGTTATATAGATAGTGACATTAAGAGTTATATAGACAGATAGTGACAGAGGTTATATAGCCAGATAACAATATACAGTAGATAAGTCACATAGATAGTTATATAGATAGTGACATTAAGAGTTATATAGACAGATAGTGACAGAGGTTATATAGATAGATAACAATATACAGTAGATAAGTCACATAGATATATATATAGATAGTCACATTAAGAGTTATATGGAAAGATAATGACAGAGGTTATATAGACAGATAACAATATACAGTAGGTAAGTCACATAGATAGTTATATAGAAAGATAGTGACACATAGATAGATAGGTAGATACAGTATATAGAAACACAATAAATCACTTCCCCTTCACTGACCTAACTAGAGAGAGAGAGAGAGCGAGAGAGAGAGAGAGAGAGAGAGAGAGAGAGAGAGACAGAGAGACAGAGAGAGAGAGAGAGAGAGAGCAAGAGCGAGAGAGATAAACTGTAAGCTATCGAAGTAAGAAAATATATTACCCACTCATCTAAACTATCTTACTTCTAGTACAAAGGAGTACAAAGAAAATCAAGCAACAACAATCTAGGGACCCTTCTAGGCTGCTTGTCCTTCAAAACACTGAGGATCAAGTGTCCAAACAGTGGTTTAGAGTGGGTAATGAAACATTGGAAAGGGAATTACTGCCCTGGAACTAATGTCCGTGGCAGGATTAGGAAGATAGTAGGGGACAGATGGGTTAGTAACTGAATGGGGGATAAAATAAAGTTATTAATTTACAAACGCAGTCAGTCGCGGGTTTCATGCGAGATATTTGTCTAGGCGGAGTTTAAATGAATCAACGGTGCTGCAGTCTATAACGTCTCGGGGAAGCCCATTCCACAAGTTGACAACTCGATTGAAGAAGAAATTCTTAGATTCGTGTGAGTTAAAAGCTTTACCAATAATTTTGCAACCGTTTCCCCGCGTGTAATTAGATTGGTCGATAGTGAAGTACTTACTACAGTTCATATTGTCGATGCCTTTGATGATTTTGAACACTTGAAATAAGTCACCTCTTAATCTGCACTGGGTTAAAGGAAATAGATTTAATTCTCTAAGACGCTGCTCTTCGAATGGTTTGTTCTTTAGGCTAGGTATCATTTTGGTAACTCTACGTTGAACTTGTTCTAGCTTGTTTATATCTTTTTGGTAATAAGGGCACCAGGATTGAACGCAGTATTCCAGAAGAGGGCGGACTAAGGAATTGTAAAGGGTTAGGATAACTTCTTTGGATTTATGCTCAAATGACCTGCCTATAAAGCCAATTATTTTGTTTGCCTTCTTAACAACTTCTGAACATTGTTAACTCGGTTTTAGGTTACTCGATATTGTTACTCCCAGATCGGTTTCTCTGTTTACATTCTTAAGCTGAGTGCCATTCATCGAATAGTTTGCTTTCTCATTTAGGTATCCGATATGTAGTACTTTACATTTATCCGCATTGAAACTCATTTGCCAAATTTGGCCCAACATGACAATTTATCTAGATTGTGTTGCATATCGTCAACTTGTTCTTTTGAGAGTACGCTATTTGCAATTTTTGTATCGTCAGCAAATTTTGAGATTGTACAGGTGAGACCCTCATCTATGTCGTTGATGTAAATTAGAAAGAATTGGTCCTAGTACCGATCCCTGGGGTACCCCGCTACTTACATTGGTCCATTTGGATGCCTTACCGTTTATGACTACTCTTTGCTTTCTGTCGCTGAGCCAATTTTCTATCCATTTCAACACACTGTCTTGTATTCCATGCGCTTTTAGTTTTAGCAGTAAATGTTTGTGGGGAACTTTGTCAAAGGCCTTTTGAAAATCAAGGTATATAATATCTACAGCTTTACTCTCATCGTAGAGGTTGAGGATATCGTGGAAGAAGTCTAAGAGGTTTGTTAAACAGGAACGTTTTTTACGAAAGCCGTGTTGAGTATCTTTAAGTATGTTATTTTCCTCTAAGTGATTTACGAGTCTGTCTCTTATGACCGTTTCTAGAATTTTACATACAACTGAGGTTAATCTAATTGGTCGATAGTTACTGGGTAGGAATTTGCTGCCTTTTTTGAATATCGGTGTTACGTTGGCTAGCTTCCACTGATCAGGCATAGTTCCAGACTGTAAGGATTTATAGAATAGTAATGTCAGTGGTTTGGAGAGCTCATCCTTAGCTTCCTTTAGAACTCTAGGCGAGATTGTATCAGGTCCAGGCTTTTTATTTACCTTGAGTTTATCTAAACAATTCAATACTTCTCTCTCTGTAACGGTTATAATGCTTAGAACATCTGAATTATCAAACTGAATCGGCGATGGTGTAGGGATATCACTGAGGTATTTGGTTGTAAAAACTGATGCAAAGAAGGTATTGAGGGCATTACTCATTTGTACTTCGTCTTTGGTGTATTCTCCATTTTCATCGACTAACGGTCCAACAGTTGAAGTAACTACTTTTTTCTTTCTGATATAACTATAGAATTATTTCGGGTTTGATTTTACTTTGATTCGCAATATGTAACTCTAAGGTCTTTTTACTTTGCTTAATTCAATTTTTGGCTTTGCGTCGTAGCTCTACAAATTTCACCCATTCTTTGTCATTTTATGAGGATTTTAATCTATCATTAGCAAATTTTTTAGCAAGCAGGCAGTTTGAAATATCTTTATTCCACCATTTGGGCTTATTATTATGGCCTGGACGCCGTATTTTCGATGGTATGCAGTCTTGCACTGCTTTTAGGTAAGTGGTTTCGAATAACTTCCAAGATGTATTTATATCGTTATTGTTAATTAAAAAGCTCCAGTCAGTTTCTTTAAACATAGCTCTAAGTTTATGGAAATTTGCTTTCTTGAAATTAGGAACTTTTTCAATGCTACTATTTGGTTCGTTACTAGTAAACTTTAAAGTGAAAGTTATCGTACGATGGTCGCTGTTACTGAATTCATCACCAACATTCAAATTCTCTATTAATTCTCCTTTTGTTGCAAGTACAATGTCAAGAACGTTATTACCACGGGTCGGCGTTCGAACAAATTGATAAAGCGAACTCTCTTGCAAGTTCGTATACAAGTCATGTCCGGAGTGTGAAGTAAGAGTATCGCCCCACTTGGTCACAGGTAAATTAAAGTCGCCAAAAATTACGGTATCTTGTGAGAACTTACATCTGCAATTTGTTCGTAAATTTTTCGGTCAGTTTGCACTGATTGAGCTGGAGGTCTGTATATTAACGAAGTATTATCTTTGTACCTTTATTAGGAAATTAGGAAGTTAGTAGGGGACATATGGGTTAGTAACTGAGGGGAGGATAAAATAAAGTTACTCATTTACAAACGCAGTCAGTCGTGGGTTTGATGCGAGATATTTGTCTAGGCGAAGTTTAAATGAATGAACGGTGCTGCAGTCTATGACATCTCGGGGAAGCCCATTCCATAAGTTGACAACTCGATTGAAGAAGAAATTCTTAGATTCGTGGGAGTTAAAATATTTACCAATAATTTTGCAACCGTTTCCCCGCGTGTAATTAGATTGGTCGATAGTGAAGTACTTACTACAGTTCATATTGTCGATGCCTTTGATGATTTTTGACACTTGACTTAAGTCGCCTCTTAATCTGCGCTGGGTTAAAGGAAATAGATTTAATTCTCTAAGACGCCCCTCGTATGGTTTGTTCTTTAGGCTTGGTATCATTTTGGTAACTCTACGTTGAAATCGTTCTAGCTTGTCTATATCTTTTTGGTAATAAGGGCACCAGGATTGAACGCAGTATTCCAGAAGAGGGCGGACTAAGGAATTGTAAAGGGTTAGGAAAACGTCTTTGGATTAATGCTCAAATGGCCTGCCTATAAAGCCAATTATTTTGTTTGCCTTCTTAATAACTTCTGAACATTATTGACTCGGTTATAGGTTACTCGATATTGTTACTCCCAGATCGGTTTCTCTGTTTACATTCTTAAGCTGAGTGCCATTCAACAAATAGTTTGCTTTCTCATTTTGGTATCCGATATGTAGTACTTTACATTAGTATTTTAGGAAGGAAGGAAGGAAGGAAGGAAGGAATGGAGGAAGGAAGGAAGGAAGGAAGGTAGGTATGTAGGTAGGAAAGAAGGAAGGAAGGAAGGAATGGAGGAAGGAAGGAAGGTATAGGTGGTCAGGAAATTATTATAGGAGTGATAGCAGAACCCCAAAGAGAGAAAAATGGAAAAAAGGAATAGCACGGCAGAATAGAGAGAGAGAGAGAGAGAGAGAGAGAGAGAGAGATAGCAGTAAGACGGGAGGATATGATATACCATTGAAGTTCTGTGTTCCTTGAAGCTCTCTCTATGTACTTTATCCCTTATTGCTTATATACATTATATACATATACATATGTATACATATATATATATACCAGTATATATATATATATATATATATATATATATATATATATATATATATATATATATATACTGTATATAATATATATATAGTATATATATATATATATATATATATATATATATATATATATATATAGAGAGCGAGAGAGAGAGGTGGCACTGGATGATCGCAAACCAATACATAGATATATACATAGACAGACATACATACATACATACACAGAGCTACAAGGCATTAATATATTATGACAACTGCCCTTTAACCCATAATTAGCGGCGAGCAACATAAGTCGAGTTAAATAAAGCTGGACTATGTGGCGGCGCTCGACATAACTCGAGTGGCAATTTCAGCACGTAATGTGGCTGAGAGAGAGAGACAAGTGGTGGCAGGAGACTAGCGAGCGTATGACTGCTCCAGACCACCGCGGCGAACCTACTGACACAAATCTCAGCTCCCTCCTCCCTCTCTCACTACATACTCAATTATGTACCGAAAGTACCGAATTACCTGCTTTTTGCACTCGCGTTGCACGGTTATTGCAAGAAAACTATCCATCATACAAGGATCGTTATGGTGTCATTCGAAAGCTCTGTTTATGCCCTTCAGGGATTACTTGTTTTACGTTCTGGGTCTTATTTAGGCATGAAAATGATCACGTAAACAGCCCTATTTTGGCTAAAAACACCCCGCTGTGCGGTACACATAAATAAACCGCATAGGCCGCTCGTAAGGTGTTAATCACCATTATCACGACAATCACACCTATAATCTCATTATGTATATTAGTGATATAAACATAGGGTATATAATTAGTATGGTATGGGGCAGGTATAATGATCACGTTAATAATATATAATACAAAACCGAGCACTATACAGTATATTAGACACCATACACACGCGCACACACACACATACAGACATACATTCATACATACATCCATCCACACATACACACACACACACACACAGACACAAAGACATATACACACTGTGACGTTAACCACTCCGTTAGAACCGCATGGCTTGTCCTACAGGGACTCGCTAGCATCGCCAAGGCAGTGGATGTGGCTACAGTTGATGTATTATTGTGTGCTTTATTTCATATGAAAGCTTGTGTCATGGGCAGTCCAGAAAGGCTCTTTGTTTTCGCCCATGTCAAGGCTTTATATATTTAATTGCAAAGTATATGTTTTATCATTAAGTAGTAATGATAGGATTTGAGAGAGAGAGAGAGAGAGAGTAGAACAGAGTGAGAGGAGGCGCGCAGTGTTTTTTGCCATGCTCGATGACGTCACAGCTGGCTGGCCTCTTGGGGATTGGTTGGAGGAGTTTTTTACCATGCTTGGTGACGTCATGTTTGGCTGGCTTCTTTGGCATTGGCTGAAGGAATTGTTACCGCTTTGCCTACGCGGTGCGAGCTAGTGCTAGTATATATACAGCTCTCTTGCCACTCTCTCCCTCAGATCTGGTTTCTAGAACGCATCCCTCTTATCCCTTTGATATCTGTCCCCTGCACCTGAGAACCTTTTCCTCTGCCTATCTCTCTCATTTTCCATATCTTTCACCACCTTTTATTAATATTATACCCCCTCTGGTTAACTCTGCATAATCAGCTTAATGCTGGCCAGTTGTATTGTGCGTTAAGGTCTTATATAACCCATGTATGTTAGTTGTTAAGATAAGTTGATCACGAAGCATTGGTTGGCATTCATATTGTTCAGTACTGCTTCCTGTAATTATTAGTGTTCTGCTGGATTAGATAATGCTAGACTAGGAGTCTGATACTATAAGGTATTGTTTCCGATGGGTGCTGGCTTTAGTTAAAAGCTGCATGACATACCTGAGAACTGGAGTTGATTGGGTAAATTCTAGTCTGTGTGCCATTGAGAATAGAGCATGCACGAATGAGGGCTTTTTGCCTATACCATTCTGCACTGTTCTAGGCTCGGTTGTTTGTCTTTGAGGTACGCCAGGAGAACGCTTAATACTTCGGTATTAAGGTTTCTCAAGAGAGCTACCCTTCACTCTAACGTAATACTTGATGCACAGACTTGAGATTTGCACTAGGCTATGTGGCATGCCATGCGCACCAGTATCTCGTATCATTGACTCTAGCTAGACTTTATCAGTCATAGTAGACATTAAGTATATTAACCCAATTACTCTTATGCATACCCGTTTATGATTACACAAGCATTTCGCAGCCTAGTTTGATGTATTGAGACACAAACGACTTAGGCTCTTTTTGTTGATAGGAATACTGCATTGTCGTGGCGATTATTATTAGTGTTGTAGCGTTTAGGATATTCTTGGTCCCGACTGCATTATATATCCTGCCTTTTTGTGAGCATAGCCTGCTCGAGCATTGTTCCGCTGCCAGCCTTTTTGGGTTCCATTTCCGATTCGAGCATCTTGATAGCATCTAACATTTAAAGAAGATTCCTTGTTGGTGTTGAAGGACTTTAGTGCACTTTCTTTCATGCAGGAGTGCCTGACATTTATTGATTAAAGTAACGTAAGCTGTAACTTCTCTTACCACCTTACTTTGCATACCATAACCAAGCACCTTCGGTTATAGGTAGTAATAGGCTGTTTTCACATAACATTAAGCCTAGAGTAGACGCACATTTATTGAGAGTTTAATAACCTATTATTGCATATAGAACTCTGGAGAGTATTTGTGTTCTTTGTTCACTGGGAATATACATCAGAGGTTGGATCTAGCGCTTTCCATTGTAGTATTTATGCCATTACTAGTCCAATGAATAAGAGCCCTGATATATTTAAACCTCAGTCGTAACAAATGGCGACCTTACCTAGGATTTGGTGAACCTACATTTATTAGCAGGGAACATTTGTTGTTTTGGGGAATATTTTGCGGGGATCAGCAAGAATATTTTTTTTTTGCAACATAGTATAGCCCTTGAGTATTTCCGAGAATTTTTGTGTGTATATTGAGGTATAAGAGTTTGGGGTGCTTTTCTGAATATTGAGGTGAAATTTTTTTGTGAGAATCATGTCTTATACCGGATCAGAGGAGAATGGAGACACAGTACGTAATGTCGAAACTGAGAAACAGCAGCATGATGAAAGGGTTAATCAGGTGAACTGTGAGGAGGATGCTAGGATATTTTTGCAATGGCCTGTTACTGCCGAGCGGTTGGAGGGTATGGATCGGTACGGTCTTCAATGCCTGGCCACAGCTATCGGTCATGCGGGTACTAGCAGCATGACCAGGGATAACTTGATAACGTGTGTACTGGGCAGGGTGACTGGTGAGCGAGATGGGTTGAGTGCTCAGAGCCCTTCGGCCATGCTTCCCCTACACTCGACTCCCAGCCATCCCAGTAGGTTGCCGACCCCGAGTACGCTTCCACAGTTGGGTGGTGACTGACAGGGTGGGTTGCCCCGGGGGGGACCACCGGTAATTTCAAACATTGTAGCACCTTCACCTCCTCAAGGGTTAACTCCAGAATTATTGTTTCAGCTCGAATTAGCTAAGATCGAAAAGAGAAAATGTCAGCTTCAGCAGCAAATAGAGCTAGCAAAAATCCAAGCTGAGTCGACTAGGTACTGTGCCGACAGGGACGTAGAGAAGTCGTGAGCAGAGACAACGGGACAGCGACATGGGGCTGGTAACCGTGCTCAAGATCAATCTCTCTCGCACTTATTGAAACTGGTTCCGGTGTTTGATGAGAGTAGGGTAACAGAATTTTTCGCACGCTTTGAGAAGAAGTGCCAGGAACACCAGTGGCCAGAGAATAAATGGGCAGCACTTGTTTCCTCTAGATTAATAGGCAAGGGTCTTAAAGCCTACGATGCGTTACCTTTGGAGTCATGTATTGTGTATGAGGATCTCAAGGAGGCTGTCCTGAGGGCTTACGAACTGCAACCAGAAACGTACCGTTTGAAGTTCCGGGGTGTAACCAAGGGAAGATATAGCACCTTTTTGGAACACGCCCGGGACTTGTCCGATGCTATGGGGAACTGGCTCCGATCTGAGAAGGTAACAACATTTGATGGAATTAAGCAGTTAATGATGTTGGAGCAGTTCTTTAAGAGCACGGGCGGTGATCTAACTTTGAACTTAAAGGAGAAAAACCCAAGAACTCTAGTCGAAGCAGCAGAAATGGCTGATCGACGGCTGTCGTTGATTCGGGGTTGCGGGTCCTCACAGAAGTACGATGCAAGTGCTAGGGACCGTTATCCTCCCCCTCCCTGTAGCAATGACACATTTAAACAAAAGAGCAATGAAACTAAAACTGAATCCAAACCTGACACCACACCGTATAAGACAAGTCAGGGGCCTTTTACATCATAGTATAAGCCGAAACCGAAATTTATGTGTTTTAAGTGCCACCAGGAGGGTCATAAGGTAAATGAGTGCCCTAGTCGACCTCCTCCGGCAGCCGTGTCTTTTGCTCACGGCATTGGAGTGTTCAAGAGGACATCGGAGTTTGTTAGAGGCAATTCTTCCGAGGTAAATACACTGCCAGTGCAGAAGGATCCGGAAGGCTTATTCCCTGTCCGTGATGCCTTTAGTGACCACAGGAGACTCGGTTGTGTGGAGTGGGTGGGTAGAAGACATGAGGTGAGAATTTTGCGTGACACTGGGGCATCGCAAACATTGTTGAGAAATTTCACTGGTAAACCTGTAAATACGGCGCGGGTGGTTGTGGTTCAGGGAGTTAATGCAACAAGGTCATACCCGCTTGTAAGAATGAAGATGGAAGTTGATGGTGTGACTCGTGACCTGGATGTAGGAATTGTGGAGAAGTTACCTGTTGGGGGCGTCGACCTCCTTCTCGGCAACGACTTTGCGGGGCCTACTTCTGAGGCTCCACCCTTGGTCGTTGCCGAGAAGCCGGCCGACGTGAGTAGGGAGGAGCAGGAGTGGGTTGAGAAGTGTCCGGTGCAACCTATGGCGTCTGTTGTCACCAGATCTCTTGCATCCAGGGAGTCACATTCTGGTCAACAGTCTTTAGACAAGCGGAGGAAAGGTACCGAGAAGGGGTTGAAAGTTGATGCGGTTGAGAGTTTAGTATCAACGGACATTCTCGGGGACTCATTATTAGGACCGATTTTAGAGTCTGGAGAAGACCCATTAACTGTTACTAAGAAGGCAGAGGATGGGCTTAAAAAGACGAAGAGACAGCAACGATACACAGAGAGAGAGCAACGGGAGGCTAAATTCAATGTAGGAGGGGGGCATGAGTTGTTTCGCAAACACTTACTGTAGATAAGCTTGCTCCTTCGGACATTCGTAAATTGCAATTAGAAGACCCGGAGGTTCTTGAATGTGGTACCGGTGCTGTCAAGTTGGAGGAGGACAGTGATGCACAGTCGGGAGATGTAGCAACAAGGTATCCTGACGCGTACCCTATGAGAAATGGGTCAGCGAAGACGGTGGTCCGAAGCTTGCTAGTGTATTTTTCCCGGTATGGTTACCCGCAGGGGATTCAGTCAGACCAAGGATCCAACTTCACTTCTAACCTCTTTGTTCAAGCAGTGCAGCAGCATGGGATTGTTACGGTTGTGTCATCTGCGTATCATCCGGAGAGCCAGGGTGTGTTAGAGCGATGGCACTCAGCCTTAAAATCTGTGCTTCGTTGTTGTTGCTTTGAGAGTGGGAAAGGTTGGGATCTTGGCCTGTCATATGTTTTATTTGCTGCACGGGAGGTACCTGGGGAAAGTTTGGGATTCAGCCCTAATGAGCTCGTCTTTGGACACCGTGTCAGAGGGCCTCTCCATAATGGTTGAAGAAATATGGGAGGGCGCAGAAAAACCTTGTTCTATGCTCAAGTATGTCCTCGACAGTCGGGAACGGATGTTGCGCAGTCTGGAGTTGGCTGGCCGTAATTTGACTAGCTCTCAGGCCCTCATGAAGGACAGGGGTTAAACTCAGGGAGTTTCACGTGGGTCAGGAGGTGTTGATTCTACTGCCCCTTGTAGGTCATCCCTTATCCGCGAAGTACACTGGTCCTTATAGGGTGGTTGAGGAGCTATCGGACCTGGATTACTTGGTAGCCACTCCAGACAGACGTAAGCGCAATCAGTTATGTCACGTTAATCTCACGAAGGAGTATGTGAGGCACCCCCCTGAGCCTCTCACTGTGCCTGTGATGACGTTTAGCAGTCAAGGTGGAGAAGGAGAACGGGACAGTCAAGCTCAGGTGGAGGATAACTGGAAGGATAAGAAAGTCAAATGGGCGCCTGAGTGTGAGAAGGCGTTTAGAGTAGTAAAACACCTGTTGTGCACTCACCCGATCCTCAGGGCCCCTGACTTTAGCCTACCTTTCCAACTAGCAACGGATGCTAGTGGTGTGGGGGCTGGTGCCGTCCTTATGCAAGAGGACGATGATGGGCTGGAGCATCCTGTTAGTTTCTGCTCGGAGAAGTTCAATTCAGCCCAGGGGAGCTGCTCTGTTGTCGAGAAGGAGCTACTGGCTGTTGTGCTTGGGCATTTCGAGGTTTATGTTCCAGCCTATGGTCCGGTCGTTGTAGTTTACACAGATCATCACCCTCTCAAGTTCTTGGACTAGTTTCACAATCGGAATATAAGGCTGACCAGGTGGTCACTAAGGTTATTGGTATATAACCTGGACATACGCCATATTGCCGATTGTGGCAACGTGGTTGCAGATTGTCTTTCAAGGGTATATGATCCTGGGTAGATTGACACACGGGTAGCCTCCCCCTTTAGTTTGAATAGTATTTTGCGCTTGGTGCTTGTTGGCTCGCGGTTGTAGCCCAGCGTTTTGGGTCGTAAAGCAGGAGTTGAGCGTTTGGTATAGAAGAAAAAACTAGGCTTGCCCCTATAGTGCAGCCGAAATAAACAAATTAAAACCATAAAAATCAAATAAAAACTTTCTTTGATAGTTGAATTTGTTCATTATGTTATAGCAGTAATTCTGAGTTGCACTCCTCTCAGAATGCTGGGCTAGAGAAGCTCGCTCTTGAGGAGCATAACTACTTATGATTTAACCTATTGTGTTGGGGAGGGTTATAATTTTGTAAAATGTTTTGTTGAAGAACTGTGCCAGATATTTTACTGCCGCTGAGTGATGGGAAGTAGAGATATAGCATGGGTTCTAACCATCAGATTTTTTTTGAGCTTTGGGCCTCTGATAAAAATCTTGGGTGGGGTGTGACGTTAACCACTCCGTTAGAACCGCATGGCTTGTCCTACAGTGACTCGCTAGGATCGCCAGGGCAGTGGATGTGGCTACAGTTGATGTATTATTGTGTGCTTTATTTCATATGAAAGCTCGTGTCATGGGCAGTCCAGAAAGGCTCTTTGTTTTCGCCCATGTCAAGGCTTTATATATTTAATTGCAAAGTATATGTTTTATCATTAAGTAGTAATGATAGGATTTGAGAGAGAGAGAGAGAGAGTAGAAACAGAGTGAGAGGAGGCGCGCAGTGTTTTTTGCCATGCTCGATGACGTCACAGCTGGCTGGCCTCTTGGGGATTGGTTGGAGGAGTTTTTTACCATGCTTGGTGACGTCATGTTTGGCTGGCTTCTTTGGCATTGGCTGAAGGAATTGTTACCGCTTTGCCTACGCGATGCGAGCTAGTGCTAGTATATATACAGCTCTCTTGCCACTCTCTCCCTCAGATCTGGTTTCTAGAACGCATCCCTCTTATCCCTTTGATATCTGTCCCCCTTGCTGCACCTGAGAACCTTTTCCTCTGCCTATCTCTCTCATTTTCCATATCTTTCACCACCTTTTATTAATATTATACCCCCTCTGGTTAACTCTGCATAATCAGCTTCATGCTGGCCAGTTGTATTGTGCGTTAAGGTCTTATATAACCCATGTATATTAGTTGTTAAGATAAGTTGATCACGAAGCATTGGTTGGCATTCATATTGTTCAGTACTGCTTCCTGTAATTATTAGTGTTCTGCTGGATTAGATAATGCTAGACTAGGAGTCTGATACTATAAGGTATTGTTTCCGATGGGTGCTGGCTTTAGTTAAAAGCTGCACGACATACCTGAGAACTGGAGTTGATTGGGTAAATTCTAGTCTGTGTGCCATTGAGAATAGAGCATGCACGAATGAGGGCTTTTTGCCTATACCATTCTGCACTGTTCTAGGCTCGGTTGTTTGTCTTTGAGGTAAGCCAGGAGAACGCTTAATACTTCGGTATTAACGTTTCTCAAGAGAGCTACCCTTCACTCCAACGTAATACTTGACGCACAGACTTGAGATTTGCACTAGGCTATGCGGCATGCCATGCGCACCAGTATCTCGTATCATTGACTCTAGCTAGACTTTATCAGTCATAGTAGACATTAAGTATATTAACCCAATTACTCTTATTATGCATACCCGTTTATGATTACACAAGCATTTCGCAGCCTAGTTTGATGTATTGAGACACAAACGACTTAGGCTCTTTTTGTTGATAGGAATACTGCATTGTCGTGGCGATTATATTAGTGTTGTAGCGTTTAGTATATTCTTGGTCCCGACTGCATTATATATCCTGCCTTTTTGTGAGCATAGCCTGCTCGAGCATTGTTCCGCTGCCAGCCTTTTTGGGTTCCATTTCCGATTCGAGCATCTTGATAGCATCTAACATTTAAAGAAGATTCCGTGTTGGTGTTGAAGGACTTTAGTGCACTTTCTTTCATGCAGGAGTGCCTGACATTTAGATTAAAGTAACGTAAGCTGTAACTTCTCTTACCACCTTACTTTGCATACCATAACCAAGCACCTTCGGTTATAGGTAGTAAAGGCTGTTTTCACATAACATTAAGCCTAAGT